>VWYI01036072.1:135427-254026 GCA_013399455.1 Anthoscopus minutus | reverse complement strand
GTTCATTCTAAACAATTTGCACACTGGTATCATTGAGAATGTTATTTTATCCTGCGATATAAAAGTCAAAACCATGATCATAATACTTTTTATTCTTAGCCAGTTGTTCTTTTTCATCACCAGTCTAGAGACTAAATTGTTCTCACCCATAATTACACAGTCATTTTCTAAAACAAAAGACTCATATTGCTATAGTTGACACCAACAATTTCAACCATGTATTATCAAATTAAATAATAAATGCATTATAGTCTCACAACGTAAAAACTCTTTTTTTTTGAAAATAAAAACATTTTCCCTTTTTCTATTAATTTAAATTCAATTAAAGTGCAGTCTAGAAAAGAGTCAATCAGTAATCTTCTCCTGCTTTAGAAATACTGTGCCAGGAATCAAAAATGTTTTTTGGGATCTGGCCTAGTTGTAGCAGAGTTTTTTTCTCATGAAAACACTTCCAAGATGTTTTCAGACTCATCATTATAAAATAGATGAGTAACAGTTGGGATGAAGGTGATTCCTAATGAATCAAGTATACTTTCACACTAGAACTAAACCGCTCAAACTAATCATAAAGACTTTTAGTTTTCCTGCCCACTTCTCTGCTTAGTGGAGCATAAAACCATCTTGAGAAAAATATTACTGACCTGAACCTATTGCAAAGTGCAGTCACAAAGGGAATTAACCTTCAAACCCACAGTCACATGTACTAACATGCATAGAATCAGGAAGAATTGAGATGCTTTTTTACATCTAAAAGTAGAATCAAGTACTGATTATTTGTGAATACCACATTAATATCTAGGACTAGGGTCAGTTTTGGGGATTTTTTAGCTCATTTGTTGTTGTTGTTTTTTGGTTGGGATTTTTTTGTTGGAGCTTCTTGTTGGAGGCAAGTAACTAACTGTATAGCCCAGGGGTCGGTATTGGAGCAAGTCCTGTTTAACATCTTCATTAATGACTTGGACAATGAGACAGAGTGTACTCTCAGCAAGTGTGCAAATGACACCAAACTGGGAGCAGTGTCTGATAGACCAGAGAGTTGTGCTGCCATCCAGAGCAACCTTGATAGGCTGGAGAGAGGGGCTGACAGGAAGTCAGCCCAAGAAGTTCAAGAAGTAAAATCTGGCATCTGGGGAGGAATGACTCAAGGCACCAGAACGCGTTGAGAGCAATCCAGCTTGAAAACAGGCTGTCAGAAAAGGACCTGGAGGTCCTGCTGAACACCAGGTTGAACCTGAGCCTGTGGTGTGCCCTTGCTACAGAGAAGATGGGTGGTATCCTGGGCTGCATTAGGAGTGTTGCCAAGAGACACAGAGAGGTGATTTTTCCCTTCATCACTAGTGAGGCCACACCTGGAGTACTGTGTTCAATTATGGGCCTCCCAGTGCATGAGAGACAGGGACACATTGGAGAGAGTCCAACAGTGGGCAAAAACATGGCTAAGGAATTGGAGCATATTCTTTATTACTAAAGCTGGGATCTGTGACTGTTCATTTGGGGAAGGCTCAAGGGGCTCCTGGCAAGGTAGTATTTACTGATACTTTAAGGCTAGACCAGTGAAAAGAATAGTAACCTCAAAGATTCAAACATAAAACACATGGATGTCACTCCTGCATAATATTTTCTATATGTTTACATACTAAAATGTCACATATCCATAACTATTTGCAGTACTGAATTACACCATCACGTGCTGAAATATCTGACATGCAACACTTAAAATATGCAATTCTAAGTATGAAGAAGAAACCAGAACAGAACACAGTTAACAACATCCCTCATCACTTTTCCTAAAGGGATTTTTATATATGAAAAATTTATGCTTGTAATGTAATTACTTTTGTAACTGCACAATAATACACTAATGAAAACAGTTTAGACCTGATATGGTAATTGGCTGACAGCAGAAATACAAAACACTTTCTAATTTTATCCTATTCTTGTCACTGAAGAGAGTTTTTTCTTACACATTTCCAAAGAACTTTGCACTTAAGATAGGTAAGTTAATAGTAAGATATCAGCATGAAAACACAGCAAAGATGCCACTGTCATATAGAAGCGTATCTCCATATTAGCTACACAACTTTCCATAGACTATAATTTCATTAGCTTGAAATAGAAAAATCAGTAGGAAAATTACTGATGTGTCTAATATCTAAAAATACTAATGTGTCTTTTCGCACTAGCGTTTAATTGCTTAGGTAATGCATTCAGGTAATTTGCCTGCTCCTCGAAGTATGCCGCTGTTCAATGAGCTGTCTCTGTTCACTTCATATAAACTTCTTCCAGGTTTTCTGACTTTATGTTCATATCTTAAAATTTTTGGAACTTGCTATAGCCACTCTTATTTTAAAGGTATTTAGCTGGTTCAGAATGTAGTTGGGGTTTACAAAGATTTTTTAAGGTATAGAAATGGATATAGGCCCTTTTAGAGAGCAAATTCTTCCTGTGCATCTCTTCAAAGACCTGCATCCATGATAAACATAATTGGATCTGTCCTGGGCTTCTCTAACCAAAAGTCTGTTTAATTTGGCCATGTGGATCATTTCCTTAACTTTAAAATTCCACCTAATTTAAAACTCAGTATCAAGACCACAGCAGCCACCTTGGAAACACAGAAATAATTTTTTGTCTATAACTCAACATCAGGGTATTGTGGTACCACTGATCTTTTTTAAGAAACTGTAATTTACAAAATAAATGGTTTCCAGCTGGCCCTGAGGACAGATCTAGTCCAGCCATAAGCAAAAACCCAAATAATTTTTTGGCACAGGAGCAGAATAGAAAGCTGCAATAAATGATAGTGTGCTAATAAGTATATTTACTAAATACCATGTAATTTTGAAATGATCCATCACCAAACATCATCTACAGTGCCAGAGACAACAAAGACCACTAATCAAATGTTCCAGAACTTTGAGAAGTCCAGGCATGCTTTATTTTCCACAGTCTGTGAATGCGCAGAGCTTACATATATTTGGCCTGGAGGAGACAACACCTAATAAAGATCTCCTGTTGAAGGAGACTGTATCTACATTCTGGATCCACCAGAAAGAGAACATGAGGATTCACAGAGGGAGAAAGGAAGAGAGAAAGGGCTCTGCCTTTTTGCACCAAATGGTCAGACACTCTGCTAGAGTCTTCTAAACAGACAAGGTCTTTCTGCATTTCCCATACTGAATAAAATAATGACAGCTCGAGAAAAAGAAACCAGGCGACAACCATACAGATTTGCAATTCTCTCTGGATCAAGAGAGCTGCAACATTTTAAATACAAAATAGAAGCATTTCAGTAGGCTTCCTGCTTTTCTGCAATAATTTTTGTTCCCTCTGCACTTTACACCTAAATATAGCCATTATTTTGTAGTTTGTCCCAAAGTTCCACAGCCCCAGCTCCCAGCACATATCCCTGGGCATGCTGAATTATACCAGAAATGTGTGTTTAGGTGACTTAGTTGACCCAAAATGTCTACAAAAATACACACAGTATTAATGTACACAATTACAAAATGATTCCATTATATGCATTCTAGCCTAATTATGGAAGTCAAACCAATTAGTGCAACTGCTGTCAAGAATGGACAGCATTTGAGACTATTATTCCCTGAGAACACCCTGATACATTCTGGAAACAGGATATCTTGATTCAGTCTAGTCAGACTAAAATTTTAAGTATTTTAAGATGCCAGTTTATCTTCTGACTTTCTTAGTTTGATTTTCACTCCATCTCACCTCTCATCATGCATCCCACCTAATCAAAGCTATGACTCCAAGTCTGTGATCCCTCCTGTTTTAACCCTATCACTGCACTCATTACCTACCAGAAAAGCATCCTCCATTTCCCTAACACCTCCCAATCAGCAACACTGCTCAGTCTTGAGAGAAGAGTACTGGCACCATCTGTCCTAGGAAAGAACACAGGGACCTGCTTCTCTGGGCATTCATGGCCTCAAGCTGTCACAGCCCAACTCGTGGATGGCATCCTGCAAAAAGACAGCTAGATAAATTGTTGGACCAAGATCATTCAATTTATGCAGCATAACTTTTGATTATACTTTTTTTTTCTTATGCAGACCAGCTACCTAGATTTTCATGTCTTTTTTCCTTGTCAGTCTGCACCCACATGTTCCACTTCTGTATAACAACTTCTAAGATTTGGACATAATAATGGATTTATCCCAGAGCCATCTTCCACTGGCTTTTTTCTCATTCCTTTTCAGCAAATTATTTTTTTATCCATCTTCTGAACTGTAAAACAGAATGAGTAATTTAATACAGTTTCTGACCTGAAATAAAATCTACAAAACTCTGCAATTTGCTGTTAACTGCAAAGCAGTCAAGCTCAACAATATAAACTTCTGAATAGAACTGATGTTTATTATTTAAAATTTAAATAAAATACACATTTATTATATTTTTCAGTAGTAATTCATCCACTCATATTAATAAAATGTCTACTTGTTTGTAATTTTCTACAGTATTGAGCAATAAAAATTTGCTTGCTTCCACTGCCACTAAGTCCTGCTACTGTCATCTGTACTTCACTAAAGTACAGATCTGTATTTATGGGAGGACATTTGAATGTTTACAGAAAATAATTTAAAATGCTAGATATATGCATTTACTTAAGTGCTATTCATATTTCCTTGGCAATGCAAAAAAACCCAGTGTAACAGAATGCAAATTCAATTTATATCTTACCAATTTTAACCTTTGGTAAAAGTCCAATTTTCCTTCCAGGCTAAGCAATAAGAAATAATTAGATTCAGAACAAAAGTATATTTTAAATGAGTCATATATTGCTGATATATTAAAATATACTATCTCTCTGTATCTGACTTGCTGAATGGATTAGACTTTCCATGGCTAAATTCTGCACTACAGGAAAAATGAATACTTTGCCATGTCCCTATTGTATAAGAAAATAACTTTTTTTTAAATGTGGTAAATTTGGGCTTTTTTTTTTGGCTTTTTTTTTTTTAAGAAACCCTACTAATATTCCTAATATTAGGAAAATATTTGCAGTAGAAAGGATTATGAAGTACTGGAATATACTGCTTGCTGACATTGGTGTGTCTCCAACACCTGTGATATTTAAAATGAATAAAAACACCCTGGACAAATCTGCACCAAGGTTAACCACAGCACAGCTTGAAAACATTTACCTCCCTGCCAATTCTGTTCATCTGTGGTTCTTAGTAAGGATTTACACTAGTGCTCCTAGCAGAGATGTAGTGTATATATATAGTAAGCACATATAGTAAGCACAGTATGCTTTTCAAAACAAAATAACCCACCTTACCTAATTCTAAACAGAGGACCATCAAATTTTATACACATAACAAAGAAATCAGTGGATATGTTTATTTATTGTAATTATCACATTTTAAAACATATCTAGGTATTATCTCCATTTTTCAAAGGAAAGTTTGGATTAGATGAAGTATGATCTTCCTAATCCCAAGAACAGAAAACCAAAGAAAGAGTATAAGAGAACAGATTGTTTACTTTCAGCCCTAAATGGAAACTGTCCTCTTATTTCTGGGTATACCACCATATTTCTCACAGATAATGCTGATTACAGTACAGAAATTTCAGGTTTGGAAGAGCAGTAAAGTCATTACTTCATTACTGATGAGTTTTAACATAGAAGAACATTAAAGAAAATTAATACCAAATCTAAGTTTTTAATCTCTCTTTAAGTTGTTGTGTTATATTCATGTTGTGTTAAAACAAAAACTTTTCATCACATAAAGGAACAACATAAATATTGCTTTGGTAAAAGATTTTTCCTATGATGTTCTCGAGGTACATGTAAAATACATATAATTACCCAAAATAAAGCTTCATTGAGTTTCTGCTGTGGAAGTCCCATTTTTTTCCACACAATTCTTTAGTCACCTAAAAAATAATTTATGACAGTACACAAAGTAGTGTTGTTTTATAAATGTTGTCTTTTCCATGCTGATTGTTTCAAATAAAAGGATCTAATTTGAAGTGATGAACATTCAAGTATAATTTTCTGTGTATAGTTAGAAGTACTTCACTACCAAATAGCATTACTGTTTTTATACAGAGAAGTTAAAGAAGTTAAAGTAGCATACAAACCAGAATTAGTTTGTATGGTTGAAGGAAAGCTCAGTTACTGAAATTCAGGCTTTTATCCCTCATATCCACTCTTATTGATCAGCTGTATTCAGCTGTTTAACACACTAAATATTTTAGTTGCTCTTTGCAAAAATTTTTTCATGACCCATTGTTATGTCAGCCATTTACCACAATTCCAACTGGTATTTTAATAAACCTGTCTGAATTTCTTCAAAATAAAAATTGTGTAAGGCCAAGGGCAAAATATATCACTGTAAAAGAAAATATGATCTTTTGAAAGTACAAAAAGAAATGGGCCTCAGAAAAGACTGGGGTTTACCTCACGTATTGCTCTTACTCCTACAAAAATCTATGAGAGGATAAAACTCCAACAAGTTTGTATTTGTATATATATATTGTATAAATTGAGCTTTCCACTTTTGGACTGATCTGAACACTGATAGAATAGTTAGCAAAAGAGGAAACAGCTGAAATGTAATTGCTGTGAACTTAGGACAGATGTACTAACAGAAGACAAAATTGAGTAGAGTTATTCAGAGATATCAAGAGAAAAATCCAGTCACACTGCATGCTAACTTACTGGCTCAGTTGTTTAGTAAGTGGATCCAAAGATTAGGGATTTATTATTCGCATCCCATTGAAAACTTCAATGAGAAAATTGCAGAGAATATTAAAGCAAGAAATATCACATTATTCTCTAAGATTCCATTATAAACAAAACCAAATCCTTTTCTTTAATCTCATACTGTGCTGTCTTCATTTAAAAGGGTGAAAGACCACACAGAGAATGGAAAAAATGAGACATACCTCACTTAATGATGCAGTTTGAAGGCCACATCCATGGTTCATATAAGTAAATGTACTGTGGAGATCAATGAAGTTAAAACCCTTAACATCACCTAAGTTTTGATTACCACAAAAAAAATTATCAGCAAGGAGGAGCATTAGGTGGAGGCTATATTCATTAAATATTCTGCAGACAAAAAAACTCACACACAAATAAAAACCCCAAGCTCCCCCAAACCCATAGATATAAAAATAAAGTATGTTCTATGTTTTTAGAGATACTGTCTTACGGGGTTTTCTATATCATATGCCATCAATATTTGCAAAAAAACCCAATATTATCATTTAAGTTACAATCTACATAGCAGATGCTGTGTCATTAGCGTATTTTAAGTCTAAGTGCAATATTATAAACCACATAGTACACACAGAATAATTCAGCATGTATCATAAGAAAAATCCCTTTCCATTATTCCATTTCCTAATCCCTTTGCCATTATTTCTCTGAGCTTTTCTTCTAAAAATATAAGTGGATCTTCTGGATGAGCAATAAATACACTACAAAGCAGCACCTGCAAAAAGGGACTGCAAATTAATTCCTTGTACTTACAGCAAAGTAGCATCTAGTTATAAAGCTGTTAAAATAAACAACAGCTTACCAGACTCTTTTAAAGTACCCCAAAACAGAGGCAATTATCAGTTCCCTTTCATTCAATTTTTAAAGGTAATATTGCATGTATCAGCATAATTCTATTGCTAATCTTCTAAGTACTGAGTTTAGGATAGTAAAATAAGTGGTATTTCTTTAGAAACTCCTACTAAGAATTTAATTGCTTTTAATATTCATTTTAAAAAAGAACATATATAAGATTTGGTAATTTTATTTACTTAATAAGAAACAGAATCTAAAACAAGTTTAACTCTGTGGGGTAAAGAGTATGTTGAATGGTAGGCCGGGCAAAATTTGATACTGTAACCAATACTGAAAACAAAATGCATCTAAAAAGTATTTGCTTTTCAGGATTGTTTTATCACAAAATTTTACACTATCTTTTAGTAACAATGCACAATTAACTATTTTTTTCTCATTTGTCCTTTATCTTCAGCTAAAGGACATGGATCGTTTACCTTTGGACTTTGAGCTCACAGAGAGCAAGAACATTCAAAGTATATCAAAGTATACAGGCAAATTGCAGTTATTTAAGTGAGTATTTATTCTTGTTCCTGGTAAAAATGTCAAAACATGGCATGCAAGACTACCTTCATTTCAAGACATGGCCTCTTGTTATTAAACTAACATGGAACTTGTGCTTGAATCCTTTTCAGGATTCTTGCTGGGAAGATAAAGAGGAAGGGTCTAAATCAAACCCATGCTGTGGACAAAGAGCAAAAGCCATGCACGGCATAGAGGCAAAAAAGAGGCAAAAGAGGCACCCTGCCAAGTTGCCTCTTAGCCTCAGAGACAGAGAGCAGGGCAAGCAGATAGGGGGAACAGCTTAAGACCTTCCATGTTCTAATCAATACAATGTGCAGGAATATAATCAGACAATAATGTAAATTGGAAGGGATCTCTGAAGGTAGTTGAACAGAAGTTGGGATGCCCCATTTTTGGAAGTGTTCAAACTCAGGCTGAACAGTATTTTGAGCAAGGTGATCAAGTGAAAGAAAGGTGTCCCTGCTCATGGCAGGGTGGTTGCACTAAATGTTCTTTGAAGGCTCCTTCCAACCCAAACTGTTCTATTTTTCCATGCATCTAAGTCAAGACCAATATGAAAAGGTGAAGACAAAATTAAAGGCCATTGTCTTCAGTTTAGACATCTGAATATTTATAACACTAGTCAACACACCAATTCCAACCTTGGCGCTTTTTCAATCCTCTTAACAGAAATGTAATTTGCAAGGTGTGGCTGACCATTGACTATGTTAAAAACCCATAAATGCATCACTTCTCATTGTAATTCATGGCATGCAATACTTTAAATAATAAACACCATAAAGGTTTTTATCGCAAATTCTCCTCGAGGCAGGTTTCCAAAGCCATTCCCAAGATTGGTAAACTACTCCCTCTGCTGGATAAGCCAGTATGTGGCTGCCATATTTTATTTCAAGTATAGTTTGCCTTTCCTCCCTCCTTTTTCAAAGAAACATACAACTTCTCCTTTGGGTGTTCTGAAAGTTCTCCAACACAAGTAATCAAATCTATCCAGTGATATACTGGAATGCAATGCCTCCATTTAACATTCGAGAATTTCAATTAAATAAAGAAGGAACCGTAACACGTGGACTTGCAATCCTCATTCAAGTATTCTTCAGTAATGCTTCGACTAGGTGTAAAACTGGAAACAATTGTGTCAATTATGCCAAGCAATTAGGTCTGTACAAGTCTGGCTGTTTCTATTATACCTCTACAAGTCTCTCAGCAATCTGAAAGAGTCCATCACCAATGTTTTCACCCATTCTTCTTAATACCACTTTTGCCATTTACCCTTCATGGCAGAATTAACTTGGGCATTAACTTTCTTCCCAGGGCAGAAAAATCTTAGGCCAACTCTTCATATTTAATTCTAACATTGTAAGAATACACCTACTAACTACAGTGAAGCTGCCACACACGAGAGAGTTTGCAGGATTACAGTTTGCCTGACTCTTAATGAATACTGTTTAAAAGTAAATCTGGATGAGAACAGGCAGAAATCAGACAGGAATGAAATTCTCAGATGCAGCAGGAAATCCTAAATTAATTGGACAAGATTACTTGGACTTTAACTTGTTTGGACCATGTCCAAACCACAGCCTCATCATAAAAAGGCTTTAGCAAATGGCCATTTTAGAACTCTATAACCTTAACTTTGAGACTATGTGTATAAATGTTCAAAGGTCTCATTTTATCTTTGATGTTCCTTAATGAAAGGACCAGTATTATCTCATTTATCTTCACACCAAGCATACCGTAACTTCATAAAGAAATTAAAACATAACAAAATTACATAAGAAATATGGCTAGATATCAGCAAGCAACAACCTCTAAGAAACAAGAAAAACAAGAATAAAAAGATCTTGCGAGGGGTAATTTTTAAGTAGTTATTTTAAAATGAGTCTTCCTTTAATCTTACCCTTAATTCTTTTGTTTTTAGTTCATTAACTTAATGTCACTGCTGCTATAATGCTGTTATAGCTATAATGCTATAACTTTTGGTTGGAAATGTAGATGTGAGCTGGTTTTAAGGTGTTGAATCAAGAAATACACCTTATGCTGATACATCTTGCGCTTTCTCTTTCTGTGCTTGGAAAACAACGAATGATCTAGAGACAGACTCCCAGGAGAAGTACTCAGTCTACATGGCAGCACTGCTCTGTAATTATTGTAATTGGCTGAAGATTTCTTTATTAGTATTTCCATGGAAATCCTGGCTGTAATAGCTGATTGCAAATGAGGTCGGTTTTGGCAGCTTAAATATATCAGGATATCTCTTAATCTTGCATTTGTGCAAAGTGCCTTTTTTGTGCAAAGGAAACTAGAAAACATCTGCTGCAGATTTGGTAACAAGAAGAGGTGAACATGACAAACAGGGAGGGAAATATAAAAACAGAGAATCACCCTAGAAATTCTAAGGGCAAACCTATGAATCCTGTTGGGCACAGTCCTTCATGCTGTACCAGTTTTAGTCTCTGACACTTTATGGAAGTCTATTTAATCCTGTGCCAACAAGAATACTTAATCCACCAGTATCTGAAGCATGATCCAATGTCATCTTTATGACTGACGCTACTAGAAAACGTGAATTGCAGCCACTGCACTCATGAGCAATTACCCGGATGGAATCTAGAGGTTCTTCTGTAATTAACACTGAAGAAAAACATATCAGGGAAAGTGCCAGTGTAGCCCACCGGGATCGTCTTCATTTCAATCCTTATTTTAACATAGATTAGAAAGCAGAATTGCTTTGTTCCATCTTGTTTCTGTTCTTAAAGTTGTCATAAATCGTTTGAAGCATGCTAGTGACAAAACTAGCAGAACAGAATCCCACAGCAGTAAGATGCACTGAGGGGCACAAGCAGGACCAGGGCCCTGCTGAGGGGCGAGGGGGACGCTTCGTGGAGAGGGTGACTGAGGGCTCCCTGCCACAGATGTTACCGGGGCAGTCCCACCGGCTCCGGTGGGACCAGGGTGCCGACCGCCTGGTCACCCAGCGGGCGGCGGAGGGCCAGGGGCGGCGGTCCCTCACTTTGGGGAAGATGTGTCCCTGCCAGGGGATGCCATGGCGCAGGACGGCCCCTCCCGCCAGCGGGACGGCTCTCTGAGCGGGAAGCCTGTTTGGAAGGCGCTGCGGCACCAGGCCGGCCCGGGAGCGCGGGAGATTCCTTCCTGTAAAACAGAAACCGCATCGCAGCCTTGTCACGCAGCGGCGGAGCCTCTCCCGCGCCCCGCACACGGAGCTGTGGGCTCGGCATGCCCGCGGCACCTCAGGCGCAGCCCCCGCGCCCGGTGCCCGAGGGAAAGGCAGATCTGCTGCATACCCGCGCCGGATGGGGCGGTGGCTTCCGCGGGCGACACAGCCGCAGCCGGGGCCATGTGGGAGCCGCGGGGCGCGGCGGTGAGGGCGGCGGCGGCCCTGCTGCCTCCGGTGTGCGGCGAGACCGGGGGAGGCTCAGCGGGGTCCGGGGGATTCCGAGCCCGCGGCGCTCTCAGCCCGCGGCCCTGCAGCACGGCCCGGGGCCCGGAGACGGCTCTGCGCCCTGCGAGAGGCGGCGCCACTGTCCTGCCTACTGGCTCTCCACGGCCGTGAGGCGATTTGGAGCACTCTGGAGCATTGTTTATTTTAGAAAACCCAATTTCTCTCTTTTTTTCTTTTTTCCTGTAGAAGTCCCCCATAGCGTATGTGTTTACCTATGTGTTACTGATGTTTTTACTTATGTTACTCTAGTTATTTGTGTTCCCCCTATAATTCAAAGCTACACTGAGCGTTTAGACAAGGATGAAAAACTTATTTTGTTTTTGAAGTGAGCTCTTGGATCATCATAATTAACTTTGACCTCTTTTTTTTTTTTTTATTTACCCCGAAAGAATACTGTGGTGTTTGCCTGGTCAGATATTAGAAGTAAAGCTGTGAAATTTAAAGCACTGGTAGCTTCTCAGAAGTCATCTCAAGTAAGCTCTGACTAGTTCAATAGTCACAGATCAGGTCTTGCAGCTCTTCAGCTGGCCTAAATAGTTCTGCCTCCAACCTGGCAAAAAATGGCCTTTGATGATATTTGTTGCCCTTTTATAAAGGCCAGGTATTCCATAACATCATCATGACTCAGAAGCAGCCTTCCTCTGTTGTTTTGAGTAATGCCATGATCAGGAGGGTTCCCAGCATTGTGGCTGTTACTTTATCAAAGCACCTCAGCATACTAGCAAAGTGTCATCCTAATAATTTCTGGAAGTAGTAGTCTGTAAACTGGAAGTTTTGTTTCCTACAGTGCCCAGATAGATTTCCACATTTCATTTTGGGGACACAAAAAGAAAAATAACCCAAAACCATGTTTGGTGAATATTCTGAATAATTTTGCAGAGGAAATTTGCTGTTGGTTAATCGGGAAGTAATGCACGTCAACCTCAAACTGTGTGTTCCTTTTATTCTCCACCTTCAAAAGAGGTAATTAGAGGACTCAGGAAAAGGATGGAAATCTTAAAGAGTCATAAAACACAGTCTTTCTACCATGATATGATGGTTGGGCACAATCTTAGAACAATGCGTCATACAACTGAGAGCTAAATTTCAGCTTTGTAAAAAACACTAAGTAGCAACCTAAGTGAAATGTTTCAAACTTTGTATCAAGTATTTAATTTCTAAACATTGACAGATAGCACTCCTCCAGTGTCAACCCATACTATGGATGTGGACGCTCTACAGAAACTTATTCATTTGCTCCAGGCCACAGATGATCCATTAATTCAAGAGAAAGCTTTAATCACTCTCAGCAACAGTGCTGCCTTCTCTGTAAATCAAGTGAGTATTGTTCTGTAGAAAACAACAATGTCCAATGCCAGCCAGTCTGGCAGAAGAGAGCTGCTGTTTTGCTAAAGAGTGACACAGGACTGAAAGCTATAATAGATTATGCGCTAAAATCCATTTAATGTCTTGCCTTCATTTCTGCTGGCCCAAATAATTCACCAGATTTCAGAGAATTTATCAACTCATGCTTGGACCACCTAAAGTCCGTACAGAGTCCTGTACTTCAAAAGTACTGTAAATATATCTTTGCTGCTTACAATTATGTAATGTTAATGAAAGGATTGAGTACTAGGTTAAATATTTTCTGGTTCAGATGTAAAACTTAGTGAGATAAACTATATCTTTTATCCCTCACAAAGGGATGTTGTATGTTGTTTGCATATTAGCAAATTTACAACTATCAAGGTATCTCCAAATTATTTGGACATAGAATGCACAAAATCTTTTAACTGAATGCTGATTTTCATGCCTTGTTATTAGTTTAACCTCCAAGGTTCCACTCTTTTTGCTACTAATGACAGCCATCTACTCTGACTTCTCAAATCTGCTTCCTTAATACAAATCTCATAGAACAGAATGCAACTGGAGCCCAAAGCCCATTGGCCCATTTAAATTTTTTTTAACAGTGTTTTTTAAAGACAGTTGCAGTCTAAGTGAGAAAGATTAAACAGTAATAAAAAGAAGTGTAATGGAAAAAGTTTCAGAATCTCTGCTGTAAGAATATGAAGCTGCATCTTGAAATTCTGGTCTGTTCAGTCAGGACTTTTAAGTACTATGATCTGACTCAGTTGTTCTATAAACTCATTATCCAGTAATTTCCTTTTATTCTTTATAATCTAAAATGCTTTAAGCATCCTTTGCAAAACAGATTTTAAAAGCAAAGGTGATGTGCCGTTGTCAAATAATAGCAACTAATACTTTTTGTTCCTAGGTAGGACCCTTCTTAGTTTCATTAGAAGCAATAAAGCAGTATCTGCTAACACTTTTCACAGAGCAGTCAGTCCTGGAATTCTCCATTCATATAACTCTTTTTTGTCAATATGGAGTCTTTGAGGGAATGCTTCAGCATTTGAACTGAATTTTTAAAAATCCTATTAAATATCTTCTATATTTCAGGATATAATCCGAAATTTGGATGGCCTTTCTGTTATTGGAGGGATGCTCTCCAACTGCGTTCCCAAAGTTAAAGAAAAGGCACTAAATGCACTTAATAATTTGAGTATGAATATTAAAAATCAGGAAGAGATACAGGTAAGATTCTTAATGGGAAAACTAAAGTAACTGAGGCAAAGAGATAGTACAGGTCCTTCAGTATATTTGTTAAATACAAACCAGGATCCCAAAATGCTTTGATAACAGACATACAAGTCAGCAGATGTGGATGACTGAAAAAAAATGTATTCCTTCACTGGCATTTACTTTTAAAATAAAAGACAGGAACTTGTGCAGTTTGTGTTCAGCTTTCACAAACTATTAAACAGAGATTGTTGCTAGTAAGATTATAGCAAAATTATGTGAAGTAAGATGATTTGCAAATGTGCCTAGAACATCACCAGTGGCTGTTTAACACAATGGATTGCAGACTGAACTTGCAAGGACTCCTTAGCTGAGGAAGAAGAAAAGAGTAATTGAGCCCCTGGATTTGTATGAGACCAATTTTTAAGGTGATAATTCCATCTTAAAAGTGTGTCTAAATTGTAACAAGTTCCACTGGTAAATACAGTAAATGCTTTGGATATGAAAGGACTAAACATCAAGAAAAAAGAAATCTATCTGATTAATCAATAGATCAAGAAGTGTCCAGGTGGTGAGCTGAGGCAGATTTGAAGACTTTTACTAGTTTGTTTCAGTAGCTTGATAAAAAGGTGGTGTGACTATATGTAGTAGTTTGCAGCATCTTTAGCAATAGACACTTTTTATTAAGTAGTGCTGGGCAATATTTATCTAGGTGTATAAATAGAAAAGAACTCCTTTGGAAAAGGTAAATTATTTTGTTTCTCAGTTAGGACTCCAAGATACGTTGTATACTATCATCCAGAAGAAAAATTGGTAAAAATAGTAGTTAATGTTAATGTCAATTGTCACTGCTGTTCCTGCAGTGTGCTCCTACACAGTGTGTTCCTACAGTAAATGGGCCACATGGTTGGGAGAAAAGATTTAATTTCAAAGTTTGTCCTTAGCTTGTTCTCAATATTTAAGATGATAGTTACTTACAAGTGGTTTTCAAAACAACTCCTTAAAGCAGCTGTGTCACTCCTGAGATGGAATCAAAGCAATTTAAGTTTTCAGAGTAAGTTATGTTTCAGGAAGATTAGTGAGCATAATGCTGTATAGTCTGCTTCTGTCATGCCACTAGAATGTTTGAAATACTCAAAACAAAAAGGTACTTGTTTCCAAGAACCTTCACCATTCAGCCAGAAATGTTTAGCAAGTATTTGTTATTGTAGCTAGGCCATTGATACTATTTGTGACAGAAAATATACTTTTATCAAAAATTGTTCTCTCTTTATTCCCTCTCCCCTTTCCCTAGGTATTTATTACACAAGTTTGTAGGACTGTTGAGTCAGCTCCCCTGAACTCTGATGTGCAGCTAGCTGGACTCAGGCTGTTGACAAATATGTCAGTTACCAGTGACTACCACCAAAAGATGACAAATTCAATTCCATGCTTTCTTCATTTGCTTTCAGAAGGAACTGAAAGGACACAGGTACTGGGTAGTGTTATTTTTACAAGCCATTTATGAAGCTGCTTTACTTGCCCTGTTTCTTACTGTTTTGGTAAAATGGCTTAGACTGTGCTAAGAAAAAAAAATCATTAATGATACAGATTTTATGCACTAAAATATAGATCTGTATTAGCTTCACAATGTAAATTCAAAAAGGGGGGACAGAAGGGAATCGTGGTAGTGGAACCATCAGGCTACAGCTCTACCAATGCAGTGCAGGGTGCACTGTGATTGTCCTGTGCCTTTGCCATAGCAACTCCAGAATTCTCTTCTGCTCTAAACATTGCGTTTATACTAGGGCATTAAAGAGCAAGGAGAACCTGCATGGGAAAGGCTTCACTGACACATGAATCACTGTAGGAAACCAAGCAGTGATCCTAAGCTATAGACCTTTGTTCCCTTATGCTTATGACACCTCTGGCAATCCTAGTGACTGCAACTGGAAATC
This sequence comes from Anthoscopus minutus, assembly GCA_013399455.1. Lineage (NCBI taxonomy): Eukaryota > Metazoa > Chordata > Aves > Passeriformes > Paridae > Anthoscopus > Anthoscopus minutus. Next base: position 237,963 of record VWYI01036072.1, on the reverse strand, counting down.
ATGCTTATTTGTGAATTATTATACCACTGAAACAAGCTTTAGTTAGGGACCAAACTATTAATTTTATTCAGGATGTTGTGGCACTATCAGTGTATGTGGTTGCTCTATCAGATCAAAACCAGTTTTCCAAAACACACATTTCCACTAGACATAGCATACCTATTGTTCTTAAGTATGGGAAGTAATATGGCCTTTTCCTAGTGTTTAAAGACAAGTATCACAAGGTCCAAGAAAGCACAAAGGTGTATTTGTATATGCTTCAGATAATTTTAAATGTAGTACTTAACCATCTTCTTTGTATTTTAAAAATATTCTGCATTTGGCCTACTGGGATTTTTTTATGGGTCTTGCCTTATTTTGATGTTTAAGTCAATCTGAATTTGCTTCTAACATGTCCTATACCCAAATACTCAAGACATTAGTTAACCCATTCTACCTCTTCCTCCCCAAGTCAACTTCGACATTATTGATGCCCATTACAGCTGTACTTACTGTTTTGGAGCTTTAAATGAACTTGTACATTCCTCACTTCAGATTCAAGTTCTGAAAGTTCTTGTGAACTTATCTGCAAATCCAGCCATGACAAGACATCTTCTCAGAGCTCAAGTAAGGTTCTTGCTGCTTCATTTTATTTTTAGCATATATATGTATAGCGGTTTAGGTATTGCATGCACTAAAAGAATTTTAGTGTATTAGAAATACAGATGCAATTCTAGAATAGATTCTAGACATTGCTTGGTTAAAACTGGTAGCTAAGTGCACCTTCTTTCACAGGCTGGTTTTATTCCAGAGAGTAGTGTTATACAGATAGCATACTCATAGAGGGAGAGGCACGGGGCCTGTGCACTTGGAGACAGTTGGTTGTTCTTCTTGTGTACCATTCCAAATAATCAATGACAACTTGCAGAAGCCTATTCTAACCTTCCTTTTCCACCAAAGGAAAGGTAATACCAAAAACTTCAGTTTGTATTGTGTAAAAGGAACCCAAAACTTCATTTCCAGATACGCAGTCAGTATATAGATTGAAAACCATCAAATAGAAAAGTACTGTAAGTGATCTTTCTCAAGTGCTGTTTCTATAGCCAGTGGACTGGACCACACCAACCCAATTCCACTGGAATCCTCACCCCTTTATTCAAAGGCAGCCATACAACTGTTGCCCCTAAGTGAGCTTTCCCTGTGCATTTACTTATTTCTTCATGAGAAATTTGTGTGACATTTGCTGTGTTGGCCTTGGCACAGAGGTTTCTTTCAGTTTCATTTCCTCACACCAAAAAGAGTAAGGGGCTGGAATGGTACTGCATCCTCATCCTCCTCCCCATAGTAACTTTCTTAAAACATGCAGTGGCTTTTATTTGTGAGATATCTGCCATGAGCAAAGCTAGTCTAGATAATGCTGTCTTTTCATTATTCAAACAAATTTAGGGTAGATAAATACTTAGTTCTCATATGCTAACAAGAACATTCAGGGCAAAATCAACGTGGCTGAGAAGCAGACCCTGTCTTACAAATAGGAATTTTCCAGAGAGCCACATTTTGGAGATTGAAAATACAAAGCATTTATTAGCCCATTGATGCACAGGCCAGTCATTTCTAGAGAGAAAATGTGCACTGTGCAAGTTTCTGACAGGAGTTCAGAGCATATGAAGTTCTGAGATTTCATACAATTTCTGGTTTAGGTGCACATTCTTTCCCACTTTCTGAAATTCAGTTTAGTTGCACATACTTACTGCTGTTGATTAAGTATGGAATATTTCTTCACTATTCTAGGTGCCATCAATGGTGTTACTTTTTGACAACTGTATAAACAGAGATATTCTGGTTCGAGCCCTGGCATTTGCAGCAAACTTGAAAAAGAACATGAATGATGAAGGCACCATGACTGAGGAATACAGTGAAGACTCAATTTTCTTCACACTCTGCAGGGACTCTGCCCCATTTGCTCAGAGACTGTCATCTTTGCTGCATCACCCTGACACAGAAGTGAAAGAACAAGTTGTGAGAATATTAACACAATAGTGTTCTTCTCTTAAAACAGACTGACCTGAGGAAAATATCTAATCTTGGCAATGCTATGCTAAAAAAGCATGCAACAAGTATCAGCACAGCAATGGAGGGAAAAAAACCCTAAATACTATCATTTTAATGGGCACAAATGAGTTACTACAAAAGAGAATGCAGTGATATTTAATACAGAAAGCATAACATTTTCTTACAAGCAAGAGAAAAGCAACAGCTTAATTATTACTGATAAACCACTGCACAGTTGCTACATTTATGCAATGGGAGTAAACAATTTAAAACATGAAAACATTCATATGTAAAAATGAACATTTTAAATGGATGAGTGAAGTGAATGAAAAAATCCTTCACGGTATCAAAGAACTTTTTTTTTAGATTTAATTATTTAGAGCTGTTGAATAAATACCTCTTTAGAAGTGTGCATTAAACATTTAGCAACTGGGGATTAGGCATTTATATTTTGTTAGTCTATGGAATTGGTACAGCCAAATCTTACAAAATAATATTAAATAAAACCAGTACCAAACTATCATTGGTTTCCCCCATAAAGTTTTAGTCATAAATCCAGCATTAATTCAAAATGAAGTGGAATCTACACAAACATCACTGTAAAAGAACCTGAACAGAGTTTCACTGATGGAAGAGAAAACATACTGGAAAATACTTCTAAAACCAAACTACTAAAAAACTTCCACTACAGAGAAACTAAAAAAGATGTCAGATATAAAGGCTAGGAAATTTTTGAAGAGAACTGTATCACCTAAACTGTTACCATGTGCTTCATCTTTCTAATTTAGTATACTCACTCAGCTCTTAAGAAAACATTACTATCTCCTCTTTCTGTAATGCAGATACCTATTTTCAGGTCACTTTGCAAATAGCTAAAGCTGCAAGAAAAAGATGATCTTGAAACTGTGACACACCCATGCCCTGATCAATACAGGGGTAAAGCAACATATATCTAATTTATCCACATAGGTAGTTTTAACTCACCAGGAATACAGTTAAGGCAGAAATAGAAGTTGGCTTGATTCCCAGTCAGAAACTTGACGACTGCTGCATTGACAGTGAACTTCCTTTTCTACTTTCCACTGCTCCTAAAACACTGTACAGTTTGTAATAAGCAAATTACATTACAATCACTTAATGTTTTGAAAATTTCTGTAGATTTAATGTTTTCTGCTACTGAATTTGACTAAGAAAAAGATTAGGCCAGACACTAAGAATTTACCCACTCTCTCTCCTGACAAGACATGAGGACCACTCTGTTCCAGGTATAGCTGATACATGGTTTCTTAAGCTCAACAATAAAGATGTCTAAATGTCCCTTTCCATGTTCTCCAACCCAAAAATAAGTTTTTCAAATAACATCTTTTTGATAGAGTTGATCTCCATTGCTTTGACAGCTGACAAAAACAAGTGACCTTTTCTAAAAATACATGAGAACTTGCTACAGTGTTGTCTCAGTTTTCTTTTCTGGTCTAGAAAGAACTATTTTTAAATGCTTTCTTCATAGAGCAATGCTGTTGAGATGTTTTGAAATCATGCAAGACTTTCCAATGTGCCTTTATGCACAGATGTCTCATTTTTTATCACCTACCCCACACCCTTGGTGGAATTTTATCAGCACCAAGCAAACAGTCACCATTCTAGGTACAAATGTTGTGAATTAACAGATCCAAAACAAAACATGTTATTACTGACATTTAGTTTCTGATCCAGGTAAGTCAGTATTTCTCTGCACTGTGGATGCTTATCTAGGTATTCTATATTTTAGTTTCATTCCTTCTAAAGTATATAATTTTACAGAATAGCCTATTGATGGTGATAAAAACAGGAAAAGAAAACAAACCACAACAAAATCAACCTTAATCTTAACCTTGTCCTTCAAAGTACTCAGAACTCTTTGCAGCTCTGTGTCCTCCACAAACTGGTGAACAGGTAATATACATTGTATAACCTAAAGTGTGATTGAACCTGTTGTGTAAATTCAAGAGACTACATCTGAAACACCCTCTACACCGAATTACAGAATAGTTTAAAACCAGTTTTGATAACTGTCTATCGTTAAAAGATTACCTCAGTTGTTCCTACCATGAAATCTCATTAATTTTTTTTAATTAGTTGCCACAAGTTTATGCCTTTAAATAATGTATTTTATATTTATATATATATATTTGTGGGATATGAAAATAAAGCATAACAGCAAGAGCAAAAAAAACCCCCAAACCAACCCACATATCCCACAGACCAAAATAAATCATAAACAAAACATGATTTGCCAATGAAATTATGAAAGAGGATAACAATCCTTTTTATTGGCAATAATAGGCTTTAATTCTGTAAATTAGCAAGACAATTTGATACAGATACATTTGGCCAAGTTTTATAACACTGAACAATGTTGTAATCTCTCATTCAACTTTAAAATTATAGGGAAGCTATTAGAAAAAAATACCACAGCCCTTGCTTAAGACTTTCTATTGAAAAACAACAAAAAAAAGTACTTGGAAAAAGGCAGAGTTAATGCAAGGACAAGCGACATTAAGAGATTTTTCCACTTCATGTGCTGCAATTGACACATTCAGACCTAACTTAAAATCACAGACAAAACAATAAGTGTGCAGATACTCTGGCCAGCAGTTAGTTTTACACATCCATGATACAATATTAAATTATCTCTCTCTTTAAAAGGCACATTTCTTTGATGCAAATTCAGCTTTTGTGGTTCATTAATAAACGAAAATTGAGAATGAAACAATTTTACTATGCTTGTGCTTTAACACAGCTGTATTGGAAGACTTCACCCCACAAAACCTACAGTGAAGCGATCAAGGTACAAGGCATAAATTGAAGACTAACAAATGGGAGATGACAGTCTAAAAATGACTAATTCAAGTCAGCCATTAATCATAAGAATATCTTCTGTGCTGAAGGTATTGCTGCTGCAAGTATGAAGAGTTTAAAAATATTTTTTTTATCAGTGGTGTACATCATAGCAAGTTATTCTCAGACAACACTTAATATAGAAACCACTTTTAGATCACCTCTCTAAATTTACAAATAATATAACTAGCAAAATTTGTCATGAAATTGGTATGCAAGCTTTAGTTCTGAAACTGACAAACCTAGCATTTAGAAATCCAATTCAATCTAAAAAAATGTGTACATACATTATGTTAGTATTGTAACGTTACTTGCTAGTTCAAACCAAACCGGGGCTTACAGGAACTGACACTGACACTGTTTCAGTTTTCAAACCGGTCATTTGTATTCAAATTCCGTGATTCTCCATGGCGCAAGAGAAAGAAGTCATCTTTTTTCAAGCCATATCTTTCAAGAGCTTCATTCAATTTAACTGGAGGATCCAAGTAATACTGAAAAAAATGAGAATAATATGAAGGAAAAGATACCACTACAACATTTTTTGAGACGGGAGGAAAAAAAATCACCACTCTAAAAAACGGGGGACAGAAAAGGATATTTGTCAAATTAAAATGTTTAGGTTCATTTTAGGTTTTTGAATTACAAGAACGCTGATTTACAGCTGCAGAGTAACTAGCAAGGCTCAACTTGTGAGCCCGAACTCCGTCGCCTTTAATGCAACAGATCCCTTCGGAAGAAGCGCTGGCCACCAGCAGCTGGCGCTTTCCCTCGCTCTGCAAATCCACGCTGTCAGCGGTCCTGTCTGAACACTCGGCTCGGTCACTGCGGCCCCCCTCACGTTACCGGAGTGTATTTGTTACACTTCTGAAAGCATCGTCAAGGAGTAGCATCTGTTTTTGCGCTCCTAAATACACGGTAACATTTGCAACGCGGACACTAGTAACACAATTTATTGGAAACTCTGTGGACAGGAAATGTTCTATCAAAGCATCCTATGCTCCCTCCATGCTCTGCCACGGAGGTGCACGATGAGCTGGGAGGGGGCAGAAACGAGACAGAACATTTGGCAGATCAGGTGATTACACTATCAGGAATGAATTAGGAGATAAAGTGGTGCAACTGACAAAAAACAAAGTTGAAAACTAGATACCAGACAATATCAAAGCAAATGCAAATACTTCCTATTCACTGCATTTTCAATTGCTGTGAAGGTATCTGGGTAACCTTCTTCTTAGATCTTGGACTAATGGGACTGTGGACTTGCTGGGTGGGGGAGGAGGAGGGTATAGGGGAATAAAACATTAAAAAACCCATCAAAAACTCAGAATAACTCATTTTTTTTCATATCCTTCCTGGTTTCAACTTTGAATCAACTATTAAAAGTATTGTTTATATACTTATTGGACAGACATAATTAATACTGTATTGACCTACAGGCATGCAGTTCTCACTATCTCCAAGTGATGCACCACTCTGCTTTTATTACTGCATAATGTAATGCATAATACTGAATATGTCTTCATCCGTTACATTCCTCAGTATCTGGATATCAGAAATCCTCCACATCTGCTTCAATAACTCATGGAAATATTTAATGTAATTGGTTAAGAAAAGCTAAGCATTGTTTTGAAGAGCAGTATACAGAGAAACAAGTTTTCACTCATACAAAGTTCACATTTCAAGTTTACATTAACAGATATGTAGGTTAAACTCCACAAGCAAAGCTTCACTAATGACTGTCTAGTCCTTGGAAATCTGAACTCATGTTTCGTGTTGCAATTTACCTCATTTGCTAAAGCAAAGGTCCCCCAGTGAATTGCTACAGACTTCTTTGCTTGAACATCAATATGGATTCTTACTGCTTCTTCAGGATCCACATGCTGGTATTTCATAAACCACCTACCAAAACAAACATACAGAACACTCAAGATCAGGAAACTAACATATACCAACATAACCATCAAACAGCAGTTGATTTATTGTATTCTCTTTTTGAAGGATTTTTTCTTATCTCTGTTTTCAATAAGTTAAGGACATACCAATGCCTTGAGGTGTTAAGGCCAAAACCCTAAATCCATCCCTGAAAAAATTTTATGCTAGCAGTACACACCAAAAAGTGTGTGCTGCAGAGATAGCCCAAGGGAACAGGCAAAAGAGAAGAGAGAAATTGGCAATTCTTGAAAGAGATCAAATCTTTACCATGCTATTTGGATTTCCACCTTTCTTTCCCAGCCCATACAGGCTTTCCTTCCAGCATTATGAGTACTATCGTTTAAATGTTTCCCCAAAAGGAGAAAAGTTTGCTCTCTTGAGCAAACAGATCTTTCATACTCCATAACCAAGTCATCTTAGTCTCCAGGTAAGTTGCAAAACCAGGATAAAGACTGAAGCAAGAGAAAAATGCAGCAAATGACATACACTGGACTGAACTTGATTGTATGATGCTGTTTCAGGAAAAAGGGCACAGAATAATTCCAGATTTTTTACTCAACATTTTTAAGGGAAGAAAGACTGCTGATTCATCCTTGTTGTCCTTAAGTCTGAAGAAAAAACTCTCCAAAAACATCACACATACATTCACTTTTTAATAAAGTACACCTATAGTTTTAACTTCTGGGTGTATTTTTTGTCACCAGTATATAATTTCATTTACATCTTTTGCTCAAACTCTGATTTTCCTACCTTGGTTCATAAGCTCCAATGGGGATGGCTGCAAGATCGAAAGGTCCAAACCTTTTACCTATTTGTTCAAAAGCAAAACAATATCCAGTATCTCCTGCAAAGAAAAACCTATTCCAAGGTCCCAAGACAGACCAGCTGCCCCAGAGAACCTTGTTATCATCTGTCACAGTCCTTTTGCACCAGTGTTGAGAAGGGGTGAAGACAAAAGTTACCGCATCATGACCAGGGACACAGTTCTCCTCCCACCAATCCAGTTCAATCACATTCTCACAACCACATCTCTGCATCCACTGCAGGAGCCCCAGAGGCACAAACCAGCGCAGCTCGCTGCCAAAGCGTTGGTTCAGGCTGGCCACGCTGTTGTAGTCCAGGTGATCGTAGTGGGTGTGGCTGATCAACACCGCATCGATCTTGGGGAGCTGCGCCACTGTGCACGGAGGCCCTCGGAAGCGCTTGGGACCCAACAGCTGAATAGGTGAAGCTCTCTGGCTGAAGATTGGGTCAGTAAGAAATACAAGTTCATCCATTTCCACCAGAACTGTGGCATGTCCCAGCCATGTGACTCGCATACCAGCTCCTGTTTTCCCAGCGTCTTCTGGCGTTTGAACAAAGTAAGGTTGTAACACTGGAAGTTCTTTGTCGAGTTCCTGGCAAAAAAGAACACAATATGCATGAGAGATTTCAGAATGTACTTGGCCATGGAACAAAAACTGCATACAAGGCACAAATCAATACGTCAAGGCTTGTATTTTTTTATGTTTTTATGCAGAGAACTGCAGCACACACCAGATGCCTTTTTAACGCCCATTTTCCCAGCTACTTCCTCCTAATTTCATTTTAGGTTTTTGCAACATTTACACTTCTCTGTCAAGAAAGAAAAGAGAGTACCCCATCAGGCCAGGAGACCTGATAGAGTCTGGGGGCATTGCAATGAAAGCCCTGCAAGCACTAACAGCATGCCAGGAAGGGATTCTTCCACCTGAAAAAGAATATGTATACACACACGCACAGAGTTACTTAACAATTACTCAAGTTTATCTTATGCAGCTAAATGATGCATCCTCTTAAGTCCTAGCACAAGTAAGTCACAGATGAGAGAAAATGCCATGCTCCCTAGCCACACTCCACAAAAGCTCTGCTAGCTTTTATCAGGCCCTTTCTCTGTCCTTGTTACATCTCGAAGCAGCACACAAAGGTTAACCTTACTTGGCTAATCTTAGCTATTACAATTCTGCCTTCCCATCCTACCAATAATTTAATGAACATTCATAAAAAAAAGACGATTTTTAAGATAAACCTTAAGGTACTTAGATTTGCTTCATTATGAAAAGGTTCCCACACCTCCTCTCTTATTCCAACTTGACAAGTTTTGCAGTCCCTACTTGAATATGACAGGTCAGAGAACTGATCTGACTGAACATTAATCCAGAGGTAAAAAGTGCAGAGTTCTCATTTTGATTGGCTCAAATTTGACTCTGTATGTATTCTCAAGCTGGCACAAAGGAGGCCATGGCTGTGTATTATCAACTGAAACTCACTTCCAACCACTACTCATTCTCTCATTTTGAACCAGAATTATGCTCTTCACTGCAGTTTGGCTGAAGTGTTAATGCAGAAGTTTTATGTGTAATAAATAGGAGCTTTCCTATTTAAAAAAACCAACCAACCAAAGAGTCTTCTCAGAATTCCTGATCATCTCCAGTTTGGCCAGAATGTGGCTAAGGCTCTCCTTCCAAACAATTCTGGTCTGAACTCCTCACTTTGCTTTAGAAGAATTTTCACGTGCTAGGACAGCTTCTAGATTTCTGACACTCCTCTCCCTTGTGATCACAAATGTCCCAGCTCTTCTGGTTCCAAGTCAAGTTCTGCCTGCCATGGTTGCTGCTCTCATTCTCTCAGCCCAGCACAGATTATCCCTATCAGTGAATTTATACAGAGCTGACCATGTGCTCCTTTAAAAGACCAGCTGATGCTGTGATGGTTTAGGACTCCAGGAGCTGCCTTGCTAAACCAGTCCTGACAGCTTCAAGGAAGTTACTTTCTCCACAATATTTTATTGATTTGGAAGGCATATGTTGGGAAAAAACAAAGCACGCACATCTCCATCCCTCTGCAATTCTGCTGTAAATAATAAAATATTAATGAAATTGCTTTTTCTGAGAGCTAATGGACAAGACACGTTTACTGAAGAAGTTTCATTACTGTCTCCAGGAATGAGAAATAGATAACCTTCTATAAAGCTGAATATAAGATTAGTACAGTCCAACCCCTTAGTTCATACAAGAAATGTAGGAGTCTTAGACTGAGATAAATGGCTGCCTCTCCAAGAAAGAAGCATCATTTTCTTATCTCTATTTCATTCTAAGTACATGGGAACAACACTGGCCACAGAAATCTGAACCACAGAAGCGTTATACTGTGACACTTCAATTAAAAAAAAAAGAAAGATATGTAAAACCAACATAATACTCAAAAACTGAAATTAGGACAAACCAATAAATTACACATGGTTAAGTTAACAAATCAGATTATATCAAAGAAATAAAAATCAGATATGGAACTTAATAAATTATAGAAACACAATTTAGGTCAGTTAGCACATTTTTTATGAAAAATGTTCTTTTTAAGTAGCTGGTTTTAGAGTTAATAAAATATAAATTTTCTCAGAATTAAATTAATTATTTTTGCTGATATTTGGCACAAATTAGGTTTTTTTAAAATTAGCATTATGCAATATTAATAAACAATATTAAATGGATGAGGAACCGGCCAATTAATTCTCAAGTGGGACTCAGACATATTCTACCAAGTTTTACCTGGGGTACAGTTAATTTTCTTCCCAGTAGCACCTATAGTGTGCTATGTCTTGGATTTGTGCTTAAAATAGTCCTGATAGTAGACTGATGTTCTAGCTACTGGTGAACAGTGCTTACATAGCATTTCAGCCAGTTGACTGGGGCACACAGGAAGCTTGGAGGGACACAGCTGGGACAGCTGACCCCAACCCATCAGAGAAATATTCCACAAATACGACATTGCACACCATAGTAAAATCTGGGGTAAGAAGAAGGAGGAGGTGGGGGACATTCAGAGTGAATGGTGTTTGTCTTCCCAAGTCACTGATACGTGGGATGCAGCCCTGGGGGTGGCTGAACATCTGCCTTCTCATGCAAAGAGAATAAACTTCTTAGTTGGCTTGTGCATGCAGTTTTTGCTTTACCTATTGAACTGTCTTTATCTCAACTCAAGTTATCTGATTTTTCCCCTTTCAATTCCACTGGGGTACAAGCAGTGGGAGTGGAAGTGAGCAGATGACTGAGACTTGGCTGCCTAAAGCCACAACACATCTGCACTACTAATAAAGGCTTTACAGGGATGTCACTGGGACTGATGCTATCAAGTATTTAGAATAGCTGACTTAAAAGCAGAACTAATAATAAAAGGCATTTGTATAAGTCACAGAGACAGGAAGATTGATAGAGAAGAGCACAGTCCAAACAACTGTTATCCCGTCCTATTTAAATGATATTCCATGAACAAAAGTTCAAGACAAACCAAGAGCACAAAGGCAGTGTAACTTGTGGATCTCGTAGAGCTTGTGACCTCCAGGTTTGTGATACACAGGCCTTTGATCCAAATCAATGATTCCCCAGAGGATGAGACCAGAAACCAGGCATGTTGTTGAGCTGTGTTAGTAAATCACACTAAAACATTACCTCTCAGTGCAAGTGATTTGTGCTAGGGGTTGTCTGGGTTTGTTGTTTTTTTTAGTATTTTATAAAAGCATGGCAAAATCACCTTTTAAAGCAATAAGCAATACTCAACTCATATGATTTCAAATTAAAATACAAATTCTATTATCAGTATACTTCACATTAAATACTATAAACTCACACAACAGGATAAAGGAATATAAGGAATGAAATACGTAACTTATGGAACTTTTATCCTGCTATAATAAATTTTGTTCTGTCAGACTAACCAGAAACATACTGAAACTAGAAGAATTATTACTGATTTTTGAAATACAGCAATTATGTCAAATCAGCTACCAACAGAAGTAAAATGTGCTTAATACTGTCTTGTCTTCCTAACTCAAGTAATACAAAAATTCCTCCTGCTGCATCCCTTCCCCCCTACCTGTTCTTCTTTCCCTCCTAATGCAAAGCAAGAAAAAACACATGACAGGCTTTGGTAAGCCTAGCTGATTAGCTTCGGATTTTTTGTGCTTAGTGCATACTGGAATACCACGGGATTTTACAGAAATGAGAACAATCTAAACTGCTGATCCAACAACTAATAATTAAATATCCTTCAACAGCACTGAACAAAGTTATTAATAAAGTCTGTAATGAAAATATTAGAAGTCCATGCATTCTGGATAATGATATAGGCTTATAGTGAAGGCATGATTTTAATACATATAGCTTTTCCACAGTGAAGCACAAGCACATATCCTGGATAATATGCTCATTTTTACATACACAAAGCACTTGGTACAGATAAACTGAACCTGCCCAGCATAGCAGGGCATCACTAGGCTCACTCAATGTGGAAACTGAAGCAGGAGTGTGATAAAGGACATGACATCTAGCAGCAATAAACATAGTATGGAGCCCTTAGTTTGAATTTTAAACAATCTCAGATGCACTTCACAAGCTGATTTAGGGGTGGAACAAAACTGGTTGAAACAAGCATCAAAATGGCTGAGGACTCCAGAAGTGCATTTCATTGATCCCTATCTAGGTATTTCTGTTTCTGATTTACTTCACCAAATTCCTGAATAATTGCAGGCACCTAATTAAAAGATTTCCTATGCAAAAAATAAAATTAGCCCATGATTAATCCAAACTGGGTCAGAGAGATGACTTTTCAACTGGTGCCTTGTAGATTTCTTTGTGATCATCCTTTATTGTAGGGATGAACTGTAAATTAAAGGGGAGTGCTGCAGTTCTGCACTCCATCAGAGTGCTGTATATGCTCTGCACTCCACAGTACACCTCAGCATTGGCTTCAAGGGACTTCAGTCATTACTCAGGTTTCTGACTGGCACTGGGAACACATAAGCCTGTTCTACACATACCAAGTAGGGCAGTGGCCAAAGGCAACTGAAAACGTCCAGATGTGAATTTCATGAAAATGAGGCCAAGCACACTGTCCAGAAAGCTGTACACACTGACACCACTGTTGTCACCGAAAGGAAGACACTAAGTCTTAAAAAGTAAATTGGTAAATTGCTGGAAGGGATCCCAAGACCAACATAAGTCTGCTGTGCTTCTAAGTCAAAATATTTATTATTATTATATTATAGCCAAGATTATTTGTTTCTTAAACATTCCCAAACCTCTGACCCTCATGTATTAATGCTTAATGTGGCCCTCATGTCCATAAAACTGATAGAACTCCTTTCTTCACAGGTAATTCGGGTAAGAAAAAATGGAATGCTCTTTACTAAATACTGGCTGTGAGTTTTATAGCTTATGCATACCTTCTTGCATGCTTAAAAGCATTATTAACACCTGCTTGTTAATAACAAATACTGTCCTTGGTTGTGCAATCTTCAGCATGGCTTTACTGAAGGACAGTCAACACATCATAAATGTACTGAGAAGTAATTCTATCAAAATTGAGTCATCTTCATACCTCCTGAAACCATAAAGATAACCTATGGCATTCCAGTACCCATTACTCTTCATGGAAAACAAGCTTCTCCTGTCTCCTTTATATACAATACCTGACAAAGCATTTCACCAAGAATAAATAACAGTGTAACCCAGTAAAATGACGCTGTACTTTAAGTGTTTCAGTACAAATACTTGCTCAGGTTAGTTTTAGCATAAGCAGTTTTTTCTCCTGGCGTACTGAAACAGAAGAAATAGATTTGTAAGTATTTTCTTAAGGAGGTGACAAACTGTTACATTTTCATGCAAGAGATGCAACATATGTATTAAACTAACATCTCGAAAAAAAGGTGAAAATTTAAAAATTAGGTATGTCATGAAAGAAGCTATTTCATGCAACACAAATTAATAGTATGCTTCATAAGGCATCACCTATTTAAAAGGAATGGCTGTAATGGGTTTATGACTGAGCTAGGGGGTCCATTTTTGTTTTATAAATATAAACTAAGTTGTATAAATTCAAGCATGTGGAACTAACAAGGAGACTAAAATTTAAAAAGTATTAATATTAACCCCTTTTGAAAAGAATAAAACGCCAATAAAATCAGAAAAGGAAAGCTTAGAAAAGTCTCTAGAAGATGCCTAATGATTATTAGTTAGAAACAGTCCTATTTTATTGATCAGAGCAAAGGTAAAAGCAGTTTTAATCACAAAAGCAAAACATAGAAATATTCACCTGCTTTGAGCGCGGCACATTGCTGTTATTTTTTTCCATGAAGGACCATTTCAAAATGTTTGGTAAGGTTGGTGATTTCCATGTTGGCCATGGGTTGACAAATCTCCCATCTTTACCTCTCTTAGATTTAGTTACATCCTCTTCTAATCTGTAGTCCAGCCTGAAGCTTTTTCTGAAGGTCCTGGAAGAATCATTGCTCCTGGAACCTCGACCCAAATTCTGACGTTTCTTCACTGCTTCTTTAGGGTACTGGTTGCAGGCAGTTGAAGGCTGCTCTTCATTTGTGTTTTTATCCATACCTTTTTCAGGAGAACTAAAACAAATTTTAAATTAATCAGTATCTTATTGGTCTAGCATCAACATTCATAAGACTGAATGTTCTCACACACATTAGAAACAAGCCCACCTTTCTTGTTTTATGGTCTACTGAATTTTTTTCTTTTTATCAACAAAATATGCTCTTAAAACAGTCTCTATTACACAAAAGACTTAAAAAACATGCTGTGGCAAGCAGACATGAGGGCTCTTTGTAGTTCAGGCTGAATTTTACTCCCTGGAATGCACAGCTTCAGATACTAACACTATTATCTACCAACTGCAAAAGTGAGGGGGAAGGGTTCCTTAATTTACATTTTGGAAGAATAGTCATTCCTCCTGAAACTTATGACATTTAGTGCCTGATGTAATACAATCCTGCAAGTCTGTGCAAGAGACACTGGAACTATACCATACCTTAGGATTTGCCTATATAGTGACTTCGTTTTGTAGTAAAAATAGCAATTTTATGTACCATTACTAACACTTTACTTATACCAACACACATGCAGGAAACTCAGAACACAAAAGATATTTGGTACTGCTTTTTATTTTGTCTTAAACAAGAAAAATGTTTATTACAGTAAAGATAAATAACTCTTTCAAATACAATTTTGACGCACTTCTAACTGAACTGACTGGTGAAAGGCCACAGGAACTATTTTAAATTACAGCTGCAATGTTCACTCTTAATTCTATCAGGAAATATAGAAAAGTGAGAAAATAACTGAGAAAAACTTATTTATATGAAGTCATGATTCTGCCACATTTTTTAGAAAACTACAAACTCAGTAGTTACAGTCTCTTATTCCAAATTGCACTTAAGCATTGCAGAATTTACAAATATAATCAAATTATACCCAAGGTAGAAAAACCAAATACCCCTATTTTATTTTAGAAGTTGCCAAAGCAATTAAATTGAATCTAAATGCTTCAACTGTAATGTTGAAAGTAAACACACTGTTCTGTTAACTAAAAAAAAATGGTTGCTGTTTTAATGAGTGCACAACTTTCTGGCATTTACAAATTCTACCTGATTAAAAGTGGAAGATGACTAGTAATGAGCAGACAGCACTCCTTACAGCTTGGGGGCAGGAATAATTTTTAATAACAAATTGTGAAGTTTGTTCTGTGGAAAACCCTCCATCACATGTTTTTGCCTATCTACTGTTTCACTAACTCAAATATTCAGACTTCAGCTGTACATTCAGAAGCACTGGGCTGATGTAGCCAAGCCAGTCCATGCAAACAACATTATCAAAGAACAGAACTGAAGCTCACAGTTTTCTTAGAAATTGCATAACTCACTCTGCCCCCTGTAAGACCAGTTACAGGAAAAATTAAATATACTGTTCACTGCAATATTTCAGCTAAGATATTGCACACATGTGTCAGCAAACTGAACCCAAATGCTGATGATGCTCCAACTACAAACGTAGAGTCCATTTCTGCTATTTCAGCAGCAGCTGACGACTAAACACTAAGTATGGTATCAGCTGCAAGGAATACAACAATTGATAAATATTGTGAAATTTTCTTAACAAAATAACCACTATTGTGCCATACAGAAGAGATAAAATGCTAACACATCCAAATTAATTTCTAATAAAAAAGTATGAACAGCATTCAGAAAACAGAATGTTTTTTTACCCCTGGACACAATCTTATTTTATGTAATTGCTTTGAAACTCCTGTTTCTCTGTAGTTTTACTGAAACCACTCCACTTATGTATTTCCTATTTAGCATTAGGATACCATATCTGCATCATAATTTAAATTTAACTGTTGCTATTTCTAGGCTTTTTTCCTCTATTCCGTTAAACATTTACCACAATCAGCCTTCAATGAAATACTCAACTTGCTCTATAGCATTTTAAGTAGACATAAAAGGTAACACAAATAATCAGTGTCACAAAAAGGCAGATAGAATACCCAGAAAATGGTACTGGATACTTTAATTGTTACTTTAATTTAAGGGTTGGGCTTGGGGCTTGTCTTTTGTATTCCTCAAAGAGCATTTTCAATGCCAAGTCAGTTTATTAATTTAGCAAAGCACACAGACACAGCACAAAACAGCTACTCTTTTAGAAAGCATCATGGAAACAAATCACAAAAGTTTAATCAAATAGGTACTTAATGCCCAGAAATTATTCTTTTAACATCTCAGATTTCTGATTTTTTAAATATATATAACCACCATAATTATTGCTCCTACATGATATTTTATATTAGAGATTGGGGTGCCTGAAGTTTTATTTTTAATCTTCTGTTTATCTATTCATTCATCTCTAAAATAGGTGAATTTTACTTTTGCTTAAACCTTCATATAAACCTTTGATCTTATTCTGAAAGTATAAATCCCTAGGGGGAGCAGGGATTGACTATGCTGATTAAATAAAGACAATGCCAAAGCATTTAAGGCACTGCAGGTATCTATCTGTCTGCCAACATATTTTCCACATGGTGCACATACATTACTTTCATTAGTATTCCATAAGCAACTGAAGAGATAAAAGATCTCAGAACTCAAGGAATACTTTAAGTCTTTTACATGCATAAGAAAGGGACACATTTACAGTCAGTTAAAGTATTCCTGATGCACTGTAGATTTTTGAAATATCAGTCTTGCCAAATCATTTCTGTTCCATTTAAATTGATTAAATATAGCCTACATATTCATGACATAGTTTTCTTATATAGAAGAGGAAGATGATAATTTCTTGAAAGCCATAAATCATTAGCTTAAAATAAAACTCAACCAATTATTAGTCCAAGGACAGTCTTATGCTTTTACAAAAGAAATTCTCTACAGATAAAGAGATTTAGCAGGTATACTTTAAACAATAGAAAATACTGAATCAGAAATCAGTTGCTTTTTCTGCCAGCTTTCCTAAATTCTTCCCACCCAAAAATAATAGTTTGGCACTTGAAAAATTAATTTAAGGACTTGAATGGCAGCAAAAATTACAAGCTATAGAGATATGAAAATCAAACTGGAGTAAAGTTCTGTTCACTTAGGAGGGACAGAGGGAAGGGATCACATCACCGGTGAATATTTACTGTTATGTAAAGTTCTACACTAAATCTTTTTATACTTTTAAACATAAATAAAAACTACTATTCTACTTATAATCATTAAATAGCTTTCCTGGCAAATGGAACTCATCCTTCTGGGTGAGGCAACTTAACCCCAACAGAGGGCAAGTGCATTGACACTGTAAAAGGGGCTCAGGAGAGACACAAGGCAACCACTCTCTCTCTGTCCTCAGACATGCTTTGTTCTTTCAACTGAATTCAGAAGAGGAAATGGACCAAGACATACAAACTCCTAAGACCATTAGTCATGCCAAATCCACAAGGCCAGAAGGTATTCTAGAGAGAGGGGAAGAACACCACTGGTTTATGAAAAAGACAAAGTCTAACATGAATCAAAATGCAGAGCTCACATATCAGGTTTTCCAGCATCAAATACTAAGGCACTTCTCACAATCCACAAAGGAAGAGCAAAGTTGTAGATCTGGCAAGACACAGCATGGAAAATCCATGTCTGACATCCCACTAAACTGGCTTACACCTGTAAACGGGATATAGCCCTTAGGAGAACAGGTTTGGGGTAAATGGTTTATTTTAGCATTGCTTATATAACTGAAAATTTGGATACAAATGTTTTGGCTTTGAGCCTTGTGTCTATTTAGGAAAATAACAAAAAATTAACTGAATATTTTAATAATTTTTTTTCAAAAGAAGGTTTGAAAAAGGATACAATAACATTACAAGAAACACTCTGCTGTTATAATTTTTCTTTTTAAATGGTCTTTTAAACATAGCAGAGATTCAAGCCAAATTACTTGAACGTAGGTGTAAAATCTATTGTCTTCACCTTTTCCACCCAGTCTCCTCTAACATCTGTTGCCTCATAAATGAAATGGATGTAGCTTCCCCTGCTAATCATAGAGCCACGCACACCATGCTACTGAACATCAAGTTGGCCAAAATTTACTCTTCTTTTCTATAGAAATGTGGTCCATATTTAACAAACCCATAGGCCTGAATGTTTAAGAATTACTATGAAGCTATGGTTTACTGGAGCACAACAACTTTCCCAAAACTTTACAATTGCCTGGTAAACACCCCATAGCTTCCCAAATACATTTAATTTCTCTGCTTTTTTCAAAGTAAAGAGTTTGGTTCATTTTTAATCACTGTCTCTCTGCATAAACTACATCCAGAACTAGGCTGCACTAAAGATCACCTGGAAGAAACAGCCTACAATTCCCAGCAAACTCATACCATTGCAGCCTTACCAAAACAAGGCTAAGCTTTCTCCATATACAGCCACACAACTCTGAAGTTTTCTTTCATTATACATATTTTTCATGGCAGCAAAACACATGCATCTTGGCTTGAAATAAAACAAGAAATCGTTTCAGTTAGAAGGAAAGGTATTTGCAAATGCTAGGGACCATGTAAGTAATTGGCTCCCACAAGCTTTACTATCAAATGACTGCCAGCTAAATTTTGGCTCTGCTTTTACTTTTCCTTCAGGTCTGAAATTGGCTGCTTTAATTAATGAACAGTTGGAGACTGGAAAATTCTGAATGCATTTAAACTTTTATTGTGCAGTACTTCAAGTTGTTCTATCTTTCAATTGTAGATTTACCAGAACAAGAACCTGAGCCTTCTGTGAACTGCATACTGGTACACATCTTGAAGTTTTCTTTCACTATACCTATTTTTTTGTCACTTCACACCAGTTGCACCAGTAATTATTCCAGATGCTCTTGTTATTAGGATTTCACACAAAGTACCTCTCAAGCTTGCATTAGCTGATCTGAGAATACTTCTATTATTTTAATAATGTAAAAATCTCTAGTAACAACCAGTGTTGCCAAAATTTTCATTAAACAGATCTGTATCCTGATTCTACACTGTCCTTGTGTACTTTTCAAGAAAGATTAATAAAAGAGTTGATAACAGAAAAAGGAATAGCTCTCTCTATAAACAGCCTCATGGAATTAGAGTAAATGCTTTATCATTCTTATCTAGCTTTGAGGTTCAACAGCAAAACAAAGCAGTTTTATTTAGATATCATGGAATAAAATAAGATTAGTTACAAATAAAAAAAAGTGAGGCATCTACCCATGGTCATCTGTTGTTATGCCTATTCTCTAGCAGCTGTATTACTTAAGCAGCCACTACCATGAACCAATCCATTTCTGCTGTCACTACTCACCAAAGCTTGCCAAAACAAACACTTTTATCCACATGGTAAACTTGTTTAAGAAACTAATCTAGCTGATAGTCACTTCTCACCTTACCATCCCTAGAGAAGCACTTAATTTTCACCTGCATCACTGAGCAACCAGTTAAGTGTTTATATCAACAAACTGGTTAGGACAGGGAAGGGTGAGAACAGAAATATATTGTAAACAAAAACTACTTATGCCAGCACTGGCCTAAAAAAAAAATGAATTAAATACTCTACATCTGGAATTCACTGTGTAGCTCAGTTACACATACCAGCAAGTTAGGTTCAACAATTCCTCCTACCCTTTCATTTTCAATCTATTCCCTTCCAAGGTTTCATTTATGCTGAGTACTGACGATGCTGCAACTCTCCATTTACCTCCTTAGATAGTAATGTTTCATATTGTAACCAAGCACATTCAATAGATACCTACCACCCACAAGGCAGCCCACTCCCATTACTACACATTCTGCCTCTATTTTGCTGGTATTCATTAGAGGAACTAAACTAACAGAAAGTTATTCATGCCTATAAGATACATCTTTACATGCCTCTGGATACAAATGCAAATAGGCTTTAGAGTCAGGCCTGTCAGTAGTCCCTGGAGCCAATTATTTCTTTGAGACAAATCTGACCAGCTACGGGCATTGTATGGATGGAATAAAGGTCCTGGATATGGGATAATACATAACTACCTTCCCTTTGTTTCCAAGTGCCCCAGCTGATTGTCTCTCTTCAATATGAGCATTCTGCAGTCCCCAAACATGTCTATGATCTATAGATAATATGACAGAAGATTTTTGTTACATGTATGCTCTGTTTAGGTTGTAATCCCTGATATAAGGGACACAGCAGAATACAGATGACAGACCTAGGAGCAAATTTCTTTAACAATATAGGCTTTTAAAACAAATTATTTTCCTCTCTACCCCCATCTTTTACTGCAGTCTTGAATAAAAGAACCCAAAAGTTGGCTTGTGGCCATCACATTTGAAAGAGCAGCCTAGACTGTCACTATGATTAAGCACGAGAGGAGTATAATTCTGTGCTACTGCTGAAGCAGTCACCAAAGGGAAGCTGGAGTCAAATCTCCCTACACCAGAAAGGAAATTGCTTTCCCTTGCTCTCCCTAAAGAGCTAGTTTCATATGACTAGTTAATTTATAGGGAAGAATGTTGAAAGAACAAGAGCTGGAATCAAAGTTTTCTTACCTGCTCTGCAGGACAGAGGCAGACACACAAAGAAGCAAGGTTTGTACATTACAGCTGTGTTACGGTACACAAGGCAATACTCACATGCCAAATCAAATGCAGACAGTTTTAAAATCAACAGAAAAATAAGGGCAGATAGCATATGCACACAGCTGTACAGGTAAGTCGTGGATTCCAACAGCAACTACAATCTCCATTGACAGCCCTTCACACTCAGACAGAATTTCAATGAAGCTTTTCCAAAAGAGCAAACATGAAACTTGTACCAACCCCACTACAGGATCCAGAGCCCAGTTTTAGCGTTCTGGCTTCAGCTGCCCTTGTGTAACTACTTATGCAAATGAGTAGTTCATTAGTTTCAGTTGGTTACTGATGTGACTCCAGCTAATGACAGAGGCACACCTTACCAGGATGGGGTTTACTGTTAGAAAAAACTGCCAAACTTTGAAGTTCAGCATTTAAAAACATACTTTAGCCACTCCTGTGTGTTAACAGTTTGTATTTTAAGTTGCCACTGAAGCTGTTAGCATACATTTTTCTTGACTAAAAAAAACCTTTTAAAATATTAAAAGCTCACACTTCATCCTAAGGGTAAAGGTTTTCCATCTAACATCTTAATCTCAATTAGATATGACTAAACCCAAATGCTATTACACATAATGAAATTAAGGCTCCACTTGAACAAGCTGTGGGAGAAAGCTGATCTCCTTTGCATCAAGTGGTTAGAGAGGCAATGTAAGAACTGTTTCCATAAAAACACACAGAAATCACATTAAAGCTTTGATGCATAGGATCCACATGGCAAAGTAGGATCTAAAGTTCATTTATCATCACCTCCGGCACTTTTATGTGTGCAATTGCTATCTCCACCTCATTTACTAAGTTTTTTCATTTTCTTTTCCTTGTCTCCCCATGCCAGAAAGGAACAAACACCTATGCAAACTTCCTCTAGACTCACACCAAGAATATCCCTTTAAAACCCTATAAAACATCAGTTGTCCAGGAAGTGCAGCAACACCCAAGAACTCAATTTTATTTTTAAGTTAATAGACAGTCATAAAGTTTTGTTTATATTCATATTTAAAGGCTTGTCTATTTTGATTCTCTCTTTTCAGTTCAAAGTCCTAGCACATTGGGTCCAATGTCATTTATTTGGAACATGAAAATGTTTCCCTAAATTCTTTCTATTTTACTTGATTTTCAGTATAAAATTAACTTTTGCTTGTCCTAACAACATTCTTTCTTTCCCTCTATGTATGTACATGCACCCCATACATACCTGGATTTTACAGAGCTACTTATAATGTTTGAATTCAAATGTATTGAATCCAAGTAAATAATTTCCAGGTCAGCTGAGACAAGGAAGTGAAAAGTTTTTCTTTGTTGAAATAGATGCTTTTCTTGAATGCACTGTACAAAGACCAAATCTAACATGAGTTAAGCCAAAAGGTCACCAGCCTTTCTAAATAATGAAAGTTTTGAACATCCACCAGAAAACACATCCAATACAGCACCCTTATAGTTCTTTAACTGAAACACACCCATTTTAAGAAATTCCAAGGAACAGTACACAGACACAGCAAGACATCAATACTTAAGGAAAGTGGAAACATCACGATATTTAAATGTTTTTCATTACACCCTTTTTTCCAATATTTAAAGGGCCTTTAATTCCATCCCCACAACTTCAGATTATGATGTCTTCATGTACTCTAAAAGAAATGCATAATGCTTTGGTTGTTAGTCAACAACAGAAGCGTTAATATTAGAAATTGTGTGGTTTGGGTTTTTCCTTTTGTGGAAGAGTCAAGGCATATTTCCAACACAAACATAAGCCATCTACTAATTTTTAAGGCACCATCCTAAATACGTAGGTGTTTTAAGAAGACAAAGGATTTCATGTAAAGATGTCTGAATAGACACACATGAACACCTTGCTATTGCCACATTCTTATCAGAAACAGTTGAATATCACTGAAACCTTCCCTCAAAAACCAGTCCAAAGCATAACAAAATATCTCCAAATATTTTAAGCAATAAAACCTGTTATCCTATCATAAGCCTTACTCATCAGGCAGTAGGACTTCCAGCTCCAACCACAGTAACAGATCTTACAGAAGAAGTAACTTTACAGAAATTCTTTTACACTCAATTTTTCACTCACACATCTTGTTAAACTTTGTTTTTCACAGCAGAGGCATGATGGCAGCAGTGTTTTCATAGTGCATCTTAGCAATGCCTAGTTTTCTTTCCTGAACAGCTCTGCCAGATTTATCTCCTTGGGGACAGTTGTAGGCTATTCAAACCCAAACGATCCCTTCCTTGTACAGCTGCTAAACACCATGATGTTACATGTGTTATAACACATAACTTCTTTCCTAGATTTTCTAAGAGTATTTAAACTAAGTGCAACATTTAGTTTACAGAAAAATCCCTTTAACTCAAATCTTTAGGCACAAGGTGATCAAGTGATTTTTCCATGGTCCTGGCAAGGCATGTATTAGAAGTAGGGCTCACACTGCAACCTATAAAGTTAAAGCAATAGACTGATAAAAATTAAAGTGAGTCCAGGAAAGGATTCAGAGATGTGACAAAAAGCAAAACTAATTTCACTGCAGGTGTTACGTATAAAGACACTAATCAATATAGCAGTATTTCTGTTTTTCTCATCACAGACAAAACAATTGCCTTCCTTTTTGCTGAAAAGAACTTAAAAGCTATTTCTGAATGAAGACTTAACAGTTTTGCTTAAATCTTGAGCTTCTAAAGACAGAGGAAATAGCATATTTGTCCTGGTTATTCCTCAAATCTACTTAGTTAATGCAAGTGAATAAAATGTAATAATGGATTGCTTCCTCTTAAAAAGGCCTCAAATCTCTTTTGATTTAAGGCCAAGCAGAAGCTGAATAACTGTTATTTACATTTGAACAGTTTCACTGTCATCCCTTACTTCCACCTGTCCCAAAAACAACTCTCCACCATAACTCAAACAGGGCTTTCTAACCTCCAAGTATTAAAAATTGCCATCATTTTTTATAGTAGGCATTTCAGTTTGGGATAATTAGGGGTATTTTGAAAGCAACTGTTGCAAAAATTCTTGAAGTAATGAGAAAAAAGAACCATAATCTTGTCATCCTCAAAACGTTATCTACAAAATAAGATAAGCTTCCTACTTTCTTAACAGCTGTTACTCTGAATAAAAAATTACCATTTTCAAGGGGGTTTTGCCAGAAAACTGAAGTGATTTTCCTGTCACTATGTTTAATTTTGATGCCACTTTAGTCGGTGCAGTTTTAAAATTAAAGAAAATATAATTAAATACAAATAGTAGTTTCCTTTCAAATGAAAAACTTCCTTCATTATCACCATTTAGCAAATGGAAGAAATAATCGTCACCAGAAAAAGCCTCTGTGCATAAGTTAATGAATTTTACCGCATGCAGTCATCAAACACTGTCCCCAAATCCTTCCTAGAGATAATTGACGATCATTGAGATTATTTGACTGCACTAATTACATTAAGTGACTTCCTTAATATCCTCCACTTCGCACTATACAATGTGAACCCCCTTCACTGCAATAAACATCCGTTCGTGTCTCCTCCACAAAAGAAAACATTTTCCAAGCCGCCGACACTATGAAGCGGATTTTTTTTTGTGATTATATAACTTGTTTCCTTCCGAGTGCTGCTGCAGCATGTTTCACTGTCAACTGACAGAAACGAAAGCCTTGCCCCGGGAGCGAACGCCGGACTTTTTTCTTGCAGGGTTTCTTTCACCGGTGCCAGAGGATCCCCCCGGTCGCACCTGGTTTTGGAGCTGGCGCCCGTCGGGGTCTGTACCCAGCCAGGGCGGCAGGCAGGGAGCGGGGCAGGGGCTCACGCCGAGCTCCGTGAACAGCCGGGCTGTGCCGCTCCTCCTGGCCAGGAGCCGGGCTCGCCGGCCCCGAGCACCCCGCCCGCCTACCCAAGAACTTTTCCTAGCGGGGTGCCCGCGCCCGCTCTACCGCGCTCCCACCGCCTCCCTTAGCGGCTCAGCCCGGTACCCCACACTCACCGGCAGGGACCCCGTTTCGTGTGTGTGTCTGGAGAGCCCCGCTGCCTAGCTCGGAGCAGGTGCTCGGCTCCTACGGCCACCAGCTGGGCTCTAACAGCGGCAGCTCGGGCAGTGCCTCCCCTCCGGACAGGCACGGGGCAAGAGCCGCCGCTCGGCTCGGTCCGGTTCCCCCCTGCTCACAGGAAGGCGCGGGGGCAGAGACCCCCGGCCCCAGAGCGCTGCTGCCGCTGGAGCGCCGCTCACCTCCTGGGCTGCCACCGCCCCTGAAGAGTGTCGTCCCCCTTCTCCTCCTTCTCTTCCTCCTCCTCCATGGTGCCGCTCCACCCCTTCCACGGCGGCGGCTTTGCAGGTCTCCGGTAGGAGCTGTTGAACGGCTGCGGCGTTCCACCTGACCAGCCCGCCGCCGAGGGCAGCGCGATGAGCTGCAAGGAGCAGCTCCACAGCGCCCGGCGCCCCGCCATGGCGAGCAAAGGTTCCGCGGCGCCCTGCCCTTCACCGTGGCGGGCACGGGCTCCCTACAGCCCAGCCGCTCGCCGTGGCGGGCACGGGCTCCCCACAGCCCGGGTTCTCACCGTGGCGGGCACGGGCTCCCCACAGCCCGGGTTCTCACCGTGGAGCGGGGCCGTTAACAAGATGGCGGCGGGGGGCCCCGTCTGAGGGATACGGGGAGTCCTGGAGCCATGGCGGGACAGTGTTAGGGCTGCAGGCGCGTTCTGCCCCTGAAGGCTGAGTTGCTCCTCAGCACCGCGGAAAGGGAAGCACTCAGTTTTGCTCCTGGCCGGCTCCGATGGGAGGTAAACGCTGCCTGCAGTCCTGTTTGGGAGCACGAGCATGCTCCGACCACCAGGTGCTGCGGTGAAAAGTTTTCCTAGGCTCGGGTCTCTCAGCAGCCCAGGGCAGTGCCGCCATCCCCGGGTGTACCGGCACTCACCTCAGGTGCGTTGTCCGGGAGAGGCCATCCTCCCGCAGAACCGCCCGCCCTGCAGGTACCTGTGTCCCTACGGCCTTGGGAGTGTCAGACTCGTGTCCAACTCACCTCCCGTGCTGGGTTACAACCATTCCCTCGCTCCCTGCTCGCGCCTGGCAGAAGTTTCCCGGCTGTGGGTTGAGAAGTGAGGCATTTTGAGGCACTCAAACCAGAGGATTTGGGTTCTCTTGGGCAGAAATAAATGTATATTTTAAAAATACTTCTTTAAGGAGAATTAGCAGCAAAGAACAGAGCTATGCAGGTGTGATGTGAAAAAATACCCCATATTATCTAGCAGCAATATGAAATCTAAGACTATCTGGAGCGTTGATAACAGGTACATTTTATCTTGAAGCTTGGGACTGGATGTATGGTTCATTGGTAAAGAAATCCTACCTATGTTCAAGGCCAAAGTTTTCAATGTATGTCTTGAGAGACTAGAAATATGGGCCTTACTCTTTTATTCTCTGTCATTCTTTTAGTTTCTTTAAGGTAAAGGAATGATAAAACTATCAAGCTGCCTTGTTCTGTATGAGTTACCTGTTTTCTATGTTTTTTACATATCAACACAGATATGTATCCATATTGATTGCTTATGGTTAGGAAGATTTGCTTACCTTTGCATGGTGGAAATAGTGGAAATTCCTAATTTATTTCTTCTTCCCCTTCTCACCTGATATTTCCTAATAATTTCATCTACCACTGTATCTAATGCCAAGCTGGCCTTGTAGCAATGACTTTTACTCATAATTATTAGACACAAATCTATATTGATTGAAATTATTTCTGCTGTGACTTTATGGAGTCTAAGACCTCCTGAATGAGTTAAATGATAGAGCTGTTCTGATCAGTGACCATTAAGAGTAATACTTACTGCCTAAACAGAAATCTATGCAAGCTACTAGGTAAGTGCCTCCAGGCTGGTAGCAGCTGATTGCCAACAGCAGCAGATTTGGGGTGCTCATCCTGCACTTCAACTGAGTATCTCCTAGTAGGCAGCCCTGGCTTCACATGTGGTGTGGAAGTACTTTGTGTATCACCAGTGTTGTAAAAGCCACAGCTTGGGAGGCTGCTTTAGTAAATGCATTTTTTCTGTACTACAAATACAGATGTCCATGGTTGGAGGCTGTGAGTAAAGACACCTGGTATCTGTGCAGCATGTAATTTTCAGCTTGAAAGGAAACATGCCTGGTGAAGAATGGTATCATTTTGTTGTTTCAGTAATTTCTGATGCTGCTAGAAGTGTATATCAGTGTATTACCAACTGTGCCACACCAGCATGCACAACATGAGAAAATTCCATTCCAGAGGTCTGTTCAACAGAACCAGAATTTTAAACTAGTTTCCTGTTTCGATATTCCCTGGAGCCAGTTGAGATTTCAGTCTAGTCCAGCTTCTTTGGTGGGTTTTGATTTTTCAATGTCTTATGCCCACAAACACATCTAAACTGAGGAGAAGTCTCAAGGGAATATCTGTGCTCAAGTAGTTGTGTAAACCCAGAACAGGGATCTCTCTGACTCTTTATACTCCCCAGACATGCTAATATGCTTAGAGGACTTGATGTTAGGATCATGCAGGAGTTGGAAGCCAGAAGTTACTAACAGATTGGAAGGTTCCAGCCATCTGTGCTTGAGGTAACAGTTTTTGCTTGGCATCTAGTCTTAAGAAATGGAGATTTAATAATTTTATTTCCATCAGTGGCATGTACTCCTGACTACTCATGCACTTTTACTATTCAGACTGACCCTATATATTGTCCTCTGTTTATGAAAGCAGAAAAGTTATGAGAGTTTCTTCGTACTGCAGAGAGGTGCAAATACTGAGGGATAGGAGAGTGGGGTTATTTAGGGGTCAGTGCATTTCTTTTTCCTCACAATGAAATTTAAAAGCTGAAATAGAATAATTTTTATTGACATTTTTGAGGTATACCATTTCATTAACTCCTTGGAAGGAGAAGTTCCTTAAACTAGCTTAATTTGTTTAATGCAACAACCTGTATCTTAATTAGAATCACACTGTTAGTATTTCATGAATTATATCTGCAGTGGTGTCTTTCCCTTGGAGCTAGTGCATTAATCACAGGCAAGACAGTTTGACTAACTTGATTATAAAATTTCTCTTGATTAAAGGTTTAACCTTCTTCACAACTGAAGTTTATCAGTATTTTGTTTTGATCTCTCAAGTGTAGTGTTAATGTCTTTTTCACAAAGTCTAATTTAGTTGGTTGACATAAGCTGTGTCAGAGCAAGATACTCATTGTCTTGGCCAGTAACTGAAGCACAATCTAAAGCAAGAAAAAAAAATAGAAATTCTTATAGTTAAAATTTTATAGCTTTATAACCGAACCATCTGAACTTAACTGAAAATCCTCCTAGATGACAGAGTAAAAATATTGTGTCATCTCTCACTCCATTCTAGAATATCAAGTCATAGTCAAAAATCACTTTTGGCTGAGGTTTGCTATGTACTAGGCGATGTTTACTGTTATAGTGCAGATGCAGTTTATTGCAGAAAAAACCCCACACTTACTGGAACAATTTGTGCTGGATATCTGAGTGAAATAAACTACCCTAGCAAAAAATTTTTTCATCACTCTAATATTGTCATACAGGAATTTTTACTAGCATAGAAATTTAAAAATTCTACTAGGCTAGTAAAAGCCTCTCTGGCAAAACTAGCCCATATTGGGACATAACCAGAAAGCTTAACCTTGCCCTTCTAATTACAGTATGTAGAAATAACCACCCTTGTGGTATCAACCCTCTTCAGGAGGAAACTTGAGGGAGAAAATTTATTTGGCACCTGTTACAGGCAGAGGCAAATAGAATTTTAAATCATGTTGGATGTTAAGTTACCCAGTGAAAGAGGGATACACAACCAGCTCAGATATCTATATCTATCTATATCTATATCATCTATATTATCTATATCTAGATCAGCTATATCTATGTCTATATCTATCTATATATATATATACACACACACACATGCTTCACAGTAATGTTAAATCAAAGTATTACATTGACTTATGTACAAAATTTATGTATAATAAATATATAATAATGAAATTACCGTAAATGTTAGGTTTACAATTACAAATCCAAATCTCTTAAACAGTAAAGAACTTGACAATTTTGAGGATTTAGAGAAGGAACTTACAAGTTACAGTTAATGCTCAAAAGCACATTTTGTTTTGTTTTATGTGAAATACTCTCTGATGCCTCACTGGTGTATTTTAACTTCTACTTAGGGAACACAACTGGGGAAGACAATAAACTGGAACTTATCTAGAGACATTTATTCTTTGTTAAACCAGTGACAGGCCAGGAACATTCTTCTGCCCTGACACTAAATAGTCCAATGCTTCTATTTTCACAGAGATAAACCTTCCTAGCCCTGAGAAGCAGGTGGCTGTTTCAGAATTGCTGCTGAAAGTCTTACCAGGCCCATGCTAATCCCTGACAATGGGCACGATGTGGGAGAATGCTATTCAGCAAAACTTAGGTAGCAACCTTGCTAGTGATTTAATGCTTATTAAACAGCAGTAATGTCCACCATATGTTAGCATTTACTGAAACACATTTAGCCTTGACAACACCTGATCTTGAGATTTAACCTTGTATCTCGGAAGAAATGAACATTTTTAGCTTTCTTTCCAAAATTGGTAAAGCTTGGCAGTGTAATTGTAAACAAGCACTCCTATGAGATGATGCTGTTACAGTCAGTATCTGATACTGTATTGTTATTGCATAGCATTTTGCAAAATTGCTATCATTAAAATTTACTTAGAAAGTTCAATTACAGTGTTTAAAAGTCTGCATCAGACCCATATACCTTTATGAGTGGCATTGTTCACAAAAAAAAATCCTTGTCCTTTTGTAATTGAATTTGTAATTGAGCACAAGGTAGGGTAACATGTTTAGTAAACAGGAAAAAAACCATTCTGGATTTACAGAGGAGAAAAAAATTAAGAATATGTAGAACAGCTCCTAACACAGGTTGATATGAATATCTTGACTTCTGTGTTTTAGAAATTATAGAATATTGTGCTGTTTTCATTGCAGGTAAGATGATGACAGACTGTTTCTTTGTGTCTAAATGCATTCTGGAAGAGTGTCCTATCATTTTAGACTGATACTAAAATGGATTGAGTTTGTGAACTGTCCTTTGTTTAAAGGAGTGTTTCTCAGCATAGTGCCATGACTCAAATGTGAATGTTGGCAATTGTGAAGGTCTTAACTATACCCTGTAATTTTAATTTCTGATATGACCAGGTTACTGAATATGCAATGATCCTTATTCTCATGCCATTTATATATGTGTGGCTTCATATTTTTTGTAAAGTATTTGGCTCTAGCTGTTTGTATTTATTCACCACAGAGCAAACAGGTTACTCTGAGGCAGATACAGATTATCTGACAACCCTGGCAGTGTGTCTCAATGGGTCTTTAAAATGGCCTGGCTGCCTTCATGGCTGGGAATGTTGCCCTTCAGCAGAATCTCCTGGAATGTGGGGGGAATATTCACCCTGTCAAGACACTGCTTCCTTATTTGGTATACAGTGGGAATGAAAAATGTGAGGTCTACTGGCATGACAGTGTCCTCTGATACAGACAATATGCAAATGTAGGAAGGGAAGGAGGCATGATATGAGAGTGAAAGAATGTACTCTTAGGGACTAAATGGTGGACATTCTGGGGCTGTCCTAGGCTCTTTACATCTGCAGACATGTCTAGACTGCCTCAGGGAGATGCTCATAGGGTGCACAAGCCTGAGCTCTCACTAGCAGTGTCCCAAATAGATTGATCTCCAGATGATTTTGGAGGTGCACTAATACAGTGATGAGCTGACCATGGAAGTGACAGATCAGTTCAACCATTTATTCTATAATCTTTACAGGAGCTGTTTGTAAAGCTGCAGGGCGTTAAAATTGTCTCTCCCTTCTCATGTATATGAACATAATACCTTCAAAATCCAATAGACAGTGTTGGAGGTTCACAGATGTTTATTTCCTGCTAAAAAGGGACATACTTGTTTGGAGATCCCGGGATTGGAACAACTTGTTTGAATTCATTTTCTGTCTCATTTTTTATTCTAAAGATGGTATAATACCACTGATAACAGTGTAGAATAAAACCTGTGATGGTCATGGAAGAGCTGTGGCTGCCGTTGACTCATATACTTTCAGAGCACACAGGGAAAAACAAAGCCACCTAGAGACCTAAAATCATAAAATTGTAAATGGGCTTGGTGTTCATTTCTGTCTACTGCTCTGCAGTTTCACCCTCTCAGTGCAATAATCCAAGCCCACTTCTTCCCATGCCTTCTATGACATCTATTTTGGCAAGAGATAGTGAGTGCTGTGATAGTCCTATGTGCAGTTAGTCTATGTGCCAGCAGGCAGTACACCTGCCCACTGCCAACCAGCTTGTGCTCAGGTAACACATGCTGCTGTGTTCTGTCTATGTTTCCTATACTCATGGAGCTAATTTGAGTCTCCTTCCAATATCTGGATACTGGTGTTAAAGAAAATTATAGGAACTTAATTACTTTGGGCTATATTAGGCTTACTTCAGGCGTATACTATTACCCCTGCTCTTCTTATGATGAGAAAGTAAGAATTTTAATCAAAGTAGGATTTTAAACAAAAGTAAGGAATTAGTACTATTGAGATGCTCCAAGGTCTTGATCCTTTGACTGACCAGAACAGATGCCTTTGGAGCACCTTTTAGATACTATCAAACACAAATTTCTAATGTTTACTTTCTATGAAAACCAGGCTGCAGGAAAAGACAAACACACATCCAGCTTTCTTCATCATATGAACTGGGATGCAGCTGAGTTGTTCACCTTTACTAAGAAAGATGGGAATGCTCTAAAATTTCCTAATCCACTTAATCCATTCATCCTAATCCTTCTTTCCTTCTTTCATGTATCATTGAAATTGGCCAATAAGTTCAAGAGAAAAGCACAGAGCATGACTTCTCAAGAAAACCAGCTAAAATCACATAATGATGATGGTATTGTAACAGACATTATGAATAATTTCAAATAAGTTAGGGTTTATATTACAATGAAAAAATACATTGTGAAAAGGGAAAGCAAGAAAAAATATTATTTTTTAAAGTCATATAAAGTTACTCTAGGGAAGTAATCATAAATAAGAAAGTTCTGTAACAATAAGTCAGAGCTTCCT
Organism: Anthoscopus minutus; assembly: GCA_013399455.1. Lineage (NCBI taxonomy): Eukaryota > Metazoa > Chordata > Aves > Passeriformes > Paridae > Anthoscopus > Anthoscopus minutus. The sequence goes on along the minus strand of VWYI01036072.1, from coordinate 206,025 downwards.
TGTGATTGCTTGTAGATATTCAGAATCATGACCATCCTTTTCCTTGTCTCCATAAAACTCTTTTAGCTTTATCACATAAGCATCATACAAATACAGGACTAGAAGGGGATTCTATAAACCACTACATTCAGTGAGGGTCTTTCATAATAGGAGTATTATTGTAACTGTCAGCATCCCATGCAGACATGCTCTGTGCTACATGGAGCAGCTTTCAGCTGCCAAGCTGCTGCTGTGGCACTAATGAAACTGCTGGGTTCCCAGGCTGATGTCAGTACCCTGCTACTGCCCTCCTGAAATGTGTCTGAAACCTCTTCATCCACAGCTCCCAGGAGGGAGAGAGAAAAGAAATCCACTTTGGTTTTAACAGCTGGGACTGAATAGAGGAGAGAGTTATAAATAAATGGAAATAAAGCATGAGGGCACGTGACTGAAGCCATGACAGTCACTTTTTGGTATGGCAACAGATAAGCGGTGCTGTGAGTGACAAAATGTCAGTCTGAATGTGTAGACACTATGATGATGTCAAAAGAGTCTCATTTGAATTGGGGTTCAGGAGGACCCTCTATTTAAATCCTGTCTGAACTACTGACAGGCTGCATGACCTTTTACAATATATGGAGCTTCATGGGTCAAATTAGTCTTTGCTGCAGCTAAATTGACTACAATGGAATTATTCTGTGACTGAACTTGATTTCTCAGACATCAGTCAACACAGCTGGTTCACTGAATAAATGAAAGAAAGCAATCATAGATGTCACTGGAAAACAGATGCATCCAAACTGAGTCTTTTAGTTTTGGCAAAACTGGAGTAGAAATGCAAAATTGTTGCTTAAAATGCATAAGTAATTGCTGATAGTGGGTTCTTCATAATGTAAACTCTCTGAAGGTAATAAAGGTGAGAAAGTGTCATTGTCTTTTCTAAAGGGAATGTAAATATAACGTATCTTATTTAAAACTTGGAAAATGATGGATGCTTTTCTAAATATCCTGGTATAGATTGCTTTTTCTTTTAAAAATTAATAATGACAAATGACTCAGGTATTTATGCTGAGTCATTTACATTACAATGCTGCACACTGGTAAGCTTCTTCCACAGAAAATGATTTTAGAGTCAGATAACAAAATAATTGTGTTATTTAATAAAAGGTAATTGTTTGAGAGTGTCAGGGCTAGAATGGGAGCTTCAGACGAAGTTTATTGAGGAGACCCCTCTGCCCTGTGTAGTCACAAGTTGCAGAAAGGACCCTCTTGCTTTCTAAAGTCCTTCTCAAAAAGGAGTCTGGGTGGAGCTAGATCCAGTCCTAGTCCCAGACTTTCAATGGTTTCTTTCTAAAGTATCAAATAGGTGAAATTGAACCTTTATACAACTTTGTCCCACAGGATAAAAGATGGCAAACCAAATATATTTATATGAATAAAGTGGATAAGAATTTAAATTTATTATGATGATGAAAAGACTAAAAGATCTTAATCAGAATTATTTACTGCACAGTATAGGTAGCTATAACTATTGGTATATTGCACTATGTATTGATAATAATAACCATTATATGAAAGCTAGCAAAATAATTATGGAAATTGATGTTACTTACTTGTACAATGCCTGTGGGCAAATCTCTTGTTCAGCCTTGAGGATTAGCCTTAAGTGGTATTCCCACCTGAGGGGAGAATCTCCACATACACTCCAAGAAGGATATGGTAGAAAACCCTGCCATTAAAAAGTGAGACTGTGTACAAAGTGATTGACTGTCAGTCACATGTCTCCAGGCTACATTATCAGTATGGTCACTTGTTGGCTGCTTTATCAGGAGCTCTGCCACATCCTCAGATGTGCCAATTTCTGCTCGGAAACATTGTTCTTCCTCTGAATGTTAAATTTTAGGATTGATAAATCAGGCTGGTCTCAGCACTCTTGACTACCAGTGTGACTTCCATGAGTTTTGAACCTCATGAAGTACAGTGAGGCCATGTACAAGGTCCTGCATATGGGTCAGGGAAATCTCAAACAAAGTACAGGTTGGGCAGGGTATGGATCAAGAGTGGCCCAGGGGGGAAAGGACTTGGAGGTGATCATAAATGACAACATGACCTGGCTATGTGCACCCCAGCACAGAAAGGCAGATGTGTCCCAGGCTGCATCCAAAGCAACATGGCCAGCAGATCAAAGGTGAGACTGCACCTGGAGTATTGCATCCAGGTTTGGGGGACCCAGCATAAGAAGGATGTGGACCTGTTAAAGAAGAAGGTGAGCAGAAGGTTGGAGCACATCTCCTGTGAAGACAGACTCAGGGAGTTGGAGTTGTTCAGCCTGGAAAAGAGAAGACTTCAGGGCACCTTCCAATACCTAGAGGGGACCTACAGGAAAGCTGGACAGAGATTTTTTACAAGGGTGTGTAGTGTCAGGACAAGGGGGAACAGCTTCAAACTGAAAGGTTTCAACAATAGGTTGAATTAGATATTTGGAAGAAATTGTTTAAGGGTGGTGAGGCACTGAAAGAGTTTGCCCAGGGAAGTTGTAGATGCCCATCCCTGGAAGTGTTCAAAGCCAGACTGGACTAGTGAAAGGTATCCCTGCCTATAGGGGTGTATCAGGGGGGCCTGGGGTCTGATTCCAGCTAGCTCTGGACTCCAGGTTTTAACAACCCCAATAAGGACAAAAGCGAAAGATGAGAGGTGCTCTTTCCCTCGGGACCAAAAGTCCCACAGTTTATTGCAAAATAAATTCACGTGGTGTCCAGGAGGAGAAAGAGGGGGCTCAGGGGTCTGGCCACCTGAGATAAACCCAGGGACAGAGGGCAGGGGAAAGGTCATAACACCTGATGGGAGGGGCAAAGGGGGAAGGCAACTCAGGTGGAACTCATCACCATGGTCTTGGGGGAGGGAGAGGGGTGTGTGAGAAACCACCAGTGCAAAATAATAACTAAACAAACTATTCAGTGCACTACAACACCTGCCTATGGAAGTGGGGTTGGAACTAGATGATCTTTAAGCTCCTTTCCAACCCAGGCTATTTGATGATGCTGTGAAATGAATCAGATCACGAACATGTTTTCAAGCCTAGCTGAAAGGCTTCTGTGGCTGTATACCTATATCCCTAGAGTATGCTGGTTTTGGCTGGAAAAGGGTAATTTTCTTCATAGTAGCTGGTATGGGCTAAATGTTGGGTTTGTGAAATAGTGTTGCTAATTCAGGGATGTTTTTGATTTTGCTAAACAGTGCTTACACAAAGTCAAGGCCTTTTCTGTTTCCCACCCCACCCCACCAGCAAATGGGCTGGGTGTGCACAAGCAATTAGAAAGGGCACACAACCAGGACACTAAACTCCAACTGACCAAAGGGATATTCTGTACTATATGGCATCCTGCTCAGTACATGAATTTGGAGAGAGAGAAGGAAGGAGGGGTTTAACAAGTAGAAAAAAAATACTTGGCATAATTTCAGAAAACTTTATGAGGTGACGCTGGTACACTTTTTCATTTTTTCATGCCAATTTAATAATGAGGACAATGGAGTTGTTTCTTTAGACATGATAAAAACAAGATCTGAAAGGGTATTCCAGTTCATCCTCTTGCTTCAGAGCAGAATCCACTCTATCTAATTAGCTCTGAGACAGATATTTGTTCAATCTAACCTTGAAAATTTGCAGTTATGCTGATTCTTCAGACCTCTCCTCCGTCTGCTACTGTGTAACATTCTTTACAGTTAAAAAGCTTTTTATAAAATATAACAGAAATCGTCAAGTTACAATTTAAGGCTGTTACTTCTTGCCCTGTCAATGGACATGAAGAAAACTTTGTATCTCTGCAACAATTTCTACATATTTGAGAACTGATATATCTTCCCTCAATCCTTCATTGCTAGACTAAAGAAATGAATTCTTTCAATCTTATTTCATGTGTCACATTTTCTATACCTCTGAAAATTACATGGTTCTACTGTGGTTTCTTTATTGCTTGTTGAGATATTTTGTTGGTTTTTTTTTTTTTTGCAGAATGTTGCTTTTAATAGGTTGTTTTCTGGTAAAACCACATTACCTCTTATTTATCACCACAGGATTGCAGGATAATTTAATTTACAGGGCATCATAGGAAGTCCCTAGTCCAACCCTCTGTTGAAACCAGAGTCAGCTATGAGTTGATATCAGACTTGATCCTGTTGGATTTTGAAAAACTGTTAAGAGCAGAGACTTCACAAGCTCTATGAACAATCAGTTCCACAGCTTGACTGACACACGGTGAAATGTTTTCCCTTACATCTGGCTTGAACCTCTCATATTGCAATTTCTGTTGTCATTCTCTCAGTATACAGCAATCTGAGGAGTCCGGCTCCATTTTCTTAGTAGCTTCCTTTTGGCTATTGAATAGATGCTTAGGAATAGTTATTATTATTGTTGTTATTGTTATTGTTGTTACTGTTATCATTGTTATTATTGGTAGTAGAGGAGTAGGAGTAGTAGTAAAAAGACAAATAACTACCTTTCCTGAATTCCAGAGTTTTGGATTCTCCCTTTTTTATCATTGGTATGCTTGACAATTCCTTTCTTCTTTAACTTATGTGTTCCTTATTTAGAGAGAAAATGAAGCATTTGCTTCTTTAATAGAATACTAGTAGAGAATGGTTACAGGTTATAGCAGGCTGACACAATTTAGAACATTTAATTTATCTGAGCTGTCTTTATCTGTTCTTTCAGTTTTCTACCTGGAAGTCTTATTCCATTCTCTAACTTACAAATGAAAGCAAGCCGTCCCACACAAGCATTTGCAGAAGTCAAAGCAAGGAGGTAAAAAAGAGACATTAGGAAACACTTCTTTACCAAGAGGGTGGGCAAATGCAGGAACAGGCTTCCTAGAGAGGTGCTCAGTCCCCAGGCCTGACAGTGTTTAAGGGACATTTGGACAATGCCCTTAACAACCCTTTCAGTCAGCCCTGAATGGGTCAGACAGCTGGACTACATGGCCACTGTTGGTCCTTTCCAACTGAAATACTCCATTCCATTCCATTCCATTCCATTCCATTCCATTCCATTCCATTCCATTCCATTCCATTCCATTCCATTCCATCACAATGTTGTCATTGTGTCAGCCACCATTATATGCAAGTCAAGTAATCTTTTTAAAGGTAAGTACTTTGAATTAAGTTGAAGGTCTCATTGTGCTGAACTTTGATTTGGGACTTTAGAGTCTATGGCTGTAAAGATCAGACAGCAAATCTCAATTATGCACATAGTTCCTAGTGCTTTAATGCAGATTGTGTAGATGTGTTTTCTTTATTCAAATATACATGATTGGGAGTGGAATCATAGAATGGTTTGGGCAGGAAGGAACCCTAAAGGTCATCTGGTTCCAACCCTCCTGCCATGGGTGGGTACACACTAGATCAGGTTGCTCACAGCCCCAGCCATCACTGGGTCTCAAACACATACATGGATGGGGAGTCCACAACCTCTCTGGGGTAGATTTTATATAGACACAGAGGGGGTCAATCCATACATTTCTGAGAAATCTATTAATATCTTATATGGAGGAGATAAAAATTGGAATGCCACGTATTTTTCCATTTATTTATCCACAGGCTACTGAAAACTTTGGAAAATAGTGGAAAGGAATAGTTCCAAGAAGATTTGGGGGTGTTTAGAATTTCTCAATAAATCCTTTATGTATAATTTTACTAAAAATTACTCCTAATGCTTAACTTATAATTTAAAAAAAAAGGATTGAGAAGTAGATAATTTCACTGCTAGAAAGCCAAGACTGGAAAATACAGGTTTATCATAGTGGCAAAGACAAAAGTGGAAAAGACAAAAGGAATAGCTGTGAAATTTGTGCACTGTGCAGCTGGAAGCAAGTTCTGAAGCTTTCTGGGTTTATTTTTATTGGGAAAAATGTTTCAGGATAAAATAAATACATTACATAATACAAAAGTAGATCTTCCAGCATTAATAGACCAGCAGGATGCCTGATAGGCACAGTAAGAAACACGTGAGATTATGGCTAATGCTTGAATTAGTGCAAACCCTGTGCATTACTATCAATGCAGTAACTGCAATCAGCTAGAGAGTAAGTGCCCACCCCCTAATTCTGTTGGATCTACTTAGCAGTAATGACTTGGATTCCTATTCCAGGCCTTATTTTGTTTGACATACTATGGCTCATCTGCTATGAAGACCATGTCCTGTTTGAAAATACCTCTTAGGCGGAGCTCTTAAGCCTCTCATATTAACCCAGTTCTTACATACTTAGTTAAATGTGATTTCCAAATTTGAAAAAAAAAATCTATTTCAGAGGCACACAGGTACTCTCATGCCTCACAGTCAGCATCTGAAGTGCCAAAGGCAAACGTGGAAGCAAATGTATTTAAGGTATACTGGATCTTTATGTGTTTGTGTCAATTTGTTTGTCTTCTGGACATTGCAAACTTACAGCTTGTTTACAAATCAACTTATTAACACACTTGCAATTCTCACATTGCAAGCCTGGTGATTTTCTGAGCACACAAGCCTTAGGTTGCACAGCTTTCATGAGGGAAAAGCACCACAGTGCATATCAGCTACAGAGAAAATCTGTGCATGCATACAGTCTGGGTTCAGTAGGTGTTTGGAAGCTTTCTTGGAATTACTGCACTGCATTGGCTGCCAAACAGCTGGGAGTCAGAAGAAAAATGCAGAAAAGTGGTAGGGAAGAAAATGACTAGCAAAAGCAGCTGTCTCCCATAAAAAAATGGTAGTCTGCCATTCTGGGCTGTAATAGGATTTGAGAAAGGCATCAATCTGGGACATAGAGTACAGTGGGTTTAAGAAGCTTCAGAAATTGTTTTCCTTCAGAGGACTGTAAAAAAGGTCAGTGAATCTGAAATCAGTCTGAAAAAATTCCATTTAGTGAAGTGCATGACTAAACGCAGTGCAATCAGATCATTAATTTAAAATTTAAAAGTCTGAATATTAGTTCTAACAAGTTAGCCTCTTATGTGAGCAGAAATGTCTGACCAATGATATTCCACATTTCCAAACTTCTGACAGCTTCTCAGGTTAAAAAATCCCTGACTTTCTCTTTCCCAACCATCTGTCAATACTCCTAGCTTTTCCCATGATAACTTCTACATTGTAGCTGTTCATCACACTAAAATCAGCACAAAATCCAGTTGCTACACAGTCTTGAATGTGAATATATGCGTGCATAAAAAAATAAACTTCTTGTAATATAAAATAAATAACTCTAGGAATACTCATATGATTACTGTATTTATATTTAAGCAAGCACTCAGTATTTAAAATTACATAAAGGTGCTGAAAAATTTCCAGCCTCCTGCATTAAAATGCTGTACGCTCTTACAGAATATAAGTTCAACTTGCTGTGCCTTTGAGAAAATGCATTTATAATCTGTATAATATCCTATAATTTATTAAAATATATGGATTTGATATTTATATAAGGGATATTTAGACACAGGTGATGAGTTCCTAGCCTGAAGTTCAGGATTAGGTTTGTTTTGCCTGAAGGTAGCCACCTAGAAGTTGGGTGTTTGAGTCTGCTTAACTAGTAATTAATTCCTCTACAATCAGCGAGGGAGGGACATACTATGAGGAGACATTTCTAAGTAACCACCCTAAGAGAGGTGTCCAGAGTACAAAGGATAACCCAAAGTCAAGGTGCCTGTTTCCCTCCACTGACTATTGAAAGAGCACAGAAGATTAGTTTTATACAGCTGAGGTGTAATGAGTGGTATGACTTCTGTACACGAGCACAAGGGAGGCCCTAGAGCACAGAGAGATGAGCTGGGATGCAAATTTGGCCAGTCTGCAATAGTGTAATGAACCCTGACAGTTTACAACATGATGGCAATCAATCAAGCTGGGAGATCAAGCAGGAAGCTGGATAGAGCTGTAAAGCAGACTGCTCCTATATGTTGTTTCCACAGTTAGAGTGCAATTGGGAAGCCTGACAGCTAAACAAAACCTGCCCTGGATCAATGACTGTTTTGGGGAAGTCTGTAATCACACTGTATTATTATCAGTATAAAACTACATGGTCTGTAGTTTGTGTTGGCTAGCTTAAGCATTAGTAAGATTATAGGAGTTAAAGAGTGAGAAAACAGGTTTTAAAAGAGGAAATAAAAGTGAAAACTCAGTTATCTGGACATTACAATAGCATGCAAGTGTACATTTACTGGATTATAAACTATGATGAATAGCATTATCAGCATTTTTGGGTAATGGGAAATCTACTTTCCTTCCACAGATTGTTGAAAAATTCCCAGAGCATTGCTACCTGAACAATGCTGAACAGAGGAGGAATGAATCAGAGAATCAAAGAATGGTGGCTCTCTTAGCGGCCTGAACAGGTGCCAAATTCTAATCTTTTCAGTAACTGCATTAATTTCAGCTTTCAGTGTGTTAGTTTTAGTTGAATCATACCAGAGACTCGGGTGACTTCTTAATTATTTTCTGGAGAAAATATTCACTGAAGTGACCCTTTCTTAAAATGATAAAAAGGTTGAAATAAATGTTGGGAGTTTTGGAAACTAGTCTACCATGGAATCAGAATAATGCTCTAAAACAGGGGACCTCTATATGGTTATAGTCACAGGGAACATGGAAATGACACTTGCGTACAATGCAGACAAAAGCAATAAAAAAGGACTGATCCTTATTCTGCAGTGAGTCTGCTAAAGGGCAAGGAGAACTTATCTGTTTAGCTAAATCAGATGAATTTACCCACAGGAATTTTCTGTTGAGTTACTGCATCAGGCAGAATCATTTGTTTGGCATGTAATTCTTGAAAATTTGTTGTTATGAGCTATCCAAACTCCTTCCATTTATCTTTCTGATGAAAGGTCTCAGCTGTCAGGTAGTGGGCTGTATGGTACTTATGGACTTATTTCACTGCATAAATACGAGAAAAAAGAGAACTGCGTGCAGACAGAATACTGTAATATTCCCTGAAGAAAGCTTTTAATCAACAGCTTCAAAAGAGTGCTCTGTTAATGAGCAACTGAAATGTTATAAATTCAGCCAACAGCCTCTATGTTTAATTTAGACAGTCTTCCTTGCAGCTTGAGAGTACAAAAGACCAGTATCAGTGGCCTGTAGGCCTTTGCACTTGCTACCCCGTGGTTAACCATGGGAAAGAAAAGCTATTGCAATTTAATTAGCTGAAGGGTAACTTCTGGGTAATATGGATAAAAATAATCAGCTAGATGCCAGTGAACAGCTGGCATGAAAATCAGACAACATAATGTCTGTAAAGTTTGATTTGTATTCTCAGAACAGCTTTATTCCCAAAAAGCCCTCCAACCCACCCCTCTACAAAATAATGTATTGTTCCTTGAGCTCATGTTTTTAGACTCGTTTGAATTCTGCTTGCTTTGCTGATATCAAGCCAATTCCTGGCAGCTGGATTTCAGCATATTCATTAAAGGCAATACTGTATCATTGCTTTAAAAAGATAGTAGATTGTAAATAAACAGTGAACACGATGACTCTACAAAAAGCTAACACAGCATTAAGCAGTAGTTTAGCCAAAGGCAGTTTCAATTGTTAATGTTTACTGTGTGGTGATTTCAGCAATTCTGAAGGTCTTTTTCCTGAGCAGTGCTGTTCTAATGCTTATTTCCTGTGCCCTCTTGCTCTGGGGCTGGATCAGCCTGTAACAGGGTAGTTCTTCCCAAGTACTTCTGTAATAAGCTGATCATGATAATGTGTCCTGCTGATATGAACTTTTTCTTTATTTCAGAAGAAATACTTTATATATACAATTGAAAGAAAAACCTTTCAAGATCATGCTTTCTTTGCTCATATCAACATTGTCATCCTAGTTCAGAGTTATGGAAGTGTTGGTTTCACAGTGTTGTGTTCAGCCCCTGTGCTGACATTGGTTATACATACATCAGGTATGTATAAACAGATTTTTCATTTGTATCACTGCTACCACATGGAATTGTTTTATGAAGTAAAAATGTGACTCTAGAAGCAACATGCTAGATTTGGCACCAGCACCAGCTGGATCTTTTTTCTTCTAGGGTAGTGTAGAGTCTCTCCCATGTGCGAGCTGATAGTGCAGCTGGTGGTTCCTGGAATGGCCTTTTCTTTGAGAGGCCTGTGTCATTTGGTTGATATTGTACAGTAATGAACATGGAAACTTTATTTCCTCAGAAAACCAATTGGAATTGTATTATTCAGACTGTGCATTACTACTGGCTTCAATGGAGTTCTTGACAAGTTTTAAGCTTAAAAACTGAAAGTGTCATTCGGTCCTTTTCTAGGCACCTCTTTAGGAGGGATGCTGATCTAAAGTAGCTGCTTAGTGTGAAATACAAAGCTCTCATACTTAGGGTGAAATCTGGAATCTGGATTTCAAGGAACCAGATTTTCATCTTGAGACTCTCACCTACATAATCCACTCAAAGGCTCTGTGGCATCTTGAAATTAGCAGGCAACTATTTATCTATCATGCTGATGACAAGGACATAATTTATACAGAACTTCCTTCTTTAAGCCTTGGCCTTTCTGTCCCACTGTTGCTTGAGGCTGGACACATAAGAACTACAAAGAAAGGTCTAATTTTCTCCCTCTCGAAGCTGCAGATAATACTGTTTACCTAAGCCAGAGGGATATTGTGAGCATTCCATGTTATAATAGCCCACTTCTAAATAATCTCATTGCAATAATAAAAAAAAGTTAAAACTACTTAAAAAGTAGTATTTTATAAAAGTTTAGTGGTGAATATTTACATATCCAGCTTCTTCTGTTAGAGCAGCAGTATTTGTTTTATTACAATTTTATCTGGTTAATAAGCTTGCTTAATTTAGAGTTGCATCTCTCTAATGACCTCTGCTGGATGCTAAATTTTAGACTATATTTACATATGAGACACTCCTATTTTGTTAAGTAGGAAACATGTTATGGGGATAATCAGTTTATCTTAAGATGTAATTCTATGTCTAGCAAGGATTCAAATTTCTAGGATGGCTAATGGGTTAGTGAAATCTGGTAAAACATCTTTGAGATAAATCCCAGCATAATGAGATCAGTTAGATCTAGCTGTAAAATGGAACAGAAGCCTAATTTTAATTTTCAGTTGCACAGTTTGGTGCTTTGCTTTTTTTTCTTTTACAACTTGACAGAGCTCTAGCTGAAATTATAAAACGCTGGAACTGGATTGATCTTTTGAATATGCATAAACTAAATGGGAGAAATGAAACTAAAAACAGGCAGCTAGTTTCATGTAAGGTTAAATTTTCTATTCCATGGAAACTAATTTGACTCCAATGTAAATACTCTGATGAAAGGATGGGCATGCTTTGCACCTACAAGACCCTTCTAAAGTAGGCTATGTGGGCACTAAAATAGTACAGGCGGCAAAGTAACAGTAACAATTTCAGTAAGAGATCTACAGTTCCATATGTGGTCAAGGCATCATTGTCAAACTAGGAAACATCTGGTTTCTTGGCATTTCTAACACATTTTTCTGTGTTAATAACAGAATCATTTTAATTTTTAATTGTATGCAATATATCACACTTTGGGGGTATATGATTTTTATGCAATTACAGTCCTTGTGACAGAAGCTGGACAAGCCCAGCTGCCAGACTAAGCTGCTACTTAAGCATAGAGCTTATGAACTGGTAGTGCAAATGTTTTAGGGCAGTCAGCGTAATTTTATTCTGAACTGCCAAGGGAGTAAGAACTTGCCTATATATACAAAATACCCCCAGAAAGCTATACATTTAAAATACAGCAGATTTTTCTGAAATTGGTCCATGTTTGGGAATCTGAGAAGCTAAATCTCAGAGCCTTCTCACAGTGACTTCGGCATCTGAGCCAGCTCGGGAACTACCAATAATGCCGTGTCCTTTAAGAGTCACAGTAGTTTTTGTCACCTAAAATCTGCATGTGGCTGATAACGTTTCAGGGGAAAGGGAGCAACACTTCTGATAGCTCTCGAGAATCACCTCTGAGTAACAGGACCTTGGCAGTTGCAGGAGACAGTTCATCCTAAGCAGAAACATCCATAGTTCCCACCCTTTTCAACCTCTTCCTCCTGATGAAGTGCCAAGAGCCCAGCAGCTTTCTTCCTCTTCTTACAGCGGGCACGACAGGGAAGTTTTGTGGTATCTGTACAGAGGCAGAGGGTGTCAGAAGTACTGAAACAGAGAAATTAAGAGTTAAGAATCGTGTATAAAGAAATGCCTCAACTAAAAAGGGGCTGACAAAATCCTGTGAGTTGTTTAAACGTTTACTTGAGCATAATGAAGCAGAAAAGGAGCAAGACTACATGATGGGACAAAAAGCCAGAATACACAAACAGGATGCAAGAACAAAAGCACCACAGATAAGGTGACTCTCCGGGCCCCTAAGCCAAAGAGAATTGGTATCAAAATCCAGAAGATGGCCAAAGCACTAAATAGAGCATGCGTTAAGGAGACAAGGTGAAAAGTTCAACTGAGAGGATGACTATGTGCTTCATCCCAAAGACCCTCAGACAACCACCAGAGCGACCACCAAGGAGCAGTGCGCAGCTGCAAATAGGCGTGGAACTAATTTTAATATGGAGCAGGGGCAGGCGGGGTTAGAACAGGAATATGTATTAGGCATATTGTGTAACCCTAGTTTGTAAAGAATAAAAAGGGAGAAACAAGGCTCCAAGGGGTGCATGTCTTTGGAGGAGCTATCCTCCATGCACCCAGCACTGAGTAAATTCATGCCTACTCTCATAACTACTCTGTGAGTTATAGAGTTTTCTTTCTGCATATTAGTACTGTGGTACCGTCTGAGGCATTCAGGATTAGGAAAATGGTACCTAGAAACAGTGCTTCTCCCAGCATAAGCAGTACAAATTTCTTCTTTTTAAGTAATATTTTCTTTTTTTGCTTTGTGTCACTTAACAGACTGTGGGACAAATAACAGAATTTCACCCTGATTTTTCTCCATTTTTGAGATAATGCTTGATTAGCCAAATGAAAAGTTCCTAAAATATGTAAAAAAATTTAAACCACGAAGTCAAAACCGAGTGCTGCTTCTTGCATGTCTATACCTACTCATCTACAGCCATATATTCCAAACGTGCTCAGGAACAGTCTTTGGCACTGAAATGAAGTTGCTTCCACTTGCACACTTCCAGAACTTTTCCCAGCCGAAATTTGGCTCCTGTCAAGTAGCATTCCCACAAGCCCTGCCCAGCCCCTGGCAGCTGGGGCCATTCCCAGCAGCCTGGAGCTGAGGTAGTTCACCAGCGCTGGCACAGGCTCGGCCGAGCGCTGAATTTACTGCTATGCATGAAGCCCTCCTGTCCATTACAAGTGTTTCAGCTCCGTTGCATACACTTCTCAGCAGAAGACTCCAGTTATTCCAGCTTCGTGATCTCCCCAGTCAGAACGGCTCTGTCCCGCCGGAAGCGCAGCGCCCTCAGCCAGCCTCGCCGGAAGGGCCCGGAGCAGCTGAAGGAGCCGCAGGAGGGATGCGCCCACGGCAGCTCATGGAGCAGCCGGAAGGCAGCGCTTTGTGTTTACTGAAGCTGGCCATAATGGGATTTCTGCAGGAAAATGGCTCTCCTGAACAGCGCTGCTCTGGGACACTGAGGAGAGCGGGACCATTAAAACCAAGCCCCAAGCCTTGCACAGCTCCAGGAGCGCTTGGACAACGCTGTCAGATACACGGTGGGATGGCTGGGCTTGTCCTGTGCAAGGCGAGCAGCTGGACTCGATGGTGCCTGTGGGTCCCTTCCAACCTGGGACATGCCCCGCTTCCCACCTCCCCTAGGACGCGCCAAGGGAGTTTGCGCTGCCCCACTGCGCCTCCCGGCGGGGATTGATGGAACTGCCCAGCGCCTGCGCGTCCCCGCCCCGCCCCGCCCACTACGGCGTCAAGATGGCGGCGTCTGCAGCACGTTCAGCGGCCCGGCGGCTTCTCTTACCCTGGTCCGCCCGTCTGGTGCGAGCGCCTGGCGTGGCGCAGCGGGTGAGGCGGCGGGACGGGGAGCAGAGTGAAGGCAGGCGCGGGGAGAGTGGGCGCAGCGGTGGTCCGAGCGCTGGTGCTCGGGCTGCCGCTGAGGGGACGCGGGGAGTTGGAGGCCTTGATGCGCGGTGCATGCTGGGAGTTGTAGTCGGGGCGGCGGCGCGGTGCACGGCGGGAGGTGTAGTAAGTGATCAGTTTGCTCCGGTCAGAAGGTTATGTGTGGGAGCTGGTCCGGGACTCTTCAGTGTGAGGAGGATGTCAGTGAACTGGAGATGTTCAGCAGGGATGAACTGGGCTGGAATATGTGCCCTGTGAGGAGAGGCTGAGGGTCCGGACCTTGTTCCAGCCGTGGCTTCATCTGGACCGTGAGAAGTATTGGCCAGCACCTAAGAGAAGGGTGTCAGGAAGATAAGACCAGGCCTGTTACAGTGGGGCACGGTGGTAGAATGAGATACAGTGGACATAAGTTGAAACAAGAGAAGAAAAACTGGATATTTGGCAGTCAGGCAGTGGAGCATGCAGCTCACAGATCTGTGCAGTTTCTCACTGTCTTGGGAGATTGTCAGTACCCAGGTGCAAAAAGTCCTGAGCAAAGTGATCTGACCAAGTTGATCCTGCTTGGAGCAGGAAGTCGGATTAGAGACCTCCAGAGGTCCCTTCAAACTTGAATTGTGCTGCAATTCTGAAATAAATGAGTTTTAAGAGATCTAACCTATTCTAGGAGGAGAGGACGTGAGAGCTGGATTTTGTGCTTTCATGTTTAGGGCAGTTATATGGGGAGAGAAATCTTTGTTTATTTGGAACATTGAATCACAGTTTTTGAGATAGCTGCTTGAATTTAGGATACATGTTTTCATTTCTTGTTATTGAAAAACTGCAGTAAACTTTCCTTCTTTTCTACCCAGCTCTCATTTAATGTGCTTTAGCTGCCACATGATTGTGCTGCTCTGATCAATGGGTGATGGTTTTGCAGTCCTGGCACAGGCCCTTGGGCTGTTTCTCACTTTACTGTAGAAAGCAGGTAACCAGGAGAATTCCAGATGGTAATGGTCCTGCAGGCTCTTGCTGGCAGAAGTGGGAAACAGGCGTAGCTGGCTAATGAAAGTAATAGCTCCGATGTCAGATTGGAGGGCAGCAGATGCATCTCCTTACTTGTAGTTATCTTCAGGGTTTGTTTCAGGTTAAGGTTACTGCTTTCCTCATGTGAAGTAATGATGAATAGCAGTCCTGAATTCTTTCCCTTATGAAGGCATACTTTAAGAAAGATCCACAGAATTAATGCTTAAGTTCAGCAATACATTTTTCAGAAAAGCATCCTTGGGTATAAGTAAACAATCTGAGCGTGACTGATGATTTTCTTTTCCAGTGTGTGCATGTTGGAACAGGGAGGCTCACAGTTTCCAAAGCAGCAACAGAAGTAATCTTAAACGTCCCCGAAACTAGGGTGAGTCCTTTGGAAAATGGCTTGCAAGTAGCTTCTGAAAACTCTGGACTCTCAACATGCACAGTAAGTAACTGAAAAAAGGAAGAGGTTTTTGTATCTATTGCTGTATACTCATTTCCTTGTGGAACTAAATTGCATTTGCATTTCAATATTTATTAACAGCTGTTCCTAGAACTTAAGCCAGGACATAGAAGTCTTAAGGCTTTTGTAGATTTGTAATTAATTTTTTTATGAAGATCAAAATTTTCTTTTTCTTGAAAATCTGCTCTGTTTAAGGAAGAAGCCATAGCCAAGCTGTTAGCTGGTAAAACAACTTTTTTTTTTCTTCACTGAGGTTGGACTTTGGATTGATGCTGGAAGCAGGTATGAAAATGAGAAGAACAATGGAACTGCTCACTTTCTTGAGCATATGGCTTTCAAGGTGAGTGTGACTATTGATATAGATGTTTACAATGAATTTTAAGTTACTTATCTTTAAAGATCAATGATGAAAATTTTGTCAGAATTGTATGAATAAGTTTTCCAAATTGAAATGAGAAAAATAACATGGACAACTAAGACTTTGGTTTCCATTAGAAAATGAAGCAAGAATCTTAGTTCTGTACAACTATGGATTACACACAACTAATTTTTAACTCACTTTTACCTTCTTACAATAGTCTTAGAAGACACAGAGTCACCCTTTAGCCAGCTTTTTGTTTTCATTTGGGAGCACAGTAGGATTTATATCTGACTTTCAAGCTTGGAGAGATGAGTATGCCAGTTTTATTTCCTGAACACATTTTCTTTCTTTTGATCATTCCTTTTCCAGACGAGAAGAAACAATGAGTAGAAGAATTGAAGGGTCTAATATGATTTTCTTGTTGTTCTATTTTAGGGAACTAAAAAGAGATCTCAGTTAGACCTTGAACTAGAGATTGAGAACATGGGGGCTCATCTCAACGCGTACACGTCCAGGGAACAAACTGTGTATTATGCAAAGGCTTTTTCCAAAGATTTACCAAGAGGTAATTGCTCTCATTCATCAGAAAAGCTGCAAAGAACAACAAGCCTATCCAGCTTCCAGTGAGATGACACAGAGCAATGCTTTTGCAGTGTTACAGTCCCTTCCTTGCCAGGTGAAAAGTCTGTTCTTGAACTTCACAAGAATGTGAGAATACAGGTTTGAAAAGGAGCCAGCATGGAAGCTGATACTTGGAATATTTTTCTCTTCAGAGTGCTGAGAGAAGATACCTTTTGGACTTCCTTCTTCTTGCTAGTCTTATTAGCACTTGCTCTTTGGGGTAGGTTTCACTTTTGGAACCAGATTTTTCTAGTAGTCTGAAAATACTTTTTTTGTTTCCATCTCTCTTTGCAATTAGCTGTGGAAATTCTTGCTGACATAATTCAGAACAGTACCCTGGGAGAGGCAGAGATTGAGCGTGAGCGAGGAGTTATACTTCGAGAGATGCAAGAGGTTGAAACCAATTTGCAGGAAGTTGTCTTTGATTACCTTCATGCCACAGCCTACCAGAATACAGCCCTAGGACGGACAATTTTAGGACCCACTGAAAATATCAAGTATGTCCAAAACTATGTCTGTCTTTAGTTGTGTAGTAACTTTTATATGTTGAGAAAGACTTACCTAAAAATGTAGAGAACAGTGTCAGATTTCCTTTTTACACTGGAGGGCAGCTGAAATTGTACTGAATATATTTGCAAGTAGAACCCCTGTATTACCTTAGTTTCCCTGTAGGCAGGCATCAAATGGTATATGAAATTCAGATGTTCTCTGCATGACTTTGGGGTTTTTTGCCATATTTTTCTCCTGTTTCTTAAAAGTACATCTGACATAAAATTGGAAATACTTCTCTTTCCTATAGGTCACATGTTAGGCATTAGTGCAAGCACGTGGTGTTTGCACTGCTCTTTCAGCATTTGTTTGGACCAGTACAGATCAGGGAACTTCTAAATGTGCTGCTTTCAAAAGAAAGGAGATGATCAGTGTGTCCTGTCTCCACATGACTGTGTTGGAATTCTCACTCCTTAGGAAACTAGTAGAGCTTTTTATCCGGTTCCTGTTTGCTTTTTAGAAAGTCACTCTTTATTTTAGCTTTCTGCCTCTGCTCTGAACATTGGCAGCACTTTTAATTATTTTGATATTGTATCGTTATATACATTTATCTCTTTTTGCTCTGGTAAACTCTACTGACAGTAGTGTTGTCTCCTTCCCTGTTTTTAGATCCATAAATCGTAATGACTTGGTGGAGTACATAACAACACATTACAAAGGACCCAGAATGGTCTTGGCTGCTGCTGGAGGTCAGTATGGGATACTCACCCATGATCATGTAAAGCTGTGCTTGAAACCATGGTCTGAGGCTGTGGGAGCAATGTGATGAATTAGCCATTGTTCAGTAGGTCCTGGTCATTGTTAGGTCTGTGTAGCCCTGTGTGTTTTGTGCCTTCATACCCTTTGAGCTTCTGTTCCCTTTTCCTCTCAGTAATATTCCAGAAGCCTTAAATCAGGAGCAAGAGGTGAATTGGAGGCCAAAGTCATTCTTCCATGTGGGCAGGAAAAAAGGGTCCTAGAGGCTATGAAGAGGGGAATAGCAAGGAATGGAGAGAGAAAGAAGCAACATTGAGACTTGAAATTGAGAGCAAAGAGCTTGATTTGAAGTAGTTTTAATGGAAAGCTGTTAAAGAGAACCAAGAAGAGGGAATCATGATGATCTTGTTGTGTATAAAGGGAACGTGTGAAGAATCCAAAAGTGGGGTATTGAAGCAGGGGCCCAAAAAATTACTACTTGATTGAGTCTTTAAACTGTGCAGCAATTTAAATTAACTGTTTACAGAGTAACATCACAAAGAAATATCTTTGTTCAGGGGTCTCTCATGATGAACTACTTGACCTGGCGAAGTGCCATTTTGGTAACTTGCCATCTGCTCCAGAAGGAGGACTGCCACCCCTGCCACCCTGTAGCTTCACAGGTAGTGAGGTAAGCTGCTGGGTGGCTTTTTGAGCTGGCTCTTACATCCCCTGACATGTGCTCTCTGCTGAGGAGAGAGGGCTGCTGTGCCACAGACTCAGCACAGGACAAGGTTTCTTGCCCTCAGTGATGGCAGTGGAAGTCCAAAGTAGAACTTCCCATTCTTTCTTAGACAAGCCTCACTGCCACCACTTTTTATGCTTCATCACTTCCGGGAGGGATACCTTCCTTATCCCTGCCCCTACTTGCCTTTTATCCTCTTAATTACAGTATTGGAGCATTTCCACTTGTTGAGAATCACTCATTTAAAGAATGTGGTAGAGAGCTGAGGCATCCATGTTTCGTTCCCATCTCTTTTCAGATTTTACAAAGTCATCAATTTTCCTTGCTCCTGGTAGTCATAAAATGACTTGTAATGCTTCTCTGTGTATGTTGGCAAAGTGCTCTGAAATTTCCCCAGGGGACAGCACTTAAGGCTGATGTTAAATTATGTTTTAATTTTAGTTCATGTTTTGTAATCCAGCTGTAATGGAAGAGCCTGTTTTCTGTTATTGAACTTGCACTAGAGCTGCTCTCCTGTGTTGCAGATTCGGATAAGGGATGACAAGATGCCCCTGGCACACCTGGCCATTGCTGTCGAAGCAGCCGGCTGGGCAGACCCGGATACCATCCCACTCATGGTAGCCAATACTCTGATAGGTAACTGGGATCGGTCCTTTGGAGGAGGAGTGGTGAGTGAACCTGCAAGCACCGCCCTGCTCTTAATGAGGTTGGTGGGATCTCCCTGACTTGGATACTGCCAGGACAGAAAAGGGGATCCAGTTGTGAGTCTGAGAAAATTTGTTACTCGGCATCTGGGAGAATCTTAGGAAGTGGTTCTAAACCACCAAAATAGAGGTGACTTGAGGTTTGCCAGCCCTCATGGAAAGTAGGATGTTTTATACATGTATGTCATCAGAACCTGTGGGTATCAGTAATTAATTGCCCCTTTCTTGAATCTAAGTGTCTTTATGATTTTGGCTCAAATCTGGGGTGTTATTTTGAAATGTGATACTACATGCAAGAAAAGAAACAGTTGAAATGAAGAGCTGGTAATTAACCTTGTAGCTACTACTGCTTGCTCTGTCATCATTGAAATGAAAATGCGAAATCATGGAGATGACTAGTAAACTTTCAAAAAACTTAATAAAGTAATATCTTTTTATTTTGCCGCAGCAGAATTTGTCCAGTAAACTTGCTCAGATTGCCTGCCATGGTAACCTGTGTCACAGTTTCCAGTCCTTCAACACCTGCTACACTGACACAGGGCTGTGGGGACTCTATATGGTCTGTGAGCCATCCACTATTCAGGACATGGTGCACTTTGTACAGAAAGAATGGTAAGCAACCATTTCTCTGAAAAGATTGTTTTTAGTGGAGGAACACAAAAAGAAAGTATTTAAAAGAGAATTTTTTTTTCAGCTTGGGCTTGCCAAGTTGGGAACAACTAATGCATCAAATTTTAAACTTTGGCACCCAAAGCCAAGTCCCAGCACCCAGTTTTCAGCACCCTTACTGGGAGCGAATAGCCTAAGATGTAGGTTTTATGCCTTGTACAAGAAAACACAGCAGGGTTGTTTGTTTTTTTGACTGGCAAATGACAGAAGTCATGAAACTGTCAGACCTTTTAGAATACTACTCAGTCAGTGTACAGCCTGTGAGCTGCAAGTGCCACCACTGAAAGAGTAAATGAGAATAATGAATGTGCAATTACCAGACAGTATTAGTAACTACCCAGTCTGCAGTTGCTGCAGTTGATGTACCACGTGCTGGTGTTAGCTCTAGTGAATACATTGGGAAACAAAAGTTGATCTGTTACATATGGCATTTTGAAACCTACAATTCTAGACAATATTCATTCATCTGAGTCTTAAATCTTTTGAAGGATTGAAGGATGTCCCTAGATGCAACTGTAAAGCTTCAACTGCAGATGCTATTAAAAACATGTTTTTAATATATATGTTACTTAAGAGCACTTGATTTAAAGTGGGTGAAATTGGAACAAGTTGAAAATGAGGAGTTTCTTTAATCACATAAATCACTTCTTATATACCATTGTTCTGTTAAGTTGTGGAGAAAAAGGTTATCATTTTGACTCTGTTTGCTGGAGCTTAGCACCAGGGAAGATATAGACGATTCCTGGGACAAGAATTGAGTGTTGAGCTATTTAATGCATCCCTCTCTCCTCACAAAATATTCTGTAGGCAGTGTGGCAAATTATTATTCACCAAGAGAGGAGCCAGGAAGTAATGAATTGCCTCCTGACTAATTACCTCTTATCTAGTTGCTTGGCTCCTACTTCCGTAGCAACATCCATTCTCAAGAACAAGTACAGACTGCACTTGCCTCAAAATATTTAATAAAATGAAATACAGCTCTTCTAAGAGAAGAAGCTTGCTTTTGGGTGTATTGGTATGATTCCAAAACCCCTACTCTTAGGCTGCTGCTTTGTATCCATGGCTTGTTTTCCAAACTGTCTTAACAGCTTTGTCTACAGAAAGTAGTGCCTGGTAGATGCAGTAATGCCTATGCACCTACCAGGTCACAGGCAATCTTGTGTGCTACAGACTACCATTATTTAATGCCTTTGGATTTAAACTGTTTTTCAGGATAAGACTTTGCACAAGTGTTACAGAAAATGAAGTAGCTCGAGCAAAAAATCTTCTAAAGACAAATATGCTGCTACAACTTGATGGTGAGACTTCTGAGAACTTTTTATTCTTAGTGGAGCTGTAGGCTGATAACTGAAGCATTTTTCCCCATTTTAGGGTCCACACCGATCTGTGAAGACATTGGAAGACAAATGCTGTGTTATAAGCGTAGAATCCCAATTCCAGAACTTGAAGCAAGAATAGAAGTAAGTGGCGCTCATGTTGCAACTTTTAAAAGGCCATCAAGAAAATTACTTGCTACAGAAATAACAATATAGAAGTTGTATTTCTTGTTCAGCTGAGAAAACATTCCAGCTGAGAAAACTTTTAAGCATTTTGTTGTCTGCTCCCTTGGATTATACAAAATTAAGATCTGAACCAGTTTTAAGATGTGATTGTAACAAAGATGCCTCTTTTACCCCTTTTAGGCTATTGATGCCCAGACTATTAGAGAAATCTGCACAAAGTACATTCATGATAAGCATCCTGCAGTTGCTGCCGTGGGTATGTGGTATAAGTTTCCCTATCCTCCCATAACCCCTCTAGACCATTTGCCGTGAGTTGAGCATGTGTCATGGCCAACTTTCTCTAACTTCCAGGTCCAATTGAACAACTTCCAGAGTATAGCAAAATCTGCAGTGGCATGTATTGGCTTCGTGAGTAGTGATTAACAAGAACTTCCAGCATATTTTAGTTTTAAAGAAACAGGAAAACAACAAAAAACACCTGACAAACCAACTACACCCATTTAAAACTTTGGAGAAGATTAAAACTCAAGAACCGGCCACTCCTGTGTGTTTGTATAATGAAGAAAGGAATGGAAACATGTACAGTATTTGCATTTTTATTATAAAACAAGGATTGTCAGTAAGAGTCATTTCTTGACTTTAGTAGCATTCATCACTTGTTCTTGAGCAGCTTTCTTTGCCTTGACCATTTCCACGAGTTCCTGAAGAGAAGGTGGGGAAAAAAGAAACTTAACTAAACATGTAACTTGTGAACAATACTGTAGTTTTGAACACTACATATATTCACTGTGACACACTCTAGTTCTCAACATAATGAGAAGTCTACATAGTTTAATACTGTAGAGCAATTTCTCTTAAAAACAAATCAATTCATAAAAGGTTGATGTGCATGTACCAGGAACGTTACCTACAGGAGGCTAGGGATAGGACTTCACCATCTGCTAGAGCTTGCTGTCAAACTATAAGACAGATTTCCTGACACAGACTTTCTTTCCCAGCTTTCAGAGCCACTGTTTTCATTGAGGAACATTTAGTCCTTACTGCTCTTTTGGGGTTGAGTTACCAAAAATAAACGGTTCCCTGTAGGGCTCCATCATTTTGCCTGTGTCAGATACTGTCTCTGGGAGGCAAAGGAACAGTAAAAGCAAAGGATTCTGTCAAGACCTGGACTAGTGACAGTCCCAGGAGGAGGTGAGGGACCTTACCTTGTATCGCTTCATGCAGTCTTTTTTTGACCGGCCTGGAACAGCTGCTGCTATTTTCTCCCATCTCTCAGGAGTATTTACTGGATAAGTCTTCAATGCTTGTTCTAAAAGTTTTTGTTCTTCTGTAGTCCAAGGGGATGAATCTAGAGGTGATCCTGTTTTTAAATGCAAAAATGACAGCAAGAATAGATATTTTAAAGAGTCTAGAAAATACTGTAAAACCTATTATAGTTGATTTAAAATCCATGCAGTTTTGGGGTGTGTATCAGAAACCCTCAAATCTGGCACCAGAGCCTGAATCGCTTAATTGCTATAAAAGTTTATAAGCAAATCTTGAATAAGTTTTAGGTTGCTTTCTTCCTAAGAGACCCAGGGGAGACCAAGTGCATGGGAAAGGTTCTCTTTTCACCTTTACCTTCAAATCGTTCTGAGGGGGCAGCACTGTCCATCTGAGGCACCACACCATGTTCTTTTTTAAATTTGTCAAAGGCTTTCTTGTTTATGTCATCTTTTTGATGAGGGTCTATGAGCAACAGACATTAAAGAGAATAATTATTTGAAGAATATTAAAGCCAGATGTAATAATAGGAACAACAACATTCTGTAGCAATTAGTTACAATAATCACTAGATGTTAAAACCCAATTCCTAGTTACTTTCAAATAATGGTAAAGAGGTTGGCAGTTTAAAAAAAAATAATTCAGGGTCCAGTAAACTTTTCTCAGTGTCAGATTCTCCAGCTCTGATCCTGCTTTCTAGTGCTCAGAGGAATACATGTTCCATATAACCTTAAACCTGAATCTGCAACTTCACCAAAATCAAGAGAGAGTATTCTCTCAAGGACTATGGCACAAAACTCATGCATTGCCCAGGGTATGACCATGTCACCAAGGCAGAACACAGAAAATAGAGGTGCTCTTTGTGCCACTATGTGGTTTGTAATGCAGAAACCTATTGACAACTTAGTGTGGTTCATTTTTCATTTTTTCCTTCTGCAGTGAAATGTGTAATTTCCTTGCAACCTTATTCCAGAGCTCTTAAGGCTGCATTTTTCATTTTTATATTCATTTTTGGAGATGAGCCACATTCATTTAGATGTCTTACTCTGGTGTTGGATTCCATTAGTTTTTTTAAAGTATCTCTACAGCTTCATCAGTTCCATTTATTTTAGATGCCTTTCTTTGTAGGGAGCTTTCCAAGAGGTCCATTTATCTTTCTCTGAGCCTTGCATTTCATGTGTCCCAGACATCAGAGCATCAAGGTACACTATGAGAGTTCCTGAGAGTTGCTCATGAGGTGCTGACTTAAAAAAGAGGCATTAGGATGAAAATACTGAATCACATAAATGCTCCTCTAAATCCTCTGTCTGAACTACATTTCTTTTGGGGCTCTAAGGAGGATTTTCTCAAGAAACACAGCTTCATTCAGAGAAAAGTCAGCTGTACAGAAGCAGGCACACCATGCTACTACAAAACTAAGGTAATATATATACCAAGCTTTTGGAGACTCTTTGCTTTATTGATGACATCTTTTGCTGTTCGTTTTATTCCAGTAGCAGAATGCAAGTTCATGTAATTGGCAATAACTTCCCACCTAAAGGAAGAACAGAAGGGAATAAACCAGCATATTACATAATCCTTATCTTCACAGTCAAGCTCCTGTACACTTTCTCACCTCCTAATTTCAAACATACTTAAATATGTGTAAAATTTCAGAGTAGACATTCTGGAAAGCTTTCAGTCACTAACTGAAGAATTCAGTCAGCTTGGCCGAACTTTTTGGTTCCAATACAGAAAAAGGATGGGGTAGAATGTAGGTAAGTGCAAACCTCTAATCCTCAAAATTCTGCTTAGCTGCTGCTTTCCTGAATTCCCCAAACACCTCTAGCATTAAATACTGCAGGCTGCACTGAAGGGCTGAGAAGTTACTAACCCTATGTCCACTGCCTCCCAGAAGAATGCCTAAACATCAGGTAAAGAGGCTTAAACAGGAGAGCACTGGAACATCCCTAGCCCCAATATTATTCCAAGTGGACTCTTAGAAAATAAAAGGCAGAATGTACCCCTGATCAGACAGGAGGATTGTGTGCCTTGAAGACTGACTGCTGAGCTGCAGAAACATGCACTGGTATCATCACCATGGAGTATGGCAGCCATTTTTTCCCCCTCCAGTAAGCATCCAAATCTTGTAATGGAAGTTGGAAATCTGTGTAATCCTAAATGGGAGAAGGCATTTCACTCCTGGAAAAAAGTATTTAAACTGTGCTTCTGGTTTTGATGCTTAGCAGTAAGCTGAGTGCCAGTGCTGCTTTCTGTAAATCCCAACCTTTCCCTTTGCCCCTGGCTCTCACCTAAAGAAAGCTGATACACTCAACTCCCATCTTGGGATATTTTCTTCCTACCATGTAGAAGAGAAACCAGCCTCACATTCATTGTGGAGCTCCTGCAAGTAGCTTACACACTTGTAGCCCTACCCACCTGCACCCCAGTCACTGGTATGGTTTTGTTCTCTCCTTTAAGGACTGGAGCCTACCCTGGAGTAAGCCCTGTGCAAATGGGCACCTCAGCACCATCTTGGTAATGGACTGAGGCCCAAATCTGGGGGGAAAACAAGATAAAGGGTCAGACCTAACTCCAATGACACACACAGCATAGTACCAAGGACAAAAAACCCACTGGCTGCTTGTGAGTCAAAGAAAAGGAAGATGTTTAAGTCCTTATACTGACAAAATACTTGGGATGATCTGAAAATATGTTTTATTATACTTGTTATTTAATTAAAAATTGTTAGCAAGGGCTTTTAGCACCAAACCTGATAAATACCTTGAGTTAGTCCCTGCTGGAAAGAGGTTCACAGCTTTAATTAGCAACTGTAAATCATCCTCTGGCCAATTTTTGCTTCCCCCTCCACCGCCAGTGGTTGACTTTTCTGAACTCTTTGTTGCTTGGCGCATACGAGCTTCTGCCTCTTCTTTCTCTCGCCTTATTTGTTCATTTATTTCTTCTATCTAAAGATTGTAAATAAGCATTATTTATTTACTTATTACATTTTACAGTGACAAAACCCCCTCTCTGAACTTGCTTTGAACCTTAGATTTTGTTTAGTTTCTATTCTGTATATTATATATAAGGAAACAGAGGAGCTTATCTGTTACAGTATTATTTCCCTTCATTCCATGTATGTATTTTTAGGATTTAAAAATCAGGAGTTAGCAGAAATCCATCACAGGTTCACTAGGAAATTAAATGAACACCCCAGAATTAAAGCAAAAGTTTTCAACCTTGTGTGACTGTCTACGCTAACACTTGACTTAGAGGGAGAGATCCACAAAAGTATCAAGACCAGTGAGAGCAATTAAAGACCCATACTGAATACACAAATTCTAAAATCTTTCAGCCTAATTGGTATCTAAGCCTGATTATGTCAGTACAACCATAGCAATGGAGAACTTTTAAGTTAGTAACTAAAATCTGGAGTTCATGCTGAGTGTGTACTCAGGGTTAGATGGCCATATATAGTTTTTTAGCGAACTAAAAACTACTTCAGTTAACCCACAGCACATTTTTGTGACCCGTAATCACATCTTGAGATTGTGTTGTTACACATCTTCAATTACCTGCTTCTGAGCAGGCCCAGTCCAATCTTGGCAACATTAGAAGAGCTGTGCACTTATGGCTGTTGGCAGGATACCCAAAGGGGAGAGCAAGAAACCGATTTCATAAAACATTCCTGGCAAAATGAAAATTACCTGATAGATAATTTTTAGCGGAATAGTTTTAACAGATAGAAATGGGACTGCCCTGCATTTGGAACACCCTCCTGGGAGAATGGAAGATTGAATTCAGTCCCCTGTAAACAAGAGGCATTTCAGTCTCAAAATTGTCTGATGAGTAAACTTGAGTCTGGGATGGGGGCAGATCATATTCCACACCATGGAAAAAAGTTCACAGCTGTGAATCCACAGTGGATGAGAGAAGCACCTTACTCATTCTGCAGGATGTAGGTTCAAGCTTCTAGTTAAATGGCTTTTCTCCAATGGCAAACATAGGCAGATCCTTGCCGAGTCTTAGTAAAATTTGAGTCCATGAGTCTTGCATTTCCCATTCTTTGGTGTCCAACCTACCAGCTCTTCTAGTGCCTACAACCTGCAGCACATTTAAGTCCTTTTGTGGATCTATCCTCACGTCACAGACACCAGACTTCTTTCTCTTGTATAACAGAATAGGTTAAGACTGCCCTCCTTCCCTCAAGGTAACTACTACATGCTGTTGGGCAAAATGAAATTCCCCTACTCTTTCAGTATACTGTACAAGAGGTAGGTTTTGTGTTCTTTACAGATAAAAATGCATTTTTTTTTCTTTGCTGGCCCTGTTAATTTGACCACCCATGAACTGCACAATGTAAAATGGAGCAGAGATCCCTTTGCCTGCGGACTCTCAAAATCAAGTCTTTGTGTTTTAACAAGCACGATTCCACAGCAGCTATGCTGTATCTTACTTCAATGTAGACAGGTTGATTTCACAAATTATTCTGTTATTTTGATTCAACACTCAGCATAATTACCTGTTTTACTACAGCCGCCTTTCCTCCTTCCCTTGTTGTGGATGTAAGTGCTTCATTCAAGCATTGCAGACTAAAAATAAATTATTAAGTTACAATGGAGAGCTAGTAGAAAGATGGGTATCAAAACGAGCAGAAAGCAGCAGCAGGAAGACTTACCTTGCTAGCTCAAGACGATCACAAAGCTTTTCCACCTCCTCCATCATTTTAACACAATCTGCCTCATTATCAGAAAAGTAATTCCAGTTCTGGAAGCAGAAATACATGTTCTACAAAGTTCTTGAACTTTATTGTCCTATTCCTTCAGACAAAGGCTTAACACACAGCATTCTTCAGCCACTGCTGCATATGGACCTATTTGGTCAGCTTTACTCACAACTCATACCCATGTAAGTGTGTGTTTTAGTGTTTTGGTTTTTTAGTAACCCCACTTTTCATACCCATCTCCAGCCCTAAGAACAAGCAAACACGTGATATGGTCTGATCTAAGCAAACACAACAATTTGTCTGACACAACCTGTATTTCACTGTAATAATAGTTAAATACCTTGCATGTTGTTCTGAGTTTTTGCCTTTCTTTCTTGATTGCTTTCTTCTGTATTTCTTTTTCCTTTTTTGCTACTAATGCTTGCTGCCTAACTTCTTCTTCCTCCTTTTCTTTTGCTAACCGTGCTGCTTCTAATTCTGCTTGTCTTTGCTGCAATCAAAAGGAAAAAAATATCGAAGTAAAAAAATCCTCCAAGTCATATTGTTACAGGGTCATTCAGTCACCCAGTATCAAAATGTGTTGTTTCTGGTTTGGGTGGAGTTTTATGTGTATGCCTGGGGGTTTTAAAATGCGTAAATACTTTAATGTTTGGTTTTCCAAGAATTTTGGGAGAGATGCTGAAACATATACCATTTGGCATTAAGTCACTGTGAGGGCCCTCAGTTTATAAATCCTGACTTCCTCTACAACAGAGATATATAAAACCGTACGTCATTTCCTACACCTGCCTCAGGAGTATTAACTTCGTAGTCCAATGTTCCTCCTGCATCACTATTGACTTATTTTGGTGTGTTCTAACTTCTTTTCAGTTACTTTTTTGCATCTTACAGTTCCCCTTCATTCCTTTATTTCAGAGCTATTTTTTCCAAACTGTTCATATTTATCAAGTACGTTCTGTTACCTCAAAGCATTTCATACCAACCAACCATTCACAAACCACATGCACAAAGCAAGCAGGCATATCCATTTTATGCACTTAATGCTTGCCTTGAAACCAGAGGAAGTGTATGCAACAAAAGAACTCAGTTTTCAGAGGTGTTTTGTTTCAGATCTGCATTCCTTGTTTCCATCTCATTCTCAGAAGGCTGCCAGCCTTGGACTGCCTGCTGCACAGGCATCAAAGACAACACATCTTTGAACTCCACTGTAATTCTATCAGTAGTCTTCTGACACATCTGGGACCTGAAGCAGTGCATCAGGTGTGAATGATGCAGAGTTTTTCAACCCAAATAAAGTACTTCACTTACTTTTTCTTTTGCCTCCTGTTCTTTCCGTTTTGCTTCTACCTTTGCTTTCTTCTCTGCTTCCTTCTTTGCCTTTTCTTCCTCCTTAAATTTCTTTATCCTGGGATCACAGCTGTATGCATTGTCTGGAAGAAGAAAGGAAGAATCATGTATAGAAGAAAACCAGGAGATCTCCACAGTTAGTTAACTAATCTCTCTTTAAGAACAGCAGTTTGTGTGCTCACCAACAAGAGTCCTAATTCTGTTCATTTCTTCTTTTTTTCTCAAAGCTCTGGCAGCTCTGTTCTGCTTTTCAATCCACCTCCTTTCATCTCGACTAAAAGGAAAATAATAGTTCAGTGCTAATGCTTTACAGTACCACTGTTAGAAATTCATCAACAAGCTTCCTAAATAGTTCCCCCACACAGATGTTCTTCTGTGAGTACTTCAAAAATAGACTTCAAAAAAAGAAGTTCCAGGCCCTGAGCTCATGTTAAAAATGCTAAGTGTTTATATAGTTATATAAACCTGACAAACCACATTGCTAATTTGTCCCTGTAGGGAATGAGACCATGGACTTCATTTCCAAAATGCAATCCACTTGCTTACCTAACATTAAACTCAAGCAAAACAACAGAAATGCTAGCATATGGTTTAAATAAAGAACAGCAGTATAAGCAATGCCGCAGTTATCTCGTTTTGCAGGATATAGTCATGTCAAGTAAACCCATCTGCACAGAAACAACACTCTGAAGTAGCATGATACTCTGGGTAAAGTCATGCCAGATTCACTCCTGTAAAATATAGCTCAGGTTATAGATAAGCTGACTATACAATCTGAAATATTTACCAATGTTGTCAAGAAAGAAGCAAATTTTTAGTGGGGATCTATAGCCTCATCCACACAACCACATAGAGAACAATAGAGGGGGCAGGGAGGTTGGAACTATGTTGTATTTAAAGCTCATTCCAACCCAAACCACTCTATATCTCAGAACAAAGAAAGCAATCCCCATAACTGAGAAGGAGACTAATATGAGTAGATTGAAGCTTTAAAACATGAGCAACATCACCTTTGGCAAGAAGAGGGAACAAGAATCATGACCATCTGAACAGCAGCTGTAATGTAGTTCTCTCTCCTAAGTACAGCAGACTAGGTACCATTTGTCTAAACATCTTTGAGAAAGGACACTAATGACAGGAATGAGCAGAAAAAAAAGAGCTATGCAAATAATTCAAGATCCTTCCAGTGAGAGGCCTAGAGGTTCATCTGTGTGATTTAGCACAAGTACAACTGATAGGAAATCGATTACAGTGCCTTCACACAATCTTCACAGGAGAGAGAATAGTGGGTCTGCTGAGGCTTAAGAAATTCAACAGCAGAAGAGGCACAAGAGAATCAAAATGCCTACTGTCAGCCTAAATATGGCAGTTTCTAGCTAACAAAGAAAACCAACCACTGAATCTAAATACAAAACTGATTTCTAGCTGAAGTTGGAAGAGATTCATACAATTCAAGTTATGGTCACAAGTATTACTAAGTGAAAGGTTGTGTCCTGTGAAACGCGTGTTAGACTAAATGATTTGGTGCTCCAACCTGAACATTCTGTGTTTATAGGAAGGATAAAAACAAAATGTATTTTCCAATGGTAACATTGGAAATTCAGCAGCTAACACTACATCAACAAATACATAATTTTTATTAACATCAAACCATCAGAACTCATCTTTCCAAATTCTAGGAAGTATCACTTTCTCAGTACAAGTTAAAGAGAGAAATGACATGCTTATCCACTCTGTCCTGGCTCCAGGTTCAACCTGTGTGTGGGACTGGCAAGAATTTCAAGTCTGAACTTAACAATGAACACACACTTCAAAGCACCTCAGATACACCTCTGTGAGGCAAGCAGGAACTGCTTCAATTACAGAAAGAAGCCCACAGTAAGTTCAGTTCAAGTCAATGACTGATGCCTAAGCTGGGAGTGTGGAATTCAGACTTGGCTCAGCTACCTTTCTTCCTATGACTTACAGTCTAAGAGAAAGTTGGAAAATATTGCTGTATCAAACTCTCAGTCTCCTGTCAAAATTATTTTTACTTACATACCATTCTGCTTTTTCTTTTTCCTCTTCATCTAAATAGGAAAATTCTCTCCAGGAATCAAAATTATACCTAAAGTAAATTTAAGAAAAAAAAAGTGAATGAAAAAACAGCGAATCTGTTAAAAACCAGCTACCTTTTTACTGTTACGTGTTTGTAGGCAACTATTACTGCTGTTTACAATTCATAATACATAATTTACATACTGCACCTACAGTGATTCCATACTGTGTTAAGTCAAAATGCAGGGTATAATGTACACCTCTCTGTACTGTGGGACATAGTCTACCTCAGGATGGCATTGGTCCTGCTCACTCTAAATGTCTACAGCTCTCTAAGCTCCTCTCATAGGCAGTGGAAATGCAGTACAGTCTGTTCAGAGTTCAGAGAGAAATTAATCTTTATGTGAGCACCCATATTTAGCAGGTAAGGCAAATCATAAACATTACTGACTTTTTTGGACTAAACACACCTCCCTTTACTAGGGGAGCTTAAACACCTAAGACATCTCCACTAAAAACACAGGTTAGGTGAGGTAAACCTGACTTCCAGTCTGTGGGTCAGCTCAGTTCTCAGCCACTGCAGTCAGAAATTCCCACTGCAACAATGAATTTACAAGTAGATGGGTTAGCCAGGAGAAAGCCAGCTCAGCATGTGGAAGGCACAAACAGCTGTGGGGTAATATTGTGGCACTATGAGGTTGGGACAGCAAACCCACACACCAAAGGGTCTGCAAGCCCTTTATATTCATGCCTTGAATATTGTGAATAGAAACAGAGGCATCAGCTAACTTACCAAAAGGAATAGAATGCATCTACCTCTTCAAATGAGGAGTTCATGTCCCCAAGCTTAGGTACATTTTTCTTATTTGACCACCTGAAAACACATGGATATATTCAAGAAATAATATATACAATCTTCATTACATGGCATTTTTAAGTACAGAATCAAAATCTGAGGCTCCCTCCTACCAACACAGAGAGGCCACCAGGAAAGAGGAACAGAACAGAAGAGTCCTTCCTAAGTATCTTCCAGACTTGGCATTTTTTAGGGAGTTTCCCCACAAAAGTAACCTTCTCCTGCCTGAGTGCCTCCTGCCTTATGCCTTAAGAAGACTAATGGAGCATGAGCTATCTTTGTAGATATTCAATTTTCCATGCCCATTCTTCTGGTAGAGTAGCTTACAAACAGTGGACAAATAGTGCTCTGTGATTAACTCAGCTCTGTGGTAGGGTACAGGAAATCTTTCACACATTCTAAGGGAGTACAAGGGAATAATGAATACTCTGCCTCCACTGCATTTTCTAAGGAAATCTTTCACAGGCTCTAGAATTTGTTGTTCCATGACAAAGCATCCATTTCCATTGCAGAAAAGGGAAAAACCTCATCTGACAGCCACAGATCCAGGTCTGAAGTCTATGGAGTACTTGATAGAAGATTCAGTAAGACTACTTTAAATAATAATTGTTCAGAATGTTTTAAATTGCCTCATGCAATTAAGCACTTTTATACAGGGAACAGTTGACAGGTTTCTATTGTGACAACCTTAATACCAAGTTAATTGTCAGCCATGAATCAAATGCAGAAGAAGTCAACGCAATGTAAGAGAGAACCACCAAATATTGATAGTTAGAATCATCTTCTCTTTCAACCAGCTAAATCATGACTATTACTACTGTCTTCTGTTAATGTTTCACTCTCAGAAGAAAATAATTAAAAAAAGGAATTTTTAGTTGGCAGCACACAAACATTTGGTATTGTAAGTAATTTTAAGATGAAACAATGAGTTGTACAAAAAGGACATAGATAATAGGAAGCTGAGAACTTTTTTAAAATCACATGGGTCAAACTCAATGCCATCAATGTGACAGTTCAGATTATTTTAAAATGAAATAAAAAATAACTAATTATTTTATTTGTATTATATTTCTAGCAAATTAATACATCTCTTGTTACAAACACAGTGTCAAAAGAGTTTGCAAATGCTGATTCTCCAGCAACAGCAGAGGCAGTCAGATATAGCTTACCTGGCATTTCTCTCAAAAACTGGTGAGAAAACTTCGAAGAAGTTTTCTTTTGCTTCACTTTTGGAAGGTACAGAGTTATCAAAAGTTGGATCTATGCTGTTAAATGCTCGTCGTTTCACAGGATCAGATAATATTTCATAAGCTGAAAGTTACCAGACATAAGGTTGTAAATGTTTAAAAAGTTGTTCTCAGATCTGTGTTTGATCTAACTGTAGCATTCTGTAGAACTTGATATTTAATTATTTTAGTGACACCAAAAAGAATTTCTGTTTATTCCTGTTACACTAAGTAGTTTTTATGAAAAAGAACACATTTAACCATTAAGATGTAACAAAACAGATAGTATTTAATTTTATAGCAGTAAATAAATTTTGTTCATATATTGGGAGTTTGGGCATGACATCTTCAGACTTCTATCCTACACTAGATCCTTGCAGATAAATTTACAAAATGGTCTACTAAGGCACAGAGTAAAGGCAGTCCCTGAGTTAATGTGTTGTCAGAATGGGCAAGAACAGGAACCATTCATTAGAATTTTTGCAGGTCATGATGAAGTTGTACTGAGTCTTGGATAGAATATAAAACTCCACACAAACTCTCCAAAACATGCAATCATTCCCTGTTTTCCTGTTCTTGCACCCCTGCAGTTGGGGAGCATCACATGACTAATATTCTGGAAATCATACAAACTATAGCTTCAGTACTCTTATTTTTTCTCAATGAAATGCGAAGTTTTACAATGACCACTATTTTTCAGTAAGAATGAAAAGTCAAAGGGATCAAATTTGTGTTGCAATCATTCATGGACTTCTGTGCCTGCACCTCTGCCAGAGGACACTGCTCCATGAAGGTTGGATGTAGGAGGTGAAAACCTGGAGGAAACCTTGGTGCTCTGTAGTTCTGTAAACTGATTTCACTGCATATGTCAGTGGAGAAAGAATGACAGTGACCACCAGCGAGCTGCTGTCTGCCAGTCTGCCCTTTCCCTCTGGGAAAGGACTTCCCTCCACCAACACTCCAAATGACCCCAATATTCCTGCCTCAGTAACCCTTATACCATTTTCCTGATGCAGGAAATTGTGTGCACATCCACTGGTTCATCTCCCATTTAAGAGATGTCCCTTCCACTTACAGATCTCCGGTTCTACTCCCACACACTCGGTTCCTCAGCTCTGTATCTCCCACACATTCCTTTGTCCGACCAAATTCTGAATCCAACCTATGTTCTCCCACCTTTCCAAGTCATTACTGTTTGCTCCTAATCCAGGTCCCACTTTCCCACAATTGCATTTTAGTATTTCCTTCCTCCAAAATGCTGCCCAGCAGCATTATTCCTTTTCTTTGCTACTTTGTGCTTTCCTTTCTGTTTACCCCCAAACCTGGACTGTAAGCAGCTAAGAGGGAAGATTCTATGATATTCTGCCCCACATATGTAGAACACAGAGCATATTCCTGAATTCATGTGTAGGTAGTTTTCACCATAGACATCTGACAATTTTGGACAGGCCTCCAATAGAAAAACTATTTCCTTTGGCAACCTTCCTCCTTCTGACAGCTCCAAAGGAGGCTGAAAACATTACTGTGTCTAACCTATCTCACACTAACTAGCATGTGGTAAGAAGACATTCAGAGAAGGAAGTTTAAAAACACAGATTCCAAGATATCCTCCTGCTTCAACCTTATTTGAATGAAAATAATTTGTTTAAAATAAACAAAAAAGCCAAACTCTCAAGCATTTCTGGAGATGTAAGTCATACACCTAAAACAGCCCCTATGGTTTTGGAATTGGCCAGCAGTGGTGTTCTGGATCATAGAAACATTAAAGTTGGAAAAGACTTCTAAAATCAGAGCCCAGCCATTAATCCTGCACTGACAAGTCCACCACTACAGGCAAGAGGGAGATGTTAGTCAATTGAGTTCACTTGCTCATCTGTGGGCAAAACTGAGCAGCTGAAGAAACTGATGACCTGGATCAAATCAACACATGTTCTGTTGTCAGAGCAAGCACATCAGAATTTAGGTTTTCCCACTGCTGTTGTTGCCTGTGGGGGATTGCTCCATGGCTCACTCGTTTATCTCAGGTATGGGGCCACCTCCAGAGGTTCATCTGTGTGTGCACTGCTACAAGTGTCACATTCTACCACCAGCTGGCACAGCAACCAAACATCTGTCAGCTGCATTCCCACCCTGCTTCTACCCACTGGGAAGTTGCACCTAACATGATCTCTTGATGCAGTGCTCTAAAATGGAAACAGAACTTCTCCAGCTGTTTCGTCATTGACAATTCCTTAAAATCCTAATGAAGCACAACAAATATGTTTCTGATGATCAAGTAGATTGAGAGAACATCTAACAAACGAGATCAATTGCTTACCTTTAGTTATGCAAGTAAAATAATCATTATCACCTTCTCCTATCTGTTCCCCTGCAGCTTTTCGCTTGTCTGGATGATGTTTCAAAACCATGGATTTATCTAACACATAAATGCATTACAGTTAGAAATGCTTCATCAGAAACATTATCAAACTACAAAGTAATACAGCAATTCCAATTTCTCTTAATTCAAAACTCAAATAAAAATACAAACCAAACAGTCAGATCTGACAGAAAACAGAAGTTAATGAATTTTCTTTGATTTAACACTATAGTTAGAATTAACATTATTTCATCTTTGCTGGGACATAAAAGAACCACAACTTAGAGACTCTATTCTCTATTCCACCTCAACATCTGAGGAAGTCTCTGAGACTTATTCCATTACTATGCCTAGGAAAGTGCTTTAGCATCTGTAGGTGTACAGTTAGCTTCAGAACTGAAGAAATAAAAATAATTAATGTAATTTTAGTTGTTACCCCTAATGAAAAACAGACTAGTTCAGATAAAATAAAAATTGTATAGTGAAGCTCTGACACAATCCAGAGTGAAAATTAGCAAGAAAACAACAGCCTGTGAATGCTGTTGTACTTCCCCACGGCTAACACTGAGCAGACACACAAGACTTTGGGTTAAATTCTCCCTCTACTAGGCCTTGAATCCTAAGGCACAAGTGGCACATACAGAGAGAGTATCTACTGAAGGTGCTGCCAAGGTTGTCTTGATGTTTAAAAGGTAAAACCAGATTTTAGACTGACTTCTTTGCCAAAAGATCTTGCCATATTGCCTTACAACACACACCGTACCTTCTTGGCTCTCTCTAAAATACCAGAGAGAAGATACCATACAGTCAGTTACAGCAATATGTTGCCTGAGAAACAAATCAGAATCCTTCTTAGAAATAGGAAAGCACAGTACACACAGGTGGCAAAGACACATCTCTAGAGCACCATGGAGTAAGTGAGTGCTGTCCTAAAGAGAGAGGCTCTGGTTCTTGGGAGACCACTGACCACTACCATAACAGGTGCTGCTCTGTTCCACAGAAGCAAATGCTGCACAGTGGTGTGGACTACCTGCCTGAGGCAACAGGATTTCCTGGGTAAGCTGGAAATTCACGGATTTCCACCCATTTTCATTTGGAAGTATCTGAAGACAGTGACTCTTCTTGCACCAGCAGTTATACAGGCAATTATTCACAGGACCCATTCACAAAGCCATCAACTTATCCCAGAGAGCATACCGACCATCTTTTAAAACCTTCCTCCACTAAATATTTGCATCCTTCTTGCAAAGTCAAGCACACTGCTTTCCAGAAATAAAGTTCTGAAGCCAAACATGCTCAGTTCCCATGCCACACTCAGACTCACAGGACTGCTGACAGTAGCCCTTTCGTAAACATTCAGCAGCAGTAATGTGGCAGCTCAGCACCCTCAGGAGGGCTGCAGGGAACCTCTGGGAACACATGGGACAGGCACAGCTCTATTCATCTGCCTTTCACTGAGCCTGACTGCAGACTCAAAAATATAGAAATGTATAGTTACAGTCTCAAGGCTGTTGACAAAAAACCAAGGCCAGGAAGCTGAGATGTGAAGCTTTTTAATTCTCTAGATTTAGGCTTCTGGATTTCAGAGTTGTGAAAGGAATTTAAGAGGCTGGTAAGCAACACAAATCAAACTTTTAGGCCTGGGAAACAGTAAAAACCTTGTTTACAACATGCAGGTATTTTCACTGGAAACCAGTTGTGTACATCTGAAAAAGAAAGGTTATGCTCATGAGGGAAAGGTACTTACGAGCTGCTTTGATTTGTTTCTGAGTAGCCCTGTATCGTATATTTCCCAATCCAAGAACTGCATAATGGTCCTGATTCTGAGAGAAAATAACCACATAACCTAATAAACACCCATAAATACAACCTAAAACACAACACATGCAGAAAACCAGTTCTCCTCCTCATCTTTTAAAGGCAAGGAGAATTCTTCCCTCTTTCAATAAACATTGGGAAAAGACTATAGGAACAACTGTCATAAAATATTGAATTACCAAAAAACTGCATATCAATAAATTAAGCCACTAACATAGAAATCAAAGTAGTTTAATTGAAATTGTATTGAAGCACTGGAAAATTTGCTTAATGGAAAATTGAATTGTTGTTGTTAATATTAAGAGTGCTAATGTAACTCCAGAATAAAGGAAATGGTGACAGGGAGAAGAGACACTTAACACTTTCAGGCTGTAAAGTAAGAAGCCGCAGCTCAAAACTAAGATCTTATCCTGATGTGTTTGCCTTCACACACCAGATATTATGGCAGTGGACATGAACTGATTCAGATGGGTGTAGGAGGGGAAGAGGAAGATCTATAGCACCTGGGCATAGCAAATAACCTTGATGGGCAAAACTAGTTAACCCGTATTGACTGAATACCTTCCAGTCCTTTGGGTCAAGGGTTTTTAACATAGAATATTCCTCAAGCTGCAGTTCTTCATCCCCTGATTCTTCAGAAAGTTCCTTCTCATCTTCTAGCTCCTGGAAAGAGGCAGAAACATTTATGTTTCTCCTCTTAATAAATGCTTCAAACCATCTTCCCACAGGTTCCACTTGACAGAGTACTGATGCTATAAGCAAAAACATAAAAGCAACTTCACCTTCTGTGGCTTACTTTTTTTTTTTTTTTTTAATTAAACCCCATCAAAACCCATGAAAGTGCAGCATCACACAAGGTTACAGATCACTAAGTCTTCTCTTTGGCTTCATATACACCAGAAAGCAAGAACCAGCAGACGTGCCCATCAGACGGGACCTCCCAACGCTTCGCCATGCTCTCACATCTGGAAAGGTACTTTCAAGTTAACGGAACGCACGTGCCAAACGATATTAAATACACTCCTATTGGCAGCGGAGGACGCAACCGCGGCAGCAATATTAAATTTGGATTGATCTTCCCCGCGTTCCCGCTCCCCCTTCCCAGGCTACTCCCTCCGGCAGCGAACCCAGACTTGTTGCTCGCACACGGGCTGAAATGATGCCGGCGAAGGCACAGCACGCGAGACAGAGACAATTAAAGTCAAATAAAAAGGAAAATTCTTCGAGACCGGCCGATTTCCTAGCTCCAGCGCCCGGGCGGGCGCTCGAGGGCGGCCTTTCCGCGGCGCAGGCCCCGCCGGCCCGCGGTACCTACCGGCCGAGAGCGGCCTGGTGACGGCTGAGTGCTGCCCGTCCCGTGCGGGGCCGCGCAGCAGCGCCATGGCCGCGNCGATCGGAGCGGCTCCCGCAGGGCGGCACTGGCGGCGCTACCCGGGGCCGAGGGATGAACCGGCGGCGCCGCGCGGAACTCCCGGTGGCGGCCGCGGCACCGGGGGGAAAGAGTTGCCTGCGCGCGGGCCGCGGTGCACCCTGGTTTGTGTTCCGGGCGGAAGCGGCGCGGTGCTGCGTAAGGCGGGCGGGCGCGATGCCGGATTACCTGGGAGCCGACCAGAGGAAAACCAAGGAGGAGGAGAAGGAGGACAAACCCATCCGCGGTGAGGGGCGATGGCGAGTACACTCTTCGATCAGCGCCCGGGGCAGGAGTGGGGCGGCGCCTCCGGCGACCATGTCGGTGCCAGGAGTGGTGGGGGAAAAAGGAGTAAAAAGGATTAAAAATGTCTCCAGTGCGCGCTTTGGTCCTGCGGCCGCCGTCCTGGGAGCATCCCTCATCCCATCCCGGCCCGGAGCTCGGCTCGGGCGGTGCCGCCGCTGGCCGGGAGGGAAACGGGGCCTGGCGGCCCTCACTAAACTCAGCTGTGAGGGGCTGAGGCGGGGAATGCCGAGGGAGACCGGGGCAGGGTCGGCCCTCGCGGGGGAAGGGCCTGATGGGCCCATCGGGGGAGCAGAACAGGCACCGTGTACGGCTAGCCGGGGAAGCTGCCGAGATCCTCACGGGAGGAAGGGACGAGCTGCCTTTTAAGCCTGGTGCTTTCACAAAAGGTTCCTAAAACGTCGAATTTCCTCATCGTGAGAGAAAAAATAAGTGCGTTTTGTGGTTTAATATTTACTTTTGTACTTAAAACATCCAACAAAACGTGATACAATATGTGATACACCTCCCTGGAAGGAGGCTGTAGCGGGGTCGGGGCTGATCTCTTCTGCCCTGCCCGTAGTGAGGCCTAAAGGTGGGAGGGGGAGATTCAGATTAGACATTAGAAAAAAAAAAATTCGTTGTTCAGGTGGTCAGACGTTGTAATTGGTTGCCCAGGGAGGTGGAGTCGTCATCCCTGGGGGTGTTTAAGAAGCGTCTGGATCTGGCGCTGGGTGATGTAGTTTCGGGGTTACAGGGGCAGGGTGGGGTTGATGGCTGGACTTGATGATCATTAAGGTCTGTTCCAACCTTTGTGATTCCATGATAATTTATTTCTCTTGCCGAGGGCAGCGCCGCAGAGCTGCTGTGCGTTCGGAATTCCAGGGAGGCAAGAGAGGGAGGGTGGCAGAGATTTCCGAGGACACCGGCACAGTGTGAAAGTTGCCTCTCATGTGCCTCTCATTGCCTCTCTTATTATGGCTTCTTATTTTGTGTTAGTAATTATTTAATAAAGCATCTGGAAGCACAAGCCGTGCAAAATGTAATTAGTGGTGGACTTTGAACTGTTCTCATTCAAGAAAGATTTCTAAATTATAGCAACAGAGTGTTCAGTAGCTATAAAAAGAATCAATGGGGTGATACAAATAGTCAGGAAGGAGGTACAGATCAACATGGAAGGTCTTCAGAATCCTGTATAACACATGCTACACCCAAATCACCAATACTGTGTGGTTTGGGCTCCATCTGTCTTAAAAAGAGTGAAATTAGACGAGAGAGGAAACAGAAATGGGAAGGGAGAGGGGATGTTGAAAATCTGTTAAAAAGCAAGTGATGTCAGAGTGTTGTGGCAGAGGGTGACACTAGCAGAGTTGTATTTTCTTAGTTGATGGAGAGGGGTCGCTAGAGCCACCTCTGTGCAGAGAATTCTAGTGGAAAGTGGTGACAGATGTTCATTCATGCTTTCTTGAACATCTAGAAACAAAATGTTAAAAAGATGAAGTTATGATGTTTTCCATCCCTTTTTTGAACAGTCATAGGCTGGGAAACTACTCTGAGTGAAGCAGAGTTGAAGTGGCCTGCATGCTGTGAGCTCTGAGTGGTGCAGGTTTTTGGACTGAAGAGAGTAGCTGGAGCCCCTGTTTAATTTTTCTTGTATATCTGATGGTTTTTTGTTCCACTTTGGTTCAGTGAAAAAGTGGAAACTCAAAAGAATTTCTCCAAAATGCATGTTTTGATCTTTTAGAAGCAGAATTAATACTGCTAGCTTTGTTTTCAGAACTGGAAGCTAAGTCTCTTCTGTCTTGTTTCAGCTCTTGATGAAGGAGATATTGCCTTGCTGAAAACATATGTAAGTAGCACACAGATGTGGGAGTGTTAAAGACACGAAGCAGTTCCTGTGGGGAACACAGTGCAGGAGTGGAGGGAGGAGTGTGCACTTAGCAGGTAGAGAGTAACTCTGCTTCTCCTAGTGCTTTTCTCTTCTGCCAAAATCTTCCCTCCCTTTTCACCTTCCAAAGAGAAGGCTGCAGCCTGCAACAATAAAAATAATCCTGGAGTTTTTAACTTGGAAGTAATTCAGGGTTTGTTTCTCTATTTTTGTTTTGTGTCTCATCACTGAGTACCATAGGGGTCTAACAGCCAGTGCTTTAGTAGAGCTTTTTCACTGGCCAATTTCCTTGATTTATACAAAAAATAATTTTAAGACCCCCTCCTGCCACCAAATTGACTTGCTTTTAGCTGTCATATTAAAAGAACATTGAACTGGGAGGCACTTTCCACAGAC
The DNA here is from genome assembly GCA_013399455.1 of Anthoscopus minutus. Taxonomy (NCBI): domain Eukaryota; kingdom Metazoa; phylum Chordata; class Aves; order Passeriformes; family Paridae; genus Anthoscopus; species Anthoscopus minutus. The sequence continues at coordinate 165,138 of VWYI01036072.1, read as the reverse complement.
AGTAAGGCTTAAAATGCCAATCTGCCTTTTCCACTGGGAAGTGCAGTTGGTCTGCAAAAGATCTCTTGAAAGATGAAACTTTCAGCTTAGGTATGTTTGGCAGGAGTCTGAATTTTGTTGACACCAAGACTCCTTTACAAAGCTCTGAAATATGGCCTGTACCGACTGCAGCTTCTTTTTTTGTTGCCAGTGGTCTGCAAAGGAGATACTATAAAGCAAATCCAGGTCTGAATCTGCCTGTGTTAGGTAGATCTGGATCAAAAAAAGCATTTTATCATAAGCAAGAATTCTGATTTACCCCTTGATCCTTCTGCTGTCCTCTGTGAATGATGGAAAGGTTGGGTAAAGCAATTAAAGCACTTGTACAGGTGGTTTTCAGAGAGTATATTTAGAATTCTCTTTATATGTGATTTTTCTAAGACTTTTTTAAACTTTAGGAGAAATAGTTTGAAAAAGTAAGGCTGAACAGATTTAAAAGAAAAACAAATTATTAAAGTCTACAAATGTGGAAAATTTCCATCTTCCCAGTTGGTCAGTTGTGTGTAGCTGCACTTCACTTTTGCAAACAGAAATATTGTTACTGGAAGTCAATTCTGTCTTTTTTGGCTGTCATCAATGGCTGGCTGTTGTACCAAGACAGTCTGTTGAACATCTTGATGCTCAGCAGCTGTTGTCATTTTTTCCTAAACATGAGATAGTTTGACTGACGAAATCTACATGATATTCCTTTTCCAGGGCCAGAGCACGTACTCAAGGCAGATCAAGCAAGTAGAAGATGATATTCAACAACTGCTTAAGAAAATCAATGAGCTCACTGGTATGTTTTTCTCTTAGAAAGCTTTCAATAGAAAGAACAGATACCAAAACAAGTGTTGTGAGAAGTTGATTTCCAACAACTTCTGCATTGTTTTTTGGTTGTTATTTTCTTAAAAGAACACAGTTCTTTATTTGGTTTTGCTTGTTAAGTGATTTTTTTTTCAACTGCGCAGGACTAATCTGTTCATCTGATTTTGTAATTTTGTACTTTAACACATTTTTAATCAAAACTGTGGTTTTTATATCTTAGAGTGGTATGAAACAAATGTCCTTTTCTGACACCAGATAATGAAGTAGTAATAACAATTAAATTGTTTCCTAATTTTTCTTTCACTGACATGTGTTTTTCTGCCCTGTTGCTAATCCTGCAGTGGCTCTCAGTTCTGCCAGGAAGACTACAATTTCTCTTGTAAAATAATCTTGATTCTTGTACATCATGGAGATGGTACTTGTTATGTGCATGTTTTGGAAGACTTAGGGGTTTTTCATCTGTGTGAATCTCTTAGTTTCAGTTACTTTGCACTAGAGCTCAGTGAAAGCACTTGAGAGTTTCACTCCTTTCGTGAAATGTAGATATCCACTATCAGTGCTCTGTCCTGCTGTAATCATCCCAACACTGCAAAAGTGTGTGAGAGGGGGGCCAGGCTGGGATTTGAACATTCAGCTGACATAGCCATGTAGGCTCTTTCCTTAGGAAACTTGTTTTTTAGGAAATCCATCAAAGATATGTGTGTGTGTTGTTTTGGAGGTCTCCCAAAAAGCTTCCTGCAGGGTTATCTCTAAGGTTTTGGTGTGGGAAGGATGGCTGACATCCCAGTTAGCTGCTTCCTTCTCAGCTTGTTTGTGCTGCACGCAGGAATCAAGGAATCCGACACTGGCTTGGCTCCTCCTGCCCTTTGGGATCTGGCTGCAGATAAACAAACTCTCCAAAGTGAGCAACCGTTGCAAGTTGCAAGGTGGGAGCACTCTTATCTTTCCAGTAGAGCTCCATAGTGTTAAAAATCTGATCTATAGCTTATGTAAGGACTTCTTTTAAAAACTAAAGTTCATGTTGTGCATATTGAAAGTGCTTTTTACCACTGAATCATAAAGGAGCTGTGATTATGTGTGATGTATTTCATACTTGTACTTATTCTTGCAGTTGTTGTATGATGCTGTAATGGTGTAATGACAAATACAACAGGTATTTTGGTATATTTGGAGAAATGTGACTTTCTTGATGCTTATGCAGATAGCAGAGTTTGTCTGCCTGGAGATGCAGTTGTGTTTTTTTGTTAGGTGCACAAAGATCATCAATGCAGACTCCGAGGATCCCAAGTACATTATCAATGTCAAACAATTTGCCAAGTTTGTGGTGGATCTCAGTGACCAGGTGGCACCTACTGACATAGAAGAAGGCATGAGAGTTGGGTATGCAAAGTATTTGTGTTCTTGTGAGTCTTCCTACACACTGAAGCTTTCTCTGAGTTGTCTCATGTTGTAGTTTGACAGGTCAACAAGCCCTCATTTCCAATTTTTCAGTGGTTGAAATGACACCACTACTGTCTTTCTTTTGGGTGACAGTAACTCACTAGCAGGCTCTGCTGGAATCTTGTTTTGATGTTATTTTGACAAAAATTGACAAAACTCATGTGTCATTGGACAGAAATCTTTCAGTCTGGGCCCCAACAGTCCCAGCTTTCAAGAAGCCAAAGGCTCCTGCTTTGGCACTCTGTAGTTACACTCAGGACAGCCAGGAAATGGTCACTGATGATGTAAAACCTGTTGCTTTAAGAGTCAGTATATTGCCAGCTCTGTGGGATATTTTGAACTTTGATTTTCAAAATACTTTGGAATTAATAGTTTTGGAAGCCTTAAAATTTTCTGCAGAAAGAATTCCAGTATCTAGTCTACCTGACTATCAGCTTTCAGGGCTGGGCTCTCTTGATGCCAGAGAAAAGAACAGTTCAAGAATTCAGCTTCTCATTTGCAGAGTTCTTTCTACATAATACTTTCTACTTAACCAGTGTTAAAATAATAGTCTTTATGCTTCCTCACCAGGGTGGACAGAAACAAGTACCAAATCCATATTCCCTTGCCTCCAAAGATTGATCCCACAGTCACCATGATGCAAGTGAGAGTTGCCTTTAATTACTTTGACGTGGTTTTATCTTGCGATTCCTTTTGCTGGGTTTTGTTGTGGGCTGTTGAAAGCCTTTAGAGATGTGCAGCAACAGGCTGGTAACTGCTGACTCACCTCTGTTGTGCAGGTAGAAGAAAAACCTGATGTCACTTACAGTGATGTTGGTGGCTGTAAAGAGCAGATTGAAAAGCTGAGAGAGGTGGTCGAAACTCCTCTGCTTCACGTAAGTAACCTCCAGATTGAAGCTTCAATTATTTTGGAAGTATTCTGGTCATCTGTTAGCATCTGAAAAAGCAAGAAAAGACAGTGTCACTGAGTGTAAACAGCATAATGAAAAGAAGTCAGGTTTTACCGAGTGAAATCCAGCCCAGCCTCGTTTACATTGCTCTTCATTAATGATTTCCTTAATTTGCCTATACACTTTGATGCACATAATCTTTAATTTGCACATGACCTTACCTTCTGGCCCCCTTTGTTGCAGCCTGAAAGATTCGTGAACCTTGGAATTGAGCCTCCCAAAGGAGTGCTTTTGTTTGGGCCACCTGGCACAGGCAAAACCCTCTGTGCCCGTGCTGTGGCTAACAGGACTGATGCCTGCTTCATCAGAGTGATTGGATCTGAGCTGGTGCAGAAATACGTGGGAGAGGTAAGAGCAAGTACTTGATGGAGTGTGGAGGGGTTTGCAGATTTCCCTTATGGCTGCCAGACACAGCAGGGGCGAGGGATGGATGTACTTGGAAGCTGCAGGGACAGGAGCTGTCAAGACAAATGGCTGCAGGTCAGGCAATGGTGACATGACCTCAGCTTTGCTGTCACTGATGAGAGGGATTTTGCAATAGAGAGTTAAATCTGCAGTGCAGGAAGACTCTGGAATTAAGATTCTGCTCCCAGCACTGCCAGTTTTTTTACTTTTCAGTTGGTCCTGAGGTAAATTACTTAAGCTGTACTTCTGAGTTTAAGAGCAGTAATTTTTCTCTCTTTTATAAATTGCTTTAAGCTTTATACTTGTCCCATTATATATGTGAACAAATAAAAAGAGTTTTCTCATTGGAAACTTGGAAGTATTTGGAAGTATGAAAAGTTTGATGTTGATAAGTTTTCCTTTACATTGCCTCAAATCTCTAACAAAATCTTGATTTTTTTGCTTTCAGGGAGCTCGAATGGTTCGTGAACTCTTTGAAATGGCCAGAACTAAAAAAGCTTGCCTTATATTCTTTGATGAGATTGATGCCATTGGAGGTATGTTTGTAGTAGCTGCAGTTCTAATCTCCTGTAAGAGCTTCCAGGTTTCCTTGTAGTTCTGTATCTGGATTGCTGCATTTTAAGAGAAGTGCTTGTAAATACTGAGTTAGTAAAATTACTCCCAGCACACTCCATGTCCAGGAAGCAGTCAGGAAGCTGTTACGTAGCCCAGGTGGGAAACCATTTTTGCCATTTGGAACACCTAGATTATTTGAACTTTACTGAAGAATCTCTGTATTTGTTTGTAGAAAAGTACTGTTTACCTAAATTCCCTTCAGCTTCTGGACTAGACTCCACATCTTTCTTACTCCCTGAACATGACTTTTTTCTCAAAGGAGAGTGCTTAGGTCCTTTGAAAGTAGAACAGTTTTTACATAGATAGGGGAGAAGGATGATTTTGACTGAGGGAAGGACAAAACAAACAAACTACATGGGTAAATTCCAGCATCATGGCCAGTTGTTAGGTAGGGAGATAGAGACCCTTTCATACTAAGGACCTTTTTAACTCATCACAAATACTTGTATGCACTTCAAAATAATTTTCTCAGGTGTCCTGTGTTGCAGCTACTGTGACATTTCTGTGTCCATGGCCTGGAGCTCTGTGAAACTCATGTGTCTCCTCTACAGGTGCTCGTTTCGATGACGGGGCCGGGGGTGACAATGAGGTGCAGCGCACCATGCTGGAGCTCATCAACCAGCTGGATGGGTTTGACCCCCGGGGCAACATCAAAGTGCTGATGGCCACCAACAGACCTGACACTCTGGACCCAGCACTGATGAGGCCTGGCAGGCTGGACAGGAAGATAGAGTTCAGCCTGCCTGATCTTGAGGTGAGAATTCTTTATTTCACTGCCAAGTCTGTTCTGATAGAGTGTTTCTTTAGTTAGGGCATCATTGTCTGGAAGTTTATGAGGATCAGCAAATGCAGCACTCTTAAATTATGTGAAACTATGTGGAAATATGGGGGATTAATGATGTGCCAAAAGTTTTTCCACACTGCACAGATTCCATCCTGGCTGAGAAGCCATGGTAAGCATCTGTAATCACTGTATGTTCCTGCCTCAACAGAGAAAAAAATCCTTTAACCAGAAGCACAGTTTAGTTCAGAAGTTGGAATGTGTTTTGTTTGGCTCTTTTCAGAGAGATTTCTTGAGGTACTTCTATGATGAAAGCCCTTTTTAAAGTTATTTTCATACTTTAGTGTCATGGGCACTTAGACATTCCAGTTCACACATGGGAAACCATAGTTGGGCAGCAAGAACTGATGCCTTGTGAAGGCTGACCTAGAACAGAGGCTAGACAGAGTTAAGAATAAAGTAGGTGTTTATTGAAAGACTTTAAAGGACACACCTTGAGCAGTACAAGAGCCTGGCCAGGGCTACACTCAATATGGACCTAAAAATGGTCTCAAAACGGACCCCTGGTCATGAGGGCTCATATTTTTGTAAGTTTTGGTCAATCTGCATATCAGGGTTAGTTGTCCAATCACATTTTCAGGTTATGAAGTCCCATCCTTCTTATTTTCCCTCTTCAGTCCACCGTTGTTTATGCTTTTGGGCCTGAAACTTGTAATGATTGTCCTTGGTATCAAGCTAGAAAAGGAATTGCTTTGTCTACCTACTCTGTGAAGAGTGCTCACTAACACTTAATATGAAGCTCAAAGCTACACACCTAGGCAGCAGAGAATATGAAAAATATGAAAGCTAAAACTTAAGGCATCAATACAAACCAATTCCATTTGGCTCTGCTGTGGACACAAACAGCTAGAGGCTGGAGTCATCACCCCTTTATGCTGTGAACAACTCTGTCCTCCTCCCTTTCCTTCAGGGGCGAACTCACATCTTCAAGATCCACGCTCGTTCCATGAGTGTGGAGAGGGACATCAGATTTGAGCTGCTGGCTCGGCTGTGTCCTAACAGCACAGGTAAGCTGAATGTATTTCTTTACTTAAGCAGTTCTGTGCATGCTGTGTGTCCCCTGGCAGTGCTGAATTGCTTATCCCTGTCTCCCCCAGGAGCTGAGATCCGCAGTGTCTGCACGGAGGCAGGAATGTTCGCTATCCGAGCGCGCCGGAAAATCGCCACCGAGAAAGATTTCCTGGAGGCAGTGAACAAAGTCATCAAATCGTACGCAAAATTCAGTGCTACCCCCCGCTACATGACCTACAACTAATACCCAGGGAGGTCCTTCCTGTTCCCCCTGAACTTTCTGTGGAACAAAAATCCAAGTGTAGTGATTCATATTTTGTTCTTGGAAGCTGGAAATAAATGGAGTGTTCCAAACAGTAGGTTTGTGTTTACTGTGAGTCGTCTACTCCAGTGGAGCGTTGCTGCTGTAGGGGAAAGATCTCAGTGAGGTTACAGCAGTGTAGCCTAAGCCACAGATAATTTTAAATCAGATACCTGGGCAATGTCAGACATCCCAAGTTTAGATCTGTGGTCACCATCTACACCCCAAAACTTGAAATCTGAGCCACAGAGGTGCTGGAAGACCCCCGAGTGACTTGTGTTTCTGGATGTGCTGAGAAATGCTTGTGTGTCCCAAGAAAATGGGAGCTGCCATGGGAAGGCATGTGTGGTGGTCTGAGTCATTGTCCAGCTTAGGGAAAATATGAAGGGACATTTTTTCCCTCCCTTGGTAAATGCTCTGGTACCATCACCACCTGTTTTCTTTTTATCTTCAGTGGTTTGCTGAGATTCTTTGTATTGTCTTACAAAATAGTAAATGGGTCAAGGAGGAGGAAGGTGTAATTTCTTAGTGCTAAGGGACATTAAATTCCTTTTCCCTGATGGTGCTGTGAAGAGCTTGACATCAATCTGGTAGTGAGCACTTTGATACCTCGTATGACTTAGGTCTGAGATACTGCTGCACACAAGGTGACCGTGATAGGGCCTGGCGCTCCGTAGCTGAGCTGTTGCTTGGAGTTGTTTGCCATAGGCAGCCTTGAAAGATTAAGTTTTATTCATGTGACATGTTCCTGTAGGGCTGGGTGTGCTCAACAAAAACCAACAGACTTCCATATTGCTTTTCTTTTAAGTGTTGCATTAAAGTGGTTTCAGAGGAAGAGCTGGAAGACTGAAGAAATACCTGGGGGAAAAATTGCTTTTGAGAACTGCTTTGTATTGGAAGTGAGAGAAGTTTTATTGTCAGTTGTATCAAAATGAGACCCATCATTTTATCAAGCTTAAATTTTTTGAAAGAGGAAGTGTGTGCAATAGCGAGAGCATGCAGCCATGGACTGGGTTAGGATTCTCATTGGTGTTAGTATCTTCATATGGAAACTTGGGCAATCTCAATACTTGGCTGTTGTTTCAGGAAGAACATTTTAGGGAGGGATGCAAATTTATTGGTGGGACAGAAAGTTTCTCATTTTCAGAAAGCAGCACCGACAGCATCTCTATTTACCAGGAGCAGCACTTGAAATAAAGTATAGCTTTTACTGTAGAAGGGTGAGTGAAGTATGGAGAAAGAGTTTGGATCTTACCAGGTATCCTGAATTACCATCCGTGGTCTTGCAAAAACAGGAGGAGAAAGGAACATGACCCTGATTACTATGAGGTACTAACCCAGATTTAGGCCATCCAGTGCCATCTGCTGTGGTGGGGCTTTGGCAGCAGGGGGGAGGCACTTCCTGTCCCTGCAGACAAACTGGAGCTCTGTTACAAGGCTGAAGAACTCGGGGTTGTTTATTCTGGCACTGACAAGCCTGAGGTGGGATTTAACTTTAGTGGTCTGTTAATCAGCACAGGGAAGAGGAAGTGGGTTCCCTTTTCAGGGGCTGGCTTGGGCTGCCAGGGGGAAGCAGTGCTTCAGCTGGTGCCAGCAAAGCAAAGGAAGAGATGAGCAAAAGCTGCCAGATTTTATTCTACACGATGAGTTGGTTATCAGTACTGTTGGGGGATTGCAGGAATACTTGTTCTGTGTGATCTGGGATGTGGGACTTTCTTGGGCAAAGGTTCTTAGTCCAGCATTTCAGCAGCTCCCCAGGATGGGCAGCTGTTACTACCAGGAGGGGAGATCCAGCTTTAGTTGTATGCCTCTGAGGCCTGGCACAGAGATGGCTGCATGGAGGTGGCAGAAGTGAGGAGCAGGAACCAGCACAGCAGGGAAGACCTGCCTGGAGGTGGAAACCTCTCCTGGCCCCTCCCTTGGCATCAGCCACTTGTATCTGGGGCCCTCAGCTTGTCCCTCATAAGAGTCTCACCAAGACAAAATGGAAAATTTTAATAAGTGACATCGCTTTATTTTGGAAGTTGAGAGGATTTGGATGTGAACCAGAGACTACAGAGTTAAAAACTGAAGCTGCGACAAGCTGAAAGTAGAAAAATATATTGTATGTAGATACAAAGGCTTGTTGAACCAGTTAACATTATAAAATGTACCAAAAATTGTTTAAATAAGCACACACAATGTCTTGACATGCATGCACTTCATCCTTTGAACTCTAGCTAAGCAGCAATTTCTGATGCAGAAAGCTTCCCATCCCTATGGGTAGGGGAGTCTGAGGAAATAAAAGTATCTTCCCTGACTTCCCTGGTTCCTGGGAAACAGTTTACCTGAAGCAAGCCTGAACTGCAACAGAGCCTGAAATAAAATAACAGTATTGCATTCTGTGATCAGAAGTGAGGAAGGTGTTGGAATTCCTTATGCACAGGACTTGTGATTTGAGGGTGCTGAATGAAATGGCACTGATGCCCCACTTGCCCTATGCTGTCAAAATAACCTACATAGAAACACTTTCAGGTTCCTGCCTCTGCTGAGTTTCACAGTGACTCTTGTGAGGGAAATGGGCACTGAACATTTCTTTTGCGTGGTTTTCATCTCACAAAGTGAGGCAGTACCACAGTCACCAGGCTGTCAACATAAACCCCATGCTACTGTTTCTTTTACAAAACCCAAATATACCATTTTTGAGTTCTTTTGCACTCTATTTCTCAAAGCACTTAAAAGCTGAGGCAGAAGCAGCAGTACTGGGAGGAAGATGGGCAACAGAAAAGTACCTTTTTTTTTTTGTGGAACCACTGAGACTTTAAACATTGCTTAAATTTTCATTCCAGCTTAAGAAAGTGAATATAGGGCATCAGTTCTTAAATAGGCTTCATTCCTGTCTTAAACCAGTTTTGTCTTCAAACTTTGAATCTAAATTAAGTTCACCTTAAAATCAGCTGTGTTCTTTAATAGAAAGCTTAATCGAGTTTTGGCAGTGCAAGTACCATACTGATAATGTAATAATTAAACAATGAGTTTCTGACTTGAAGTTCACTTAGAGCAAAAACGAAGAACTGGGTATAGCTGAGACAGGTTAGGTCTTTAAAAAAAAATAACTCCCCCATCCAGGTTTAAAACCAGCAGCAGCAGCTAAATGCCACCTGTGTCAATTAATTAATCCAGCTGGCAGATTATTATAAATGGTATGAATCTGCTGTATGCAGGAGTTGGCATCAGGCTTTAAAAGTCTTCTAAGAAAGTTCTTTAAAGACACTGGTACAGTGTAGTGCACTTGCAGAACAGTTACCTCCTGCAAGATCCCACTCGTAGTGAGTTAAAGTGCCCATTTTCTCAACAGGAATAGGAATGCCACCTTGTCTACCAGATTCTGATTGCAGCTGAATACACTGAATTTTCTTTTGCATAATTTTGTGCTTCTGTATTACTGGAAGGCTATACCCTGATTATAGGGAAAAATTCAAGAGCATGAAGGCTTCCATTTCCTTAACCACTCTTCCTACAAAAAAGAAGCACTACCCCATACCCGTAGATACAAACAGCCTCAGGCTCTCTTCAAACTGTGCAAATTAAATATTCAGAAAGAGTCCCCATCAGCATAAATCTGGCTCGATGCCAATCTTCAAAGGTCAGAGTCAACCTGTGCAGCAGACCCAGCTTTCTCTTGGCAAGCAAGGACAGCATCGTGAACACTGTGAAACAGCAACTCTCTTGTTACACTTCCATCAAAAAAATTCAGTCTTGTCAGCTGATTCATAACAGGGCCTACAAAACAAAATCCAAACATGGCATCAGTGCATACAGTTACGTACAAAGATGGAAGACAATGGCATTCCAGGAAGAAGATGAGAACTTGTTCTCTTTACTCATTACTGAAAAATTTGCAATAGCCAGGTGCATCACATGCTACTTATACTCCAGTAGTTCTCTTATGCAGACATAGAGGCCTATTCTTGGCAGAAGATGCTACAATCCCAAATAGTGGATATTGGAACCTTACAGGCTTTTTTCCTTATTACATTACTGCTGCAATTTCAAGATACTAAGTTCAGTGTGGCATTCACAACTTGACAGCTGGAAGAAATGGGAGCAAGATCCAGTCCTCTCAAAGCTCATTTCATCAGTGCTCTACTTTCAATAAAGTTAAGGCTGTAATGCATATAGGCTTGCTTTTCCTCAAATCCAATTTTATGTGCTGATACTACTGAGGCATTACTGGCAGCAGGAAATTTGGGAGCACAAGGAAGGAGATAAAACACAATCTCTCCCATAAAGCTCACAAAAAAAAAAAATCTCAACTCACCACTACAGCTGGCAATGTAGACAGAGACACCAACTTCTTTGTATTCTTTTATAATCTACAACAGAGTAAAGCTGAAGTTAAATGAAGGTAATACATCATCATATACATCACAGTTCTGGAATCCAAATACTGTGAAAGCTGCAAGTACACATTCTCCATTCAGCTAAAACTTACATAATTAAACCAGTGATTAATTAGGTGAGATACTAGATTGTATTTGAGTTGGCAGTTATGTCTCATGCTGACAAGTTCCTTATTAGGTAACTGAAAATTTTTCTGTAGGTTTTCTGGGGAAAAAATCCTACTTACTGATTTTAGTGCTTTTGCTCCAACTGAATCCACAAAGTTCACTGGGGTGAAATCCAGAATTATAGAGTGAATATCCGTTTTGGGCTCCACAAAATGTTCATGCTCATCATGAGACATGTCTTGTACACTAGAATCTGCAAATTTTCCATTCACAGGTAAGTCATCACTTGCTATCTCATGTTTTACATTTGCTTCGACGTCGTTAGTCTGGGAGAGAAGATGAATAAAGCTTAAAGGCAGTCAGTGCTTTTTCAATGTAAATCCCTTTGCTCCCCTCACTCATGTGTTCTTTAAGCCTTTAAAAGGTGTCAAGCTCCTGGTACTACAGAAACTGGCTTGACATGCATACACACTTCCATGTCTTGTGTATATCAAGGTTTGTTCTCTTATGCCCAGCCTTTTTATGCTCATACAAAAGCAGATTAAAGCTGTTATCTCAGGACTGAATTACCCATTTCCTTCAAACACTGACACCTGTTCCTCTTTACTGATGCATTTTTACTCCATTTCCTTGTCTTACCCCTGGCTGATTCCATCAAGACTTATATTTTCAAAATAAAGAGCAGCAAACGGGCTCTCAAATTAGGCCTTTTTATGTTTCCCATGGTAAAATCACACAGCATCTACCACCATGGCAATTAGTTTAAACATACATAAAAGTACAAGCATGTCCCAAATAACCCTTCTCAGTGTATCATGGCCATGCTAGGATTAGCTGAGGGGATGGCACCTTCTTGTTACAGGGATTGCTAATTAGAATTGATTTCATTGTATCTTATTTCTACATTATTATTCCAAGTGTGTGGGAAGGGGCAGAGGCGGGGCTGCTTTGAATCCTGTCAACACCACTGGTGAGACAGCATGACAGTGTGGAGTTTCTGTGCCACTCTGTGCTAAATGAATGCAATCAAGGTCCAACACAATTATCCAATATAGCAGTGAGTCTCTGATCCTTACACTGTTCCTTCAGCCACCTGTCCCCACTGCACAGCACTTGCTGCCTAAGCCCTGCTCCCTAAGCAGCACACCTTGTATAAAACACAAGAGTGGTAAACACCTGAAAGCAGCCTGTAAGTTGATAAAGCACAGGTAAGTATTTACCGAAGAGCTCGTGAGCTTCAGCACAGCTTTCTTTCTGTGTTTTTGCTGTGTTTTTGCCTTTATCTCCCTGGCATGGCGCTTCTGGGCTTTTCTCCTTGCTGCTAATAAGGCACGAGGGTGCACTCCAGTCTGTCAGGACAAGAATGTATGATCAGCTTGTTAGGATGGCACTGGAGTATCAATTTGCACTGAATTAATCACTGCCATAAATTTAAAGAAGAAGCCTGTTTTCCAGCATCCCTTGGTGGGGATGAGAACAGTGTAAGGAAGGAATCATCTTCGCAAGCACTGTGTTAACAAGATGAGGGAAAGATGCATCTCATTCTTTTCTTGAAATCAGAAAGCATTGTGTTTCAACCAAATGCTGATTGGAGTGCAGAGAGCAAAGGGGAGAGAAGTGCAATTGGGCAATAATCACTAATATCTCTTGCTTTGTGAGGGCAAGTACCACCCACCTGTTTTGTGTAAGACTCACCATGGGAGCTACAGAAAAATTTTTCAGAAGTTAGTATAGGTGCACGTGTCACTGGGCCAGGCAGTTCTGCTGTTGCCACTGGCACCCAGTGAAAGCAGGGGTGACACAGGCAGTGAGGCACACCTGTGTGCAAGTCATCTGCTGCCCATGAGAGGCAGTAAATGCCCACAGTATTCCATGGTCTTACACTCCAGTAAAGTTAGTTACCCAACAGGAAACTTCTATTCCCATTTTGTTTTCAGCTCAGCAACTAGTTTCCTGCTGAAAAAAAAGGTTTGACTGGTTTGTGCTCTGCACACACCACTTTCCATTCAGGAGCAGTCAGTCTGAAGCTCCACTTTGTCTGTTTATTCCCCCCCACCATGTTGTTGCTTCCTAAGATAATTTGTAGCTGGTTGGAGGGTCACCCCTTCTCATACTTTACAGATCACCAGGGGCCGCAGGCTGAGAAATACTGTGCTAAGGGCTACACTAAAGGAGCTGAAAGATGAGTATGTTTCAGAAGCCAGTTTGAATTTTCAGTACACAGACATTAAAGAATTTACTTTACTCACCTTTTTCTTCAGCGCAATTGTATATGACTCACTATTAGCAAAATAAAGAGATGTATTAGCTTGAAATATTTTGACTCCAGGATATTCTTTAACCTAAGGAAAATATTGGATGTACACAGTTAAACAGAATAAAAGCCCCTGTGTGATCAGAAGACACATGAACATGCAGCAGTGCAACAGCCAACCCTGGATGGCTCTCAGCATATGTCAAATAAAGAATGTTGGCACTGTTGTGAGCAAGGGCAACCAGGAGATCAGAACCTCCCCCTTTCCCAGTGTAATACTGCACACTATCAATGCCTGGTAACATTTCTCCTTCTATATTACACAAAACTGTACAGCCATAAAAAAAATTTAAATATTTGCAGTTCTCTGATGTTGCTATTTGCAGCTGGTAGTACCATGAGTACATGTTCCCAGAACTGCTTCCTTTTAGCCTCCCTTTCTACAAGCATAATGACTTATTTCCCTCTTTCTCTTTTTTTTTTCTTGACTCCCCAGGTACCAAAATAACCAACCTTTCAAATATTTGGTTTTATCCAGACCTTCAGAAAGGTCTTGATATTCACTTCTCTCCCCTACTTTAAATGCAGTCATCTCTAAACAGGATGAACTGTGACATTTTGCATGCAAATGACCTGGCCAGCAGCAGAGACCCAGCCTGCCATATGCTGCCAGCCCCACCTTTACCCAGGATGAAATTCTGACTGCATTCAGCGTAACAGAAAAGGAGTCTGCTCTCCTTTGCATACAGATATGTGTGCACTCATGCTTCTGTGCTTTGCATCATATTTAAAGCAGAACTGCATTATCTTTTTTCCACAGATTTTTACAGACTGGTTCCTCAGTAAAGGAGGATGTAACTTTCATAGCAGCATCTTTGAGAACATAGCAGAGAGTGCAGAAAATTGTAGCTGCTGTTTGAGAATAAATACAACAAGTTTATATCCACTGCACTGACAAAATGTAATGCTTTCATCAACTTTTGGTTGAACAAAATGGCATTTATGAGAAGCTAAGTGTATGGTGAGCAATTGTGCCATTAATCATGTATATTTAATGAGCAGGGGATAGGTGGGATGCTGTTTTGAAGAGTTTGTGCAATTCTGAAGAACATACAAGTTTGGATCCTGGGTTCCATGGATTCCATGCACTACTGCCACACAAATAATGAAAGTACATAGAAGGTTTAGCAGTGGTATTCCTAAACACCTGGACAATGGGACTAGTATAAAAGTACTTTTCATCACTGCCTGGTGAAATGTATGTGCAGTACAAAGAGCTTGCATTTTGAACAAAGCAACTTTTACTACTAAACACAAATTTCTTTCTTTCCTTTCAACACAGGTGAATGCTCAGCAGCCAGCACTGCATGTGCTTGCAGTGTGGTAGGGCAAAGCAGCAGCAAATTGCCACAGCTGTCTTTGCTCCACTGAATGAAACTACTGAACAGAGAAGAACATGTTCCTACCTCTTCATACTCTTCCACATCACAGTAGATGTCAGTGTTGGGAATCTGACCAAGGATTCTGTATTCAGGGCTAGAGAGAAATGAAACAAGCATTTCTGTATTATCATTTCTAAAGTGGAAAAGTGGGTGTTTAACACAGACTGAAACTTATTTCAAATGGTCATTCTGCAGGGCCTGTCTGGTACAGGACATAATCTGGTACAGGATTATCTAAACATGGTACAATGCAGTGAGCAGTTTATGACACAACACAATTAAAAGTAAGTTTGTTTCTCTCAGTGCAAAAACCATTTATAAGCTTAGCACTGAAATGTCATTTTCTGAAAAGCTTGAGTCAAAGCATGCAAAAGTGCAGGGCAAATTCTCTGCAGCACCAACTGGTGCAACTCTATTGATTGTCTCGCAAATATGCAAACTTGTACTGGCAGAAAACATGCTGCAATTTCAAAGAGCCACTCTGCTCCCTGGACAATGCCTAAGCAGATGAATATTCCCATCTCACAAAAACTGTGACAGCAAAGTACATTACTGTTCTGTTTGCAAGAATAAAACTGTATAGAGATGGCAGAAAAATAACTCTTATGTATGCAGAGTGGAAATCTCAGTTTGCTTTAAATCCAATGCAGATGGAACCAAGACTTTTATGCAGTTTTCACCTGTGCCAGACCCTGAGCCTGGAAGCCTCACATGCCAGTCCTATCCACATATGCAAGAAACCATTTCACTGTAGACCTGGAAGCTTCACAGTAAGAGCTTTGTCACTATGAATGGGGAGAGGTGACTTGAAAACTAGAACAGTCACAGTATTTTACAAATTAGAACTTTCTTTTAAAATACCTAAGCATTCATCCCATGATAACCTGACATAACTTCAGCTTGTTCATGACAATTAGTGCACACAAAACATAATCATGTACTGAAACTGGCAGCAAGAAACTCTAAGCATTAAAAGAAATAACAAGATTAACCACTATGGGAAATGATAAATCTTCTGTTTATTACTGAGAGTGAAGTTCATGCCCTCTAAAAATTTTGTTCTCAGAAAGAGAAAATGTGAACCCTGGATCAGAGCCAAAGGGCATGACCTATATTAGGAAGGAAATTCCATACAGCGTGCAGTTGAAGAAGGTGGAATGGATTTCTGTTTATTTTCACCCCTTAAACAAACAAAACCACATAGAAGATCAGCAAACACTAATTTTGATAAAGAAGAAATCTGACCTTTGTGTTCTGTAAATAACGGTTATCATTGCAAATGTTACTGCAGTAAGCAAACCATAGTCTAGTCCCAGGAAAAGAGAAGCCACAAAAGCTACCACCCAGATGGCCTAAAACAAAGAAAAGGTCTGAATTATTATGCATCCTCTCCTGTTAACAACAAAAGCAACAGCATAACCCAACCTCAAAACTTTTGTATCACTCCTGATCAGGAACAGGCTCTAATGTAACCCATCATGATGCCAGATGGGAATTGCCTTAAGCTTTCAGAAGGGCATAAAAGCTCCAGGCACTCTAAAATCTGACTAACTGTCACAGTATTAATTAATGCCTGAAGTTCTGTTCTCCAAGGAATCCTGTTCTATCATCATCAGACTCCAAACAGCTTGGGTTAAAAAAAAATATTCAAGTCTTCCAAGTAGCTCTAACTCAGTTCCATCAGCCAGTTCATCCAGGAGAGAAATGCCTCCAAAATGTTCCCTCCAATACACTCTTAGCTTGGGCCCACTCCAGCCAGGTTTTTGGTTTGTTTCAAAAGATGGCAAACACCTTCAAGTGGTTTTCTTTGTCACTCTGTTTTCAAATTCTTCTCAGACATTCCCATAGCCTTCAATTCAGTTCCTATAGCAAAACTCCCAGAGTTTTGCTTTTACTGCAACCAAACTACTTCTGACTTGAGTTACAAGATTGTTGAGCAGTAACAAAAATATTCTTGTCTCCAACAGATTACTCTCCCAGGGTACTTACAGCTTGCTGTCTTATGTTCATCTGCAATACAACACTAATTTGTAACTCCTTGATAAGTTTCTATGCCATTTTGGGGATAGCAATGAATTTAATATAGTAAAATATATGCACTGAGCTGTGCAGTACTCACCAGCTCAATCCTGCTGGTTCTCCAGAAGTGCATGATATCTCCAAACTGTCTAAACATTCCCTTCAGGTTCACCATGACAATTGCAGCTAGCACTGTCTAAGAACATTACAAAAATGCAATTTTCAGACGCAAAATAAACCCAATGCCAAGTGAGAACTTCAAAGAATCAAAAATAACAACTTCTGTGCTTTGTAACTCATATAAGTCCACTGAACAGATGTTCTATTTAAAAACCCACAACTTTTCAGGTAGTTCAGTGGAAATGTGCTTTTACTGCAGCTGCAGAAATGGCAAACCTGTTCAGTTCAGTTTGATTTACTCTTTCCTAGCAAGAGGATTTACTCTTTCCTAGCAGATGCTCCTACACTTCCTGTTGCTACAGTACCTGAAGCAGTAGACTATAATCTTAAATTCATGTTTCTCTGCAACATACTGAAACAATTCCTGCAACTGTCATAGAGTTGTAACCCAAAGTCCAACTCCTATAACAAGAAACAGGAATTATGTATTGTCCTTTGCACATCACCAGAAACAGATTTTTTTTAATCCAGAAATATACTTATTCTCATAAAAATATTTTTATACAAATAAGTATAAACTGCAGCAAACCCAACTCATTATGCTGAGCCATTATTCAGCCCCAGCCTTCTACTAGCCAAGATGTGACTTTAACTTTTTAGCCTCAACCCGCAATTCCTATGCTGCAATCAAATGTGGCCAGCAGGACCAGGGCAGGGATTGTCCCCCTGCACTGGTGAGGCCCCACCTCAAATCCTGTGTTTGCTCCTGGGCCCCTCACCACAAGAGGACATTGAGGGGCTGGAGCAAGTCCAGAGAAGGGCAGCAGAGCTGGGGAAGGGTCTGGAGCACAAGTCTGAGGAGGAGCAGCTGAGGGAGCTGGGGATGTTCAGCCTGGAGAAAAGGAGGCTCAGAGGAGAGCTTCTCACTCTCTACAGCTGCCTGAGAGCAGCTTGTGGCCAGGTGGGAATTGGACTCTTCTCCAAAGTAAAAAGTGGCAGAATGAGAGGAAATCACACCTCAAATTGTGCCAGGGGAGGTTTAGATTGGATATGAGGAAAAGTTTCTTCATGGAAATGTTTGTCAGGAATTGGAACAGACTACCCAGGAAGTGATTGAGTCACCATTCCCAGAGATATTTAAAGTGAGCAGATGTGGCACTTAGAGACATGATTCAGTGGTGGGCTTGGCAGCGCTGAGTTAACAGCGGGACCCAACAATCTTAAAGGTCTTTTCCAACCAAAACAGTTCTAAAGGGGAATTGCTTAAAGGTATTATGTTCTAAAGACAAGAGTCCAGGATATCTAATACTAAAAACAACAACAAAAAGCATGGTTCAAAACTTTATTTATTTCTAGGTTAATTAACAGCAAAAATGCAGACAAAATTTGAAGGTTTCTGGATCAAAGCCTAACTGCTGTTTACTAACCCTCACACAGTCTCAAGTTTTTGCAATACTCATGGGCCTCTGTTCACAGTCAATGCAATGGCTAATATTCAAAACTCCCTTACCTGTGGAAGTGGTTCAAAAAGGTATCCAATAGCCACAATTACCAACAGAACTACACATGCAGAGAGTGTACCTGCAATCTGAACATAAAAAAGCCAGAGATTATTTAGAAGTATTCTCAAGGGAAAATATTACTGGTTAGCTAATCCCTTGTACTTTCAACAAGGCTGGTTGTTCAAATGACTTTTGATTCCTTCTATTCAAATCACCCATTCTACCTATCATGCTGCTTTCAATCCTGACCCAGTCTGGATCTGAAACATGGGAAACTCCAGTTATTTCTTCTGGCCCAGGCAGAGAAATATAGCCATGTAGATAAGCTTCAGACTTTCGTTTTGGAGCTCCAAAGAGTAAACTTCAGGATTGAAGTTTGGCTCAGGATTTGGGTATTCTACATACCTGAGTTCTTCCACCAGTGCTTTCCTGGACGAGACTCCGAGACATTGAGCACGTAACTGAAAACGTTTGGAAAAATGACCCCACGGAGTTGCATATTCCCAAGGCAATAAATTCCTGTGTTAAACAATAGAGTAAAAGAAGCCAAAGGCAGTTACATCTAGCAGGTGTACCAAGCTGGAACTATCCACAGACTTTAACAACCACATTTTATTTACAGTGCTTTCTAGCAACTTCATTGTAGAGAATAAGCAACCTAATTGTAGCTTATAGCAGTAGTTCTTACACATGCACAAGCTGATACATGTTAAATCATCTGTTAATTAAAGTTTCTGATGAAATGCTGGAGACATTTCCCACCCCTAAATATAACAAGAATTAATCAGACTGAAAACTCAGTAACAGCACTGCTTGTTTTAAGGCTTTCTTCATTTTGGAGATAATTTGAATTTTAACCCTGAATATATATAAAAAATGTCTTGTCATGCAAACACCACTCTTTGCTTCCCACCCTATGTGTTAAATGCCAGGAGCAGCCCTGTCTGCGTTTCCATGAGTGATAATCCATTGCTGTACATGAAAAAAACTAATGAGTGTCCACTGCTTTCTCAGGAAGATCCCACATGAGAACTGCTCCCATGAGTGAGGTCAAAGCTTCATCTACCTCAGTACTGCATTTCTGATGCCTAAGAAATGATTTGCTTGTAATGAAGCCTCCCCAGACTACTCTGCATCTTGCTATTTGTGACTGAGTGATTTGAGTCGTACATTTCCAATAGTTCTCAATGAGATTTTCTCATTGTGATTGTACAAGCCTTTTTGGATTTATTTAAACACTTGGCATGCACTGCTACTGTGACAAGGAGTTCTACATTTTAACACCCAGGTGAAATAGCATCTGGCATCTCCTGAGGAAAAGATTTAGATGCTAGAGCCAATTACATTCATACAGCTATAGCTGTGTCCTCTTCTCTCTTCAGGTGACAGAGCACAATGACATGAAGGATGAGGTTCACCTGTCCAGATGTAAAACTCTGTAGGTAAACTTCATTTACTCTCAGAGGAAGGCAATTGTTTTGATAAGGAGGGGAAGAGCTGATCTGTGCTGTGTCAGATGTGTGCTGTAGGGGATATGTTACAGCACAGGAACTCTCTCCCTTGACACCACAATGATATCAACCAATAATCCAATTGAAGTATCGATTCTGAACTACACAGGAAGGCCAGAGTAGGTGAGGAGAAGATAAAATTTTCATTTTAGGGAGTCCGAAACACAGTCCTTATCACCCAAATCATGCTCAGAATGCTAAGTACAGACAGGGCCAACTTCTGCCCCAGAAAAATGACAAGGAATAAAAACAAACTATAAAACTAACTGAAATTTTTGAACTCTAGATAAGAGTTCTGACACATAAGGTACTGTATTTATCACATGGGACCTCTGTGCTTTGCTCTATTACGGAAAGTAGAGAAAGTAGCTGCTCATAAGTATGGCCAAGTAATGTCTGTCCCAAAAATTAATATTCATGTGTATGACCAAGTATAGCAGAAGCAGGTTTCCCAAAATGAAGCTAAAAGTGAAACTGGTTATTTAAACACAGCCAGAAAAAGAACTTAAACTAATTCCTGGCCTTTAAATATGTAAGCTGCCAAAAATCTGGCTTGATTCCACTACTGAAAAAACGCTCATTTTTGCCAATATCACACTCTATTTTAATGATGTAACAAAAGCTCTACTGAGAATTTTAAACAAAACAACCCCACTGCTTTTACCTGATTCCCATCAATGGTGTAACCATGTTTAAGGGCAAAGATCTTGGCCATCGACACAGTCATTGAAAATCCAACTATTGCTATTGCTATTGCATCCACAAATATTCCTGGGATTAGCCGAATCTCAGGAACTGCTGGTGCACGTAACCTTGGAGATGAAATTAGTATTTATAAATAAATATATAAGAACTATATGCAATAAAGAAAAAGCACAAATAAGTAAGTATGTATCATTCCTACCCATGAGTAATATTCCCAATAACATCCACTTTGTATGACTCCTTCAGATTTATTCCAGCTGAAACTCCTGTGCCAATAATAACCTAAAAATCCACAAACACGTTTGTAAACATCATCTAAAAAGAGATAAAGCCACCTGAAGAGATATAAAGTTAGCTGACTATGATTAATGCACACAAGGAGTTACATTTATTTGTCAATCAGTTTTCTATGAGTTAGGGGCTAAAAAAGCAGAGGAAGCATCATGGTTTTCCCTTCATCATGTCCAACTCATCCTGATTTTACAGTATTTTTGTAAACAGTTAAATGGAACATGCTATGAAATTATACGAATCACTCAAATTCCCTTTGCCAAAGCCAAGCTCAGGCAAATTAGTGTATTAGAAAAATTAAATGCAAGGACACTCCTGCCTGTGTGCACTGGCTTATTTGCACGTGCATAGCCTGTTACCTGTAAAGAGAACTGATGCAGCAGCAAATAAAGGAACATTGTTTTCCTATTGCCTATCAAAAAATACCTTATTACACCATCTCCCTCATCTCTCACTAGCATCCCTTTTCTTTGCTCCTTCGATCTAGATTGTGCCCACAACTTCAATTATTCCCTTTCTTGACTTCATTATGTGCAGGTTTTTCAAGAGCTGTAGTAATTGGAGAACTTATTTTTAAAACAAATCAATTTTAAAGGCAAAAGGTTGTCTAAGCTGTAGACTTTGTGTATATTATAACAGTCTGTTTTATACTGGTATTTTAGAATAGTCATTTGAAACAGAATCAGTGCTGCAGCCAGTTATCAGTCTCAGAAACAGAGAAAGGAAGAAGTATTAAGTCCTGATGGTTCCTGCTCTTCTTTCTGCTACAGCATTTCAAAAAGCAAGCAAGCCTTACAGAACCCCTGAACAGGTATCTGTAAGCATCTTCCTTCAGAAATGGTTCTGAGCTCTTGGACTCCAAGTGGGAAATGCCACTCAAGACACTGCAGTGTTTTGAAGAGAATTGGTCACATCCCCAAACTGCTGGATAGAGAAGATTTCACAACGCATATACATCTACCCATTGCTATAGGGGACTGGGGGTGTTTAAATTCTTTTTCAGTTCTTCTTTGTGACTTTATGCTCCCCATATGGGCATTCCAGTTCTTAATTTTAAAAGAACCCAAAACTCCAATTGGATCAAGGCTTGAATTATGCTCAACGGAAGTTACTCTCAAGTTCAGTAAGATAAGGTAGAACATGACATAGTTTCTACAGCTTTAGAATAGCTATATAATTTAGTCATAGAATTTCCCAACTGGCTTACCACAATGATCTCCATAGGAATAGGAACTGGGAGCTTCTTACACCGATAATTAATTTCCTTGCCAATCAGCAACAGAAGGATGCACATTAATCCAACAATCAGTGTAGCAATGTTGGTTGTTGTTATATTTGAAAGCACAGCAGCCATGGTCTGTAACACACCAGAAGCATCACAATTATTCTTAAGAAAATAGAATCTCATGCAGATTTGTCACAAAAGAGCAAATTATACATTACTTTTCAGCTGTGGTTTCATTCTAAATTTATAACCACAGTGAACAAGGGCCTCATCAAAATACCCATTGATCCTACAGGACACAGAAGACTACAGTATCTCAGTGAGAGAAATGCACTTGAATCATTTACAACATCAGTGCTCCTTAAAGGGGGCAAAAATCTGGAAAAAAACTTTAATGGGGTAAAAAGCATAAACTAAATCATGTCTCTCTCCCTCAACATTTTCACAAATATTCCTCAGTGGCAGCTACCTGAAAGCAATAAATGCAAACTCCTTCTAATACCTTCAAATATTCCTTGGCAAGCCACATTTATTTAAGAGCTGCATAAACTATCCTAAAACAATAAAGCTGCTGACAGAACTACTGAGGTTGCCATAACAATATGGTTAAATAACAGTGATCCTGCAATGCTGCTGAACTGGCTATTATTCCAAATAAACTTTTAATTGAAATTGCTTACTAAAAGGGCGTTAGAAAAAAAACCTGCTGGAAGACACAAGTTGCTAGAGGGTAAATAATTCCCCATACTGATTACTCCTCCTTCTTCCACTGCATTAAAATAAATAAATAACCTCTGGAGAGGTCTTTGAAAGAAGATGAACATACTCTTCCTTATACAGATTGAAAATTGCAACAACTCTCAGGATGTCCTGATAGTATGCATCTTGAATTTAAAACTTCCCTTCTATTTGTTCAGCAATTAGTATGACTGGTTCCCAGATTAGTGATCTGAACAGCAAATTTTGGAATTAATCATTAATGCAGACTTGTTTCCAAAAGGCTTGTTGTATCTGCACAAACATAACAAAGAAATTCCCATAAAGTATTTTCTATAGCTTACATGTAAATGAAATCTTGATTATTTTCATTATTGCTGAACCATCAATCTGCTCAAAAGCTTAGGTTTTCACAGACATCTAAGATTTTTCCCTTTTCTTCCATTTAAGAGTGGAAAGATTCTGGGAGTAACATTTCCTAGCTTTGCAGAACATGCCTGATTTACAGTGAAGCATTTCAGGAGCACATTTTTCCCCAAGGCACAAGAGATTTGCTTCAATGAACAGTATCTGTTCATATTAAGAAACTACATTCAGTAGAATCCCAAAATCTACCCATCTCAGACTGTGCCGATCTATCAAGTCACACTTGGGCTGCACTTTCAGATATTCATATATTGCTATGGCAACTAAAGACCCCATACCCAGTGTTCAGTATTGAAGATTATTCTACTTAGTGCCAAATAATACATAAAACCAGGAAAAAACTTAGGAACTAGATCCAGACAACACAGAATTTGCATGTTTGGTAAGTGTAGTTACTCACATATACAACTGAGAGGGGTCCACTGTACCGGCTGGTCTTGATGCCAAGAAGATACTTTAATTGGGAAATGAAGACATGAACTGCAGCTGCAGTGGTAAAACCTCGCACCAGAGGCTCTGTTAGATAGATGGCCACAAATCCAAATCGCAGGAAACCTAAACACAACTAATGAAAAAGAGAAGTGTCAACCCTGTGACTCCCAGTATTGTCTGCATATAGCACACACACACACCTCCCTCTCCTTTCCTAAATGCCCAAGCCAGATCAGACAAACCTGAACTTGGCTTTCTAAAGCCAGTTCAGTAAGCAGCCATCAATGCACCCAATCTTCCATGCCACTGGCAGGTCCAGAGTGAGATATGCATTGTTTGTATGCATTTATAGACAGATACAGAATATCTGTTGAGTTTTTCTGATGGGAAAGGAAAAAATTAAAACGGGGAAGATCCCAATTTTTTTCCAGTCCAGCTAAGATGCTAGATAAAGTCTTGCCTCCAATCCATCCATCCTCAGTTCTGTTAAGTGGCTGCCATAAAGCAGTCTGTGTCCTACATGGAGCAGTGCAGTAGCACAAGTCTGCTTACAGGGGACCCACCCTGACCCTGCATTCCCTGCAAGTCCAGCAGCAGCAGCTGTCCTTACAGCAAAATGTGAGCACATACCTGGACAAGTCCTGAAAGAAAGGTGATAGCCACAGCTACCTGAACCCTCTTGGCATCCCTGTAATATTCAAGGACATCTGTAATATTAGTAGAATTAGAGTCCAGAGAAATCATTTCATCAGGCACTTCTCTCACAGCAACGCCACCAACCATCATACTAACCACAGCAAAGGTGCCTGAAATAAGAGGGAGAGGAAAGTAATTGCTTAAAATCCTGGCAAGTTTTTTTTAGGAGTGGTTCTTATTGAAATGTGTAGAATTAAACTAAGAGTTTTCTACCTTAATAACGTAATTTTTAGTCCCTAGATCTGCTCCAGTACTCAGCACCATTAAAGCCAGTTAGATGGTGAACATACACCTCTGCAGTAGGTAAACACCATCTTTTTTTATTTTCTCAGTTTCTAATTTGCAAATTAAAGATTCATCCTGGCCACACAGACAGCTGACTGCAGCAATGAAATCATAGTTCAGGAATTTGCAGCACACATTTCTAGAACTAATCTGATACAAGATGCTCTTCTACTGCTTACTAAGTAAAATGGATAAGCTAACAATAAAAAGTACTGGTTGCATTTCTCCTATGCACTTAAATTTGAATTTATGGAAAAAACCCTACACTTTCTACTTCTACAATTTTGTTTTTTACAGCTTTATTAAACACACACACACACAGAGACAGCTTTCAGTTATCCATACAGATATACCTATTGATATGTGCCTGGAGGTTCCAAAAAAAGTATATAGAAAAACAGGATAAAATGAAGAATATAGGCCAAATACTGGGGGAACAGCTGCCAGCAAAGCATAGGCTAAACCTAGAAAAAGACATAAATATATATGTTAAGTAAACAACAGAAATAAACCATCTAAAGCAAAGGGACTTAAGCCTACTAAAACTGAGCACACCTAATAGATAATCTAGAGACTTGTCTCAGGTTTAAAAAACAGGAGATCTTTCAGTGGATAGTCTTGAAAATGTATAATACTCTAGGGCAGTGCCTAGAAACATGCTAGGTTGAGTCAGGAAACTGAAGTCTGTAATTACAGTCACTGCAAGTGTGTATATATCTGTGTGTACACTTGTGCACCTGTTTTGCCTTTGTGAGTGCTTAATGGCCAACAAATCCCTTTTGTTGCTTTTGTTTTCATCTGTACAAGAATCTCATTAGAAACACCCAAACCTTCATAACAAGTGGGACACATTTGACTTTCTCTTCCTTTTCTGATCAGATGTGTTCATGGCAACCTATAACTGACTAAACACTTTCCTCCTCCCTCATCCCAAGAATGACTGGGATGATGTAAATTTGTTTCCACAAAACTTGCTTCAAAATGTGAAATAAGCAGAGGATAGTTTCTGACAATCTGTAAGGTTACAGAGCTTACGCAGTCTGGTATTCTTTCCAAAAACGAAGTCCTTTTTGTCATTAAGTCCTGTCCAGTTTCATGCAGTGGAATGCAATCCACATTGTTTCTATCTGTAGTGGGGGCTAGCAAGCACAACTTTTGGGGAAAACAGCTCTGAGGGACACCAGGAAGGAACATCTCCCACCCTCTGTGTGACTCAGGGAGTGCTTATCATGGGACCAGGCTCACAAGCAAGTGGTGTACACCATGTGATGGCACATAACTGTCCCAAGCAGTTCCAGCCAAAACAATAGCTCTACACAGCTTGTGTTAATGGGAATTGACACCAAAACAGAACAAATGGGCCTCAAGGAGAAAACACTGCATGCTGGCTTGGCTTGGTTCTGCATGATCACAAGCACAGCCTGGTAACACCTGTGTGTTCTTGTCACACTTGGGCAGACTGGTCCAAGTGAGGTGTAAAAATCTCACTGGGCCAGTGCAAATTCCAAAGAGAAGGAATGGTTTACCCACCATGGAGAGCCAGTGATACTCAAAAACACCTATCCCTAATAATTTAAATTGGGAGATAAAGCATCACATTAGAAAAAAAAAGAGCTAAACCAAAGGGATCTTCTGTGCCACCCAAGTGCTCTTGTGCAGTGCAGTAACTCACAGGGTCCTTTTCTAGCCCTAAGCAGTATCTGAATCCCAACCAAAAATTCACATTCTCACCAAAACTGGTATCGTTTATGGTCTTGCTCAAACGAGCATTTCATTAAGTACTTGTGAAACTCGTCCCACATATCTTCCCTCACCCAAGGGGGTCCTCTCCTGAGATCAGCAAACACCCTGTATTGCAAAAGCCTGGTCTTTAATATGATGATGAACTTAACAGTACAACTAACCAGAAGTGAAAATCAGTGTTCAAATCTAGGAGGGTGGGTCTGTGTGAAGTTCCTGATCTGAATATCCTTTTATTCCCTTTCATTTGTACTGGCATTTTTAGAGACTGACAGTGCCAAGGAAATAAAGAGATATTGACTTGATAGGAGGTCATGGCTTAAAAAACCATGGTCATTGTAGTTCTGCCTGGAATGATTCCCAGGCTTCTTGGAACTCATGCTTGCTATAATTACATCCATTCCAGAAAAATGAAAGTTCAACTTTTGTGTTTTTAGAAAGGGAAAGATTAGGAGCAATTTAAGGGCATGTTTACAGTCGCCAAATGAATAGTGTTTACTTTAAAAGACAGGCACAAAATTAAGTATAAAGTTCACTGCTGACCACTTAAATTTTAGAGTTTTTTCAGGTCATGACATAAATTAATTTTCAATATAAAACTGGCAATGTTTGTGTCTAATATATGACAGATATGCCTGAGCGTTAACCACATTAGCTATGAGTTTAAGGTAAATTGATGCTTCCATGTGGAAGAAAAAATAACCTTAATTATAAAATTTACACAAAACAAGGAAGGCACAGAAATAAAGAAATTATCTGCACAGACTAAGCTAGGGTATTTAATTATTTTAATGGGTTACCACCTGTTAAAATATTGGATTTACAGATGAATTTTTCAGACCTGCCTCAGTTTAAAGGGGAACAAGTGAGGTGCAAATATGAAATAAGTCAACACAGAAGTAAACTTATGCTTAATTACATCACCATCTGGACAGGGCTTTGCACCAATCAAAGAATTTCCTTGACTCCAAGACCTCCCAGAAAAACCTACTGAGACTGTGGCAGCTATTGTGAAGCTGCCATTCCCAGAGCAGTGGGCACTCCTTAATGATATTCCTGTAGAAGTGCTGCTGCTTTCTAACTTCCTAACACTTCTGAAACTGCTAAGAGTAAGTGCTGGGCTAAAGAGAAGATTCTACTGGTCCATTCACAAAGAGCTGAACAGAATAGTGAATAGTTTTCTGTGTCTTCCAGAGCCTGCCCCTGCTTCAGGACTAGTCTCTACCTAGGGTGTGACTTCCAAGTAATTTAGTAGAAATTTCCACAGATTTTCAGTCTTGTTACAGACAGTACTTTTGATTTATTTCCATCATGTAAATCACTTCCCCCTACTATGGTTCCAGTGTAAAATGGTGACTTCTAGTCTTAGGGATCAGTCTTTGAATTCTTGCATGTGTCTCTCTGGTAAATTTAATTTGGTTACTTTATCCCAGTTGCTCTCTGAAACATACTGTCTATGTCTGTTAGATACTGCTACCCTCTGTAGGAAATTTGCCATGACTTTCAGAACAATGAGATCAGTAAATAATACAGTGCATTCAGCAGAAGTTAAGACACCCACTTAAACCCAGAAAACCTGGTCCGCCATTGAGAGCTGTAGATACTGATTAGAGAAGGAGCTTCTTTCAGAGTTTGCTGCATTAGTTTTAAGGGAACCATCACTCTGGGCTGGTCTGCAGAATCCATGCTGATCTCCACACAGAGCCCTGAGATATACATCCTGTTCTCAGGAGCACCTGTTTCAGGATGCCAAGCACTACCATAAACGCACACACAGATAAAGCAAAGCAGAGATAATTAAATCCAGAGGTACACTCACCTTGAGGAAGCTGCATGATCCCAGTGCTTATACCTGAGATAATGTCTCCCAGTAAGTATTCCTTCACTGGGTAACGAGGAAGCCATTCTAAAACTGGTAAGAAACTGTAAAGATGAGACTTGGCTTTCTTAGAAGAACAGCTGGAAATACAAAGCAGAAAGAAAGTTAGACACTAGGGGACAAACAGATTGCAAAAATTCTCTTTCGTTCCTACACAGGCAAACAGTTCCTTTACAAGCAGGCTCAGACTCCTGATGACAGTAATTTCTGGACATGCTTAACCACAAACAACTATGCCTTCAGTTAATTTAGCCCTTAATCACATGTTAGTGCTGTTCACAAACCTTACGGAACTGGAGAAGAGAACAAAAGTCTGGTGAGCTTGGAGGTCAGTGGGAAGTAAAACTGTTCCAGTTTATGCACAATTGAGTGGTCACACAACACCTTTTGCTGAGATCATTCCTAGTAACAATCTCCAGAGCATAACTTGCTTCCTGACAGTGGTTTTCACTCATCAGAGTACTTTGCAGTGCTTTTTCCCATTTACTAGTTCTGTGCTTTATACCTTTTTGATCATAACGCTATATATTACTATGCTTTAAAAATATCAAATCTATTAATTTAACCAGTACTTATTACTATCACTGCTAGTACTGATAGACCCTTTCAGGCTATTTGAGAACATAACCCTTCCTCACCTGGAAAGGAAAGGCATTGAAGCCAGCAGCACTGACCCTTGTGGCTCTTAGCAGAGCTATTAACCTTTCGAAACCCTGACTCATGACAAATGAATACAGCCAGGAAACACGTATCTCTATCCAGTACTGCCTTGCATCATACCTTGATTGTACTGTGGCAAGTTTAACCTTGGCTAAAAATGTAACACAGGGATTGTATAAACGCTTTTCACTGTAGGGGAATTGCAAGAAAATTGCAGAGATTTGTTAGCATTTCTGAATTGCACAGTGAAGAAACTTGTTGCTACAAGTGAGAGTCCACAGTTCTCCATGGTTAAGTAGACTGTATCACAAGAAGGAGGATTTTGATCCACTTGTTTTTAATTCAGGACAGATTAAGTTTTCTGAGGTAGAATTAAGTGTCTTTACCATTGAAGTCATTCCATAAACCAAAGCAAATCTCCAAATGTCAAATCATGTGAACAGGAATACTTTATAGAAAAGCAATCTGTTGTCCTGCAGAACAAGGTTTGAGAAATAAATGGAAAAAACTCTGCAGATGAAGCAAGGATAAAAATAAGCTAATGAGAACATCACTAGAACTTAAATCCCCTGATAACACGGAGCAAGAGAAGCCCAGTTAAAATCACTTCATGTCTAACCAGATGATGATTCCAAGGCAGTTAATTAAAAGCTAGAGAATGCCTTTAGTAAGTTCTTATTAGACTTAATAATTAATAATTTAGATTTCTACACAGCTATCACAAATCTCCATTCTTCTGTGAAAGAAACATGTAAAGCACAAATTTGGCCATAAGTATTTCCACATAAAAAGGATAGATATTTTTCTGGGTCTTATGAATTCATGTCACATGATTTGACTAATATTTCGTATTCCTATGCTGCATATTTTCCTTTTGCACTTTGATGAAAGCAATTCATCAAATTTAT
>VWYI01036072.1:0-135376 GCA_013399455.1 Anthoscopus minutus | reverse complement strand
AAATTTTCTAATATAGTTAACATTAAAAGCACATACATAACTTCTTCCCAGTCTTGTTGAACAGTCAAAGTAGAATTAGTGGTTCTGTTTTTTAGATTTCTTTGAAGAGACTACCAGTTAAGTGCATGAATCAGTTAAGAATTATAATACTTCTAACCAATAAAACAGATAAGACATAAAACCCTACCGACAAGAATGTGCAATCCTCTGCCCTAAAGTCTGAGGGGTTCTCTGTCGCCTGTGCAACTGTCCTTGCAGGAGCTCCTGGTTGTATATTGGTCTCTGCACACAATACCTCTGGGTTTCCTCAAGACACACTTGTTCTTCAGCATGTTCCATAGTTGATCTCACAGAGCAGCAGTGAAGAAGGAATAGTTCCACAGTCTCCACTGAAAAACCTGGTTGCAGACAAAATAAGTTTGGTTTCCTTTTTAACCTCAGATTTGGCATTTCCTTTCAAATAATGTATTTTGACAAGCTAGTGACAAGATCTGTGATTGCAGCCTAATTAAATAGTCTGTAACAGCAGTAAGAAAATAAATCATCAGTCTTTAGTATATGCAAGCTATTAATTTATGCTTGTGTTGTGTAATGAAAGCTTTTGCAATAACGACT
This sequence comes from Anthoscopus minutus, assembly GCA_013399455.1. Taxonomy (NCBI): domain Eukaryota; kingdom Metazoa; phylum Chordata; class Aves; order Passeriformes; family Paridae; genus Anthoscopus; species Anthoscopus minutus. The sequence continues at coordinate 134,761 of VWYI01036072.1, read as the reverse complement.
TTGTAAGTAAGAGCTGAAACTAACTTGGAAGCTTGTGTTCATGCTTATCAGGATTTTCCCTCAGTTTTTAAAAAATATGTCACTGCAGGAGGGAGATTCCTTTATTGCTGAGTTACTTCCTGCTTACTCACAAACTGGCATGTCCATTTTCAGAAGACAGCACTCTGACTTTAACACTGAGAAACTCACTTCTTTCTTCCAGATTGTCAGCTGCTTCCTGCATCCATCCACCTGCTTTCCCCTCTGTTTCAGAAGATTCTTTTTCCAAACAGCATCTCAAGGATACACAATTCACTACTTTCAAACAGTTATTACTTCAAAGGATGTGCCACTTACTGCTATTCTCAATCTGCACTGACTAAACAGGCATCGGGAGATGTGCCCGGTTCTAAAACTAGCCAGAAGATTTGTAGAGATCTCTTTGTTTGTCTGATTCAGTGCCACAAACATCTTAACATGTTTAAAAGACACTCTGCTAATTCCATTGCCCCATGTTTGCTGCTTTCAGCAACGCTGGGCAAGAAACACAAGTTCCAGTTCTGAGCAAAGTGACAGGGCTGCTACGTCGTTAGGCAGAGATGCTGGCTGGTGCCACATTTGATGACAGGACGTGAGTGCAGTGGGGAACAGAGCCATCATTGTGAACAAGGCCTTGGGCTCCAGTCCAGCAAGTCACTTAAGCATGTGTTTGCCTTCAACCAAGGGTGCTAACCCAGGGGTGCTCCGTTTTTAGCTGTACATCAATACTTTTCTGGGAAAGAGTTACCACACAGAAATTAAACAAATTGCTACCTAAACACTCAGACAAAGCTAACTACGATTGGTCCAACATTCTGATTCAGCAAATACAGTCAGACCAGCAGCAAAATACCAATATTGCTATCTATGCCTTCACTCTGATTAAAGTGCTGGAATTTTCCACTCAGGTCTTGGTAGCCTCTATCTCCTAGAACTGACACAGCCTAGCATCTCTTCAGTTCTCAGTATTTCATAAGCAGTACTTTCCCTCCACTGTCAGCCACAAAAGGATGTTTTTTACTAAAATCATAATTTTTTATTTACTGCACACTATATATTGACTTCAGCTTTATTGTCTGAAATAAAGGTGATCCTGCTTGAGGAACCATGATCCCCAGAAGTCCCTCAAACAGTCTGGGATTCCATAACAGTCCCTTATGTCATTATTCACATAGCATCTATCTTTTCCAGTAATTAATTGATGTGTTGTGTTCTGGAAAATTTGTCTTATCTACAAATTAAGAAGCAATTTTAATCAGTCCTAAACAGAAAATCCACTCAAATCAGAACAAAACTGGAGTGGCATGTAAAAGACACAAACCAAATCAGTTTAATATTTTGGTTTTGGCCAAACTTCTCCAATAAAATGAGAATGTAGTATGAAAACATTTCTAGCCAAGGTTTAAAAAAAATGCACCCTATCTTCTCTCTGATACAAAGGACAGCAACACAGGACAGTGCCCTCCTAACCCAAATTCAGGTCCTGAATTTCCACCTTTGAGTTTGTCCAGCTTCAAGTAGATTGGTTAATATATGGAAAAGCCACACGAGCTTGTAATGTAAATCTAGATCCAGAGAGGTCTGGAGGTCACCAGCTCTATACACATGCTCCAGCTCTCCTAGGTACTATGAGCATATACACAACAGAAGTTCCATCCTGCCTCTGCTTTTCATGGTAAAATAAATGACACAAATGGTGTATTTGACTAACTGAACAAGGCCCAACTATAAATCAGTTATCCAGATTATGGCAAGTGTTCATTTGGAATACTACCAGAGGTCACAACCCAAGTTTCACCATCACTCAGCCTGAAGATTTTTAAACTGTAGATTGAATGTTTCTGATTCTGTTAGAATAAGGAAGTTACACTGCACTGAATTCTTAGAGCCAGCTAAAGCAAAAGTAACTTGAGGGAGGATACAATAGGATCTTGGCTTTACCTTAACAGCAGATAAAAGAACATGGAAAACAAATCTCATGCCATTAAAAGAGATCCTAAATCTACCTAAAACTACACATAGATCCTAAATCTACCTAAAACTATAAAACTGGACCTATCACACTCTATTTTTCCATGTCATGTCACCAACTTAATCTGAACAACCCTGCATAAGCATGTTCCCTGATGGCAACCTAAAATACTAAGCTGTAGATAATACATTAACAATTGAAGTCTTTAATCATCTTTCTCTTTCGCAAAAGTACAGAGAGAGCAAGACTGAGATGCTTGTCTTTATGAGAGATGATACACATTGTCCATAGAGTAGCAAATAGTAACATTTCATGACTGTTTTGACTGTCTCTCCAAGTGTTTGCTGTAGGACAAACTGCCAACACAGTAATCCAAGCCTCAGAAACTGAGTCTTACCCTTCACTCCCAGAATGCTTGAAGAAGAGCAAAAGCAAGGTACTGCCATTTTAATGAAAAGAATGCTTATGCTATGATTTCTGAAAACTCACAGACCTTTTTCCAGAGGAAGAGCAAGGCAATGGTGGATAGTGCAATATTGCTTTTCAACAACCTTTGAACTTCATGGCATGAATGAAGTTAAAATGCTGTAAGAAACTCTGTCATTAATCTTATCAGACAGATAAGAGTTGAGTTGAAGCAGTTAAAACCTGTATGCAAAAGACTTAAGAGTTGGCAATGCTTTATCTGACTGATAAAGGCCTGTCTTACGTCTTTACTGCTATTATCAAATTGAAGGTGTTAAAGAAAAAAAAACTGAAGCAAACATGAATTTATAACACTATCACTAATAAATTAGCACTTTCTCTTCCCAATCTTAGCTCATAAAGGAGATCTGTCAAGCCATCTGCACTGATTCTTATAGAGGACAATAATTTTTGATCCAAATCACATGAATCAGAGTGCAACCATAAAATTTATAGGGACAGAGATTTGACTGCTGTTCCTTAGATTCAAAATACAGCTATGTGGAGAAAAAAACAAGAAGCTGGAGACATTAAGAATGGTGTACCATGACTCTTGCAGATTTAATAGGCACTTTTGCTCCTAATGTGTATCTAACCTGAATGTGTCTGAACTACCTGAGGAAATGGGGGAGTCAATGGCAAATCCATTGTCTTGCCTTGTCTTAAAAGAGCAGAACCCCTTTCTTTTGGAAGCTAAGCAAAAATTGCTTTAAGTAGCAGAAACACACAGGTAGACAGTACTAGTACTGTATTACAGTGTGTCCTCTGCTAGAGAATTCCAAGTTTAATCACAAACCAAAAAGTCTATGAAATATTTTGTGCCTTCAAGCTTACAAATACAGGTGATTACTATCAGCCAAAGGGCTGGTGGAGATACTGCCACTTGATGTAAAATATGATCTCCCAAATGTACACTGAAAAGCACAGTTACTGCAAGGTCTGTCCCTATTGTCTGAAGAGGTGAGACAAAAAAAACAGGTGATTTTAAGAACCACATAATGGCTCATTTTTTTCTTTCCTCTCTGGCTTCATTCCCCAGTGCCCTATGCCCTTCCATTTTTCACCTTGAGTGACATGTACAAAGTTGTTTTTAAAATAAGCACAAAGGTGTAAAATGACTGGGTGGGGTCATAAGATATGTGCTCTCCTAGTTTTATTGGACTGTTCTCATAATTCTCATTCTTCCTCCACTACACCCATTAAATCCACTAACAACTAGATTTTAAAAAAAGCCTTTATGTAAAACTTCATAAATTTAGAAGTAACTTGTGAAACAAACAAAATTTTCCTTGTGTAGGTCCTAATCTAGGACCTCCAGGAGTGAAGTAGGCACTCCAGGAGTGAACCTTTGGGAAAAAAATAAATCAAGACCTTAAATTTCTATGCAGCTTTTAGACAGGCCAATTTCCATTCCATTCATTAGAAAGGTGAGAGAGACGATTACATAAACTACATTTGGTTGTGTGATAAAAGTTTCTCCACACATCTATAATGTTACTCAGAACAACAGCAGGATGGACAGCCTGGATAATACCCTGGTGTGCTACTGCCAGGGCCACCACATGAACCATTAACCTATTAAAAGCCCATCACCACCAGTCCAGAGGGGTACGCAAGGGTGACCTATGGGACCCTGGAAGTCCCTGCCAGCTCTGGGTGTGAAAAGCATCTGCCCAGCTCTCAGAGTAAGAACACTCAGGGGCAGCAAAAGGGGTCCTGGGAAGTCCTGGCCAGAACTTCTATGGTCTGTACCAACAGCTGGGGTGGGGGTACAACCTTGAGGGCTCAAAGGTCCAGCTCAGCTGAGAAGATTGAGATGAAGGAGCAACTAAATAGACCATGTGAGCCTGTGTGCTGGAGGGATCCACCTTGCAGATGTGTGATGTATCTCTACATGTGTACACAGAGTCTCAGAACTGGGCCTCCATCCTGCTTAGCTAGAAAGCAGAGGGGGTGAAGCTGTTGGTGTTGCATCTCAGATATGCCTTATTTGCCAGGTACAAATGTAAGTACACTGTGTATGTGTGTTCTCTGTGTGTGTGCTTATGGGAAACACACTTTCAGCCTCAGTACAGGTTGGATCTGGAAACATGGAGCAGCAGCAGCAGCCCTACTTTCCTCACACTGTTGAATTCAGTACAATAGATCTTCTGCTAATGAACCTATCTTAGCCACTGAAAAGACCATAATAATAACAACATCAAGCATAAAGATCCTTCTCTCAAAATGGTAACAAATTAGACATAAATACATATATTTAAAAATAATAAGATTATGTAACTGGTAAGAGGTAATTTATATTTCATTTTCCTTGCAAAAAATACTTAAGTCCCCAAAGTTTTACTCCACAGACTAATGAATTCATTACTGTCTTAACAGTATCTCTTATCAACCAGCAATCTTATGTTTGTTTTCATCAACAGAATGTTTTAGGAACCTCTTATGATGATTGAGCTGTTTAACCCATTCCACATGAGACAGACCTAGAGCACTTTGAGCAGCAGAACATTGGTCTCCTTCCCTCTGAGATATAGATAAGAAATGGCTTCTGTTTCTAGTGTAAGCACACTGATGACCATGAGAAGTCATGGCAATATGATCATTCTTATTCCTGCTTTTTGGGACTTCAGTGACCTTGGATCTTTGTCTGCCATCCTCTTTCCCTTTGCCAAAAGCAGTAGCTAGTGATAGGGGAATCAGTAAGTTAAACAGAATGGTACCGTGGCTGATGATCCCTTTGTTGTGCTTAAATCAACTGATAAGGACATACACCACCTCAGAGACAGGTAATCATTAGCCAGCTCCATTTTCCAGAGAAAATCCATTGCCAAAAACTTTGCTGGAGCAGTTTTCATCATAAAGCTCCAGCTGATCAGAGGAGATAACATAGATCAAGACCATGCATACACACCAAGCCAAGCCAGAATAATTTCTTTACTTCTTGTGATCTCAGTGCACCAATGACCTCCAGCAGCTGGTTCATTTTTTCAGGCAAAGTGGGACATGGATAGCAAACAAGTGTCTGTGCAGAAAGAAATTACTTCTTCTATGATACAGTTCCTTCTGCAGAGAAGCCACCAGAATTCTCCCCTATCTGCTTCGTCAACTCTTTACACACATCACTACCCTCTCAAGTGCTGCATCAAATTAAAAATAAACAACAAAAAAATAGAAGGCTGTTACTTATAACCAAAACCATTTCAGTCATCATGTTTACAGTGCAAACCTCTCAAGTCACAGAGGAAACTGAAGGATAGTAAAACGGTGTGGTCAGAGGAAGAAATGACTACAATGCAGAGAAAGGAAGAGAAGGTTTAGAAAGGGATTAAAATTTATATTCCAGTTTCACTTCTTAAAACATGGCATAAAGTACATTACTTAGTCACATGAGGTTGTGAAAAGTCTCCATCTACAAGGCTCTCTTTCTAACACGTTCTGAAAGGATCTGTTCCTCTGCAAAACAGGCTACAGCTACTGCCATGCCAGAAAAATTCCTGAAGAACTGATGCTTCTGAAAGGCAACACAGAACTTCAGCATAGGGCAGCCACTCCTTGGGAAAGTAGTAGTGCTATTTCTCAAAGCTGCAACTGTCTTCCCAATAGTTCTGAGAACTTCCCTATCCATGTTAGGATCTGCAAACATTTCATTCTTGGAAGCTGCTTTATAACACACATTTTCTGTGGTTTTCTTCTGCATTAGTATCAAACCAAACCCTACACCCTAGCAGTAAGCAGAACATGACTCATGAGAGATTCTGTCCCCATTTGTGCAACTGTTGCTTCATTAAGATGTTATCTAAATAGCATTCTTCTGTCTCCTATGTACTTGAATGTTGCTTCATGATCTGAAGGTGAGTTCAAGTGGAAATAACCTTCCTCAACATTTTGATACTAAGGTTACACCTAAAGGCCATGAGTACACAGCAAACACAGGCCAACACTGCTTTTGTATGCAATATTTTAAAATACACTGTGAACAAAGAATGTATAGAGAAGTTTCTCAAATATGTATTTCACAGCAAACCTCTGCTTTATTTGCATCTCACCTTATGGGTTCATATTTCTTCTGTGGCTGATGAAATTTTAATGCGAGACAGACCCATGTCTGTTCTTAACTGCACAAACAAAAAGACAACCCTCAAAACTTCCCCAAATGACTCTTTAAGTGTATTTTGCCAAACAACCCTGCATGAAAGGATTCCTGCAACAGTTACAATAGAACAGGGTGTCTTGATGAAGGAACTGGAAGTGCAAGAAGGGTATCTGGGCTGAGGATCACCAAATGAAATGAAGGAAGGTTCATTTCTTCTTGCAAGAACCTTTCTTTCTCACGAACACATATGCAAAAGAATCAAATGCCACCAGAAAGCAGTGAAAAAAATAAAATCAGACTCACTATAACTGTAGTTAGACTCAGGTCACCTGTTCAGCTATATGGACATAAATGAAGCACTAAAAGATCTAAAAAAAGATCATATGTATAGATTTTAAACATGAAACTGGCAAATAAATAAAACTGGAATCATATAACACATCTGATATAAACTGAAAACAAGCAAACAAGTACAGTGCAAAATTCCAAAAAAGTAAAATGCAATTAACCAGACACAGTAGATAAAGAGTAAACCTGAAAGAAATTGCAATGGCTTAGAAAACAATATTCTGTCAAAGCTGTGAAGCTGGAGTAGGATCCTGGTAAAGCAGGATATGCAGGATTAGATGCTGACCATGCTGAAGTGGTAAATGAATTCAGGTATAGCTTTCTCTGGGAAAGGACTTGGACCATGTTATACTATAAAGTTAACGTAGCCACAGCAAAACTTCTGTTTTAGAAGACGACTAGAAGAAGAATTTAGAGAAGACATTACAGTTGCCTGCATCTGTGAAAGATCTGTAGCTTTGTTCCTGATGTGACTCTTCAGATTTGCCTGAGCTTAGCAGAGCCCTGTGAGAACAGGAACCAGCAGCTCCCTGTGGGCACCTCTGAGTAGCAACCCAAGTTTTCTCCTGCATGGGGTATGGATTTTTAAATTCTATTCCATGAAAACCAGGTAGAAATTCTGTAATCCTTAATCAGTTCAGTCCTTAATTGAGCTTAATTGATCTGTCTCTAGTAGACTGAACTTTAACAAGGATGTTTCAAACAACAGACACACAGCAATCTTTGACTTGGATTGGAAAATTCTGTCTGTGCCCTAGAATTACAGAATGGTGGAAAGGACCTTCAAGACCCCCTAGTTGCAATCCCCTGCCTCTAGGGACACCTTCCACTAGACCAGGTTGCTCAAAGCCCCACCCAACATGGCATGAGAGGTTTTCTGTGTAGTTCTCAAATCTCAGCTCTGCCTCAGAACCTAATTTCCATAAAATAAATTAAAAGGAGCAATTTGATGTTTGCTCTAGCCTAGTCTATCTGTCAGAATCTATGATTTTTCAATTAACAGATTAAGATCTATTAACAGATTAAAATCTATTAATTAGCTAACCCACACCCTCCCCAATAACTACAACAATACAATAACACAAACAGAATTGGACATGTAAAATGGTATGCAACAGTCAAAGTAGAGCAGTAAAACTTGATCCCTTGCTGGGGTAAAAACAGTAAGTTTTCAGTGAAGACTGGAGAAAAAAATATTTTACCCAGGCAGTAAAAACACAGATTGTCAAAAACCTCCTAGGAAGGCAATCACACATTTTTTGTCACATAGGTTTTCCCAGCTTGCTATTGCACAAAACAAAATAAATAGTTAATGCAACATTTCTGAGAAGAGTAGTCCAAGTTCCTGCATAGGCCAGTGGCTCATGTATGTAGTCTTATAATCATAAATTAAAAAAAATCTAAATCCCATCTATGCAACTGACTTGCGAAACTCATTCAACTGCCTGCACAAATTTACAGCCGTATCTTCAAACTCGTGGAAATACTTGACATTGTCTGTTTGTATATAGCTTTCCCATTACCTGGGAAATGTGGGCACTCACAGTGTTGTTTATGGTAAATAACAATAAAACCCATGCTTTGCTGCTGCTTATATTTCTGAAGAGCAAAAAGCTATAGATAACTGGTTATAAAATAACAGCAATGACAGGTCTTGCAGCCATATGAAGAAATATTATCAAGAAGGTCTATCAAGAAATGCTGTCTAGCAGGACAACATTCTGCTAACTAACAGATCTAGGGAAAGAAACATCTGAATAATGATAGTGTTTAATTCATTAAAGTTAACTGGGAAATCAACAGGCTAATTAGAGCTTGAGAGTTTTAGATTCAGCATGGCTTTCTTGTGCTAAAAGTTACAGGTTAAAAGAAACAAAAAAGAAAGCTTTAGAAAACCAGGTCTTACAGAAAAAATACATTAGCAATAAAATAGAAGAAGAAATAGCAGTCAGCAGCTCATTGGGCAGAGATCAAGAAAGGCAGAGGAGCTCAAAGGACTCTGTGCTTTCCTAGGCAACTCAGTGGCTGCACAAAAGTCCTGGTTACATTTACAGAAGCTACAGCTGCAAATCAAATTAATAGTAGTTCAAGATAATACTGGTATGTCTGTACTATAACAGTCAAAGCAGATAAACATATGTTCAGTTCTTCTTTCTCAAGTTATTAGCAAAAGCATGACAGCCATGTGCTAAATCTCTGCCTGTTTTCCATGATTTTAGCATCCTATTAAATGAACTTCTTTCCATGTGGTTTTGGAATATTTAAGTTCTAAAAACATTGGATTTTTGGGGACAGACTACTATACCCATGAAAAACTGTGTGTTAAAGATATTATTTGAACTACAGTAATGGACTAGAACTTTCAAACAAATGGCAAGATGCAACGGCTGTTCAGTGCTCCAAGTTGTAAAATCTGATGGCTGAATCCAATAGAGCATTTTAGTAAGTATTCAGCTAAGAAAGCAGGGCTCAGTTTGTGCCAGAGGCTAAAAACAGCACCATTTCCTAGGCCTTTCACCTAGATCATGCTTAATCATCTGCACTTTTTAAAATTATGTCTGCCTTTAAGCAAATTGTTACTCTGCACACAGAGTCTGTACAGTATAAGTAAAAAAAGCACATCAGCTCTGGACACAATACTTAGAGGAAATTAGTTTAGTTTAGAACCCAAGCACGGATGCAGCAGCAAGCTTGTTTCTTACTGGACTTAGAGCTTTTCTACACTGAAATCTTATTCTGAACTCTTCCCAAAAATACACGCAATGAAGCTTTCAGTGCAATGAAGCTTTTAGAATGAGACTGATGAGTTAAATACCCTCAAGCCTATACAAGGGAGTAAATGCTATTGCAAATTAATATGCTTTATCAGCTACCAACAGCAGCTCTGCATGTGTGAAACTCTGTTCTCTTCCTACACCTTTTCCACACTGCATTTTAGAGATGTTTCACAATACAATGCAAGACTATTAACAAAACACTTCAGTTTGGAAATACTGCTAAATGCAGTACTGAAACAGTTATCTTGTCTTAAGTCTTAAGAAGGCTTAGGACTGTCAGAAACCAAGTGTTTCAAAGTGTGATTACTGTCCCTTGAGGAAGGCAAGGGGTGATCCCCACAGAATTAATTCAGTGCAAGCCACCTGCACATGGTTGCAAAATTGCCTTAGTTTTTCTATTTCTATAGCAAGAGGAAAGTAGCATACTACTTATGAAAACTCCTTAATATAAATCAGGACACCTGTTAACCCAAAATACCTGTTACTGCACATTTAGTAAGAGATATCTTAAAAGTTTGTATGCAGATTTTAGTCTTCCTTTGGGAAAACTTCAGTCAAAATATCCCAGTGTCCAAACCCTTGCTGTCAGTTATTGACATCAAAACCAAAGCTGTACAACAGTATTACTGTGATAGATATGAAGAATTATGAATGCATATTCTGCTGATTCATCTGCAGAAATAATGGCAAAAATCTGATGTTTTTTGTTTTCCTTACTACTAGACTATGCCTAAATGCCTGCTGTAACAGCCACTTAGGTCCTCTGAAATGTCGAAGCATCCAAAAACCAGTTTTCAACCATATTTCAATGTTCAGACAGCACCCCTCATTTTGGGGGGAACCCAACATCTAGAAGTTTTGCAATAGCAGCATGGGCACAAACAAAACAAATTTAAGCCTACTTACTTTCCTGGCTGGCTTTTCTTAGTTGCTTTCACTGATCCCTTGTAAGGAGTTCAAAATGTTCCCACAGCTCAAGAAGCTGAAAAACAGACACAGGAAGGGAAAGGCAAGATCTTCTTCTTTACCTGAAAAGTGGAAGGGCATGAGAGGGTTGTGGGGGGAATAGTTTAATTGAAGTTTTGGAAAGGTTTTGAAGGCTTTTGAGTTGAAGCTAGGAATAAAGTGCAGAGCAGGTAGTTTTTGTTTTTATAAGGCTTCTTGGGAGAGTCGCTCTGACCTAAACTGACAGCCCGCAGCTTACAGTCGGAGGAGTGCAGCCGCAACACGAGGAAATGACTGATCTCTCACCCTCCCTCTGGTTTCCCCCTGGGCGCTGCGCGTGTTTCACAGCGCGGAGCAGCGCGGGCGCCGCCGCTGCCCGGGGGCCGTTGGGCGGTGCGGGAGGCGCGGAGCGGCGCTGCCCCGGCTCGGCGCTGCCTCCGGACCGCTGCTGCCGTACGCGGGGCTCCGGCCGCTCCGCTGGGGCCGGTGAGGGGTGAAGAGAGCGGAGGCGGCACACGGCGAGATCCCCAGGCTATCCCCGGGCCCGAGTGACCAAGCGGGAGCCACAGGCACCGGGACAGCCCGACCCCACCGACGCTCCTCGCGGCGAGGCTCGCTCCTGTCAGGAGAAATCGGCTCAAAGGGAGAGAACCCCTCAGTCATTGACCCGCGCTCAGCCCCGGCCGGCGGCGCTGCCCCGGCCTCCAGCCCGGCACCTCCAGCCCGGCACCCCCCGCCGCCTCTCGCTCCAAGGTGAGGAGCACAGGGGCTCGCGCGGCCGCCAGCCTCCGCCCCCTCCTGTCCCCCCGCCCCGCTGCCGCGGGCGCGCCTGGGACTCGTAGTTCCCCCGCAGCCCCCGCCGGGCGCGTCCCCGGCGCGGCCTACGAGTCCCAGGATGCCGCGGGGCCGTGCGCGTTCCCGGCGGTGCGGCGTGCGTGACCGCTGCCTCGTCTGTTCCCCCCTGCCCGGAGAGAGCCGCAGAGCCGTGGAATCGTGGCGTGAGCAAGGCTGGAAGAGTCGTTCAGCATCACCAAGTGCAACTGTCAACCCAGGCCCCCTGTAACCCCTGTAACCACATCGCCCGGCGCCTCATCCTGACGCCTCTTTAACACCTCCAGGGATGGTGACTTCGCCTCCCTGGGCTACCTGTTCCAATGTCTGACCTGTCGAACTCTTCAAATGTTTTTCAAATATCGCTCTAGGTATAGTTTTTAATTTTTTTAGGGGCGCGAAGAATACGTTGTGAATGTGCAGAAATTAGTAGTGAAATGCCTTCACAGATCTCATCTTTCAGTCCTTGCTTTGTAATGTGTTCTGTCATAATAGCTTTTTCTCGCCCAAGACAAAAATGCTTTCCCACCTCCCAGATCTGGGTTTGTACACAGAATTTGTAGAAGTTTTTTTCCAACTTTCGGCATTGTCAAACGGAGAAATTTCAAGGTCAAAACATTGCCAAAGTTGATTTTGAATATGAAGTTTGCTTACTTAGGCTGTAACAAACAGGCACTTTTTTGAAAAATGAATAATGCCACATACATCAGTCTTCCTGTGGACTGATGTTGGATGCCATTGTTATACAGAACTCTGGAGATACTTTGGGTTAGGCATGTTTGTTGATTCAGTTATTTATCCAAAAAGCTAATTGTTTCCTGAACTTGGAAGTCTGTAGCCTGTGTTAGACTGCAGGTGTAATTCACTTATGAGGGTATGGCCTGGTAGTGAAATTCTGCCGTGCTTTGTTACCAGTACAACATACATTGCAGTAACATGACTCAGGAAGACCTGTTTATGCACCCTGCACAAAGAGAAAGAAGAAGAGAAAGCCTCAAACACAGATTAGCAGATTTACTGCTAGAAGAGTCCACCCAGGTATAAAGCATTTTGAATGTTCCAGTAATCCTGAGGATTATGCTTCACTATTTGTGTCAATGATTGCATTTAAATACAAGATGGTTTTAATTTCTTGTGTGCATTTTTGTGTGATGCACTCAAAGGTTAGTAATTATTTGTATTGCTTCTTTCCAGCATTGTCTAAAATGGTAAAAGATACTGTGGTTCTTCAGCTCTGGGAGAAGGACAGGGATTAATACAGTGCTAAGCACAGTAGCAGCAAGATGAAAAGAGGATTTTTGGTCAAAAAAGAATAGGGAGGGAAAGTTAATACAGAATAAACATTATAGACAATTGAGGAGAGTAAAAACACTCCTGTGGAGGATAATTGTGAAGTGTTAGTTAAGGGTGCAAACACACCGCTGGAGCTGTGTGATGCCAGAGGGCACAGTGTGAGCTTTGGGGGCTCAGTGTGAGCTTTGGGGGCTCAGCTGGCTCTCAGGGGATGGAGCACCAGGAACCACTGCTCTCCAGCAGCATAAGGAAAGCTGTGAGGTGAGGTGCTGTCAAAGGCCAGAGCCTGGAGTAGAGCTCCAGCTGTTGGGCTGGTTATTTCTCTATGTCCTCCGACAGCCACTGATGAGTATGGGCAGGAGAGGGAGCTGAGGGACAGGGAGCGCAGAGTCCTGACACTTCCCACTGGGTCATTGGCTTACACTTTCCATATGGAACATCCCAAATGGGTCAGATGGGAGCCATCAACTGGCTCACTCCCCGCCTAACTACCCTCATGAATCTTCTGAGAATGAGACAACTTTCTAGGCAGAAAAATCCCAGTATATATTTGGAGTCTTACACAGGTCCTAGGACAGGTCAAATCAGCTGGATCAGTAAAGCTGAGGTGGATATTTCCATATGGAGTGAAACGCATTTGATGTACAGGAGTTTTCCCACAGATTTCAATGGCAGTAGGTTTGATTCTCAAAATGCTAACTGTTAATTAGTTGCTATCCACATCCTATAAAGACACATAATTCATGTCAAGCTTTGTTATTGTCAATAATAACACAATTATTCTAGCAGAGGCCCAAACATTGGGACATTTTCCCTTTTTTTGCACTGAAGTTCCTTGAAAATGACTGAACTCAAAGTTTCCCATGGGAAGGGTATGATTTTTAAATCAGCTAGGGTGGGCGTCCAGCTGTGAGTATAGACCAGTTGAACGGCTTTACATGTGCTGTTTTAGCCCACCTAGCAGAGGGCTGTGTGTGTGCACGTGGTAAGTGTGCAGGGAAAGAGGGACCTAGGGGTATCAGCCAGCTTCATGGTATCAGCAATATCATCCTCATGCAGAAGTGGCCCTGAAACCTGTAACTACACAGTACCTCCCCGAGTTCTGCCTTTGGCCCAGATGCAGTCAGGCAAACAGCTGAGCCTCCTGCCATAGCTTCTTTGCCACTAACTTGCACAAATCTCCCCTGAGCAGCAGAGCTCAAAAGCACAACCACATTCTCTGCTTTTTTAAAAGAAGCTTAATAGATCTGATTCAGTCTATAAACCTAGCATTTATGATCATCCTCCAGTATGATATTCTTCCATTCCTGGAACAGCATTTTTACTTGGCCTTGCCTTGCTGTGTGCTAGCTAAAACTCTTCCTATCAGGCTCCCCAGTAATTAACCCCACAGCGACTAAGTCTTTAGGTTTACTGCCAGCTCACTCCCTTTAGCTGAACCAGGAAGAACATGAGGAAGAAAAAGCAACAGCCAGAAAACATCAGCAACAGCCAGAAAACATCAGCAACAGAGGAGAACACTGGACAATTCATGTACATGTCACCTGTACAATGCTTGCATGCTCATACCTCATGGATTTTTTTTCCAGCAACAGATCCAGCACCTGTGAGTGATGGGTGCTCTGTCTGCTCCTTCACTGAAACACTGCAAGTGGTTGCATGGCCTCAGCTGCTCTGGAATGCCAAAAGCTCTAAACAGCTCTTTAGGGCCATGCTCAACATAGGCAAGACCTTTTGCTGACTTGGTTTCATTCTGAGGCTCCCTTGCCAGCTCAGGGTGAAGGTAGCTCCCCTCTACAGCTAGCTTGTTCCTGTTCCTCCAGTGCTGAGTCAGTAGTTAAACCTCACTACAGAGCTGATCTGAGTGGGGTTTATCTGGGGCCTCACACTGGCTTCCTGCTTTGATAATAACCAACCCCCTTGACTACTAATAGATAAATGATGAGGTGATGCTGTGGCAGCATTTACACCCAGTAACATTTGCCCTGAAGAGTTAGGAAGTAAATAAAACATGGAACCATGTTTATGGATGTTGTCTTGTCTCTTTCCAAATGTTTTCCTTTCCAGACTAAACAACTCTCTCTACTTGGAAGCTCATGGTTCAAGGGTCTTTTTTCTGCTGCAATCTCTAAAACTTGTTTATATCTGTATTTAAGTGAAGGGCTTAACAGCTGACAACTGCTGTCTACTTTAGGAGCACTGGCAGCCATATTTATATTTACTGTGTTTTATCATAAACACTTCCACTGATGCACTGCAAAATGGCATTTTTATACTGCTTTATACTGTTGATTCTACTTGTATAGTTTTGGTTTTTAGTTCAGTATTTACCCAGTTTGTGTGCTGGTACCTTGCTCTTTGACAATGTCTTGTCCTTGAGCGTAGTTGTTGTTATTTAATTACTATGCTTTTCTGTATATTGTCAAGATTGTGCAAAGTTGAATTTAGTCCTTCAAAAGTATTGGTGCTCTGCACATTTCATCCCATTAAGAAAATGTTATCATCTTTGGATGAAGCAAGCTTGAGAGAAAAACATTTAGGCAGAATTATGAGAACTTCAGGTTTTGTTTATTTCAGGAAATCCAGCGGGTCAGATTTTAGTTTTTTCTGTACTAATGTTTCATTTCTCTTATGTTCTCCTTATTCTACTGGAACATGGCTTAGTGAGCTGATAGGAGAAATGACAAAGACTATAAGGCACACTAAAAGCACTAAAAGTCAATTTTCATAGTTACGTGAAAGTTTTACACTGGTAGATTAGCTTATTAGTACACTTTATAGCATTTTTATTGCCATTGATTATCCTTTGTGCCACCCTTGCTATTTTAACAACTGTTTAATGTCAGATGACTCATTGCTTTCAGCCATATGGGAGGAACAATAAAAAAAACACATTTATGGAGTATACCATATGTGTATGCTGTGTGGGGTGTTGTAGGAATGGAAATGGAAGAACTTCCTGGAGTCTGGAAAGGGCAGATGATAACACCACTTGGGAATCTTCTAGTGAGGAATAAAAAAGCTAGTGCAGAGTTTGTGGTAAAATGCTTTGCATACATTATTCAAAAGAAATAAATACAACTGTGAAAAGCAGCTTTTCTGGTTATGCTGTCGCTTGCCTGAAAAGTCAGGCAAAGTACCTCATTCTACCAACAATCTTTAAATAAATTAATTCCCTGGAAGGCTGCAAATGCCTTTTAGATTAAACTATCACCCTTCTATTGACATATTAAAGCAAATAAAATTATCTTTAAAAATAGGAATGTTTAGATCTTGAGGTTTTGTTTGTTCAATGGGCAAAACTCTTATTACAATATTTTAAAATCTCTTGCCCAAACAGTAACTTGCTATATTCTTTAATACCCTCATGTTTTGTCTTCCTGCAACTTCTCTGAAAAGAACCATTATCTTTTTTCAGAGAGTGAAAGTACACAAAGTACACTGGTTCTGCAGAAAGGTGCAGTTAGTTTGCAGGAGGCTGCACTGTTGCAGCAAGTTTCTAGACCATCCAAAGGTCTGTCACTTAATTTTGACCAAGGCAAAGTGTTGACTAGCTGGTCACCAAATAACCTCTTCTTTTTTTCTTTTTTTGATCTCAGGTATCTGTGATCAAAAACCTCCTAAAAATTAAACACGTGGTTCAGCTGAACATGGATCTGTGACAAACATTGTTCTGGTTCAGACAGGTATAGTGCCAGAAACAGATCTGCAAGATGTAAGAGCACAGCAGGTATATGTGATACTTCTCTCTGATAAGGAGAAGCTCTGGTAACTGTTTAGCCTGAAGAAAAGGAAGCCCAGGCGGGACCTTATTGCTCTCTACAACTACCTGAAAGAAGGCTGTGGTGAGGTGGGCAGCAGTCTCTTCTCCCAAGTAACTAAGTATAGGACAAAATGAAATGGCCTCAAGTTGCACCAAGTGAGGTTTAGATTGGATATAATGGAAAACCACTGAAAGGGTTGTCAGGCATGGCACAGGCTGCCCAGAGAAGTGGTTGAGTCACCATCCCTGGAGGTATTACAAGGATGTGTAGATGTGGTACTTAGGGACATGGTTTAGTGGTGGGCTTGGCAGTGCTGGGTTAACAGTTGGACTTGATGTTAAAAGGTCTTATCCAACCTTAAAGGTTCTATGATTCAAAGAATTTCCAGCTCAGTCTGTTTGTAACAAGATTCCTTATGTGCCACACTCTTGTTCTCAGAGCTTGGAAGCAGTGGTTTACATTTTCTGGTTTGCAGATAAAACAAGAGTGCGTATTGGTCTGTGGTCCTGTTTCATTCATTGTGCCAGGACCTATTCCAAGGACCGTGTTATGCCTACAGGTGGGGCAGGGAGATCTGTTGGCTTGTGTTACTTGCAAAGTGCTGTCAGTGTGATGTGCTAAATATTGAAAAAAATTAATGTTTGCTTTAGAGTCTCGGTATTTAGTGGAAGAATTTGGTTTATGATTTCATGTAAAGCCCGCATGGCTTGAAAAGTCTAACATCAGAATTCTTTGTTGACATTACCTTTATTGAAGCATGGATCTTTAGCTTGGTTCACCATAAAGTGAAGCATTTTATTTATGATAGTAGACAGTTTAGGGCTATAGGGGCATTATAACGTTGCTGGTGTAGATACAACTTTATCAGAAGATACAAACATGACCCGCAATAGAAACAAACACCAAAGAGAACACAATGAAACGTTCACTGTTTACAAATCACTTCATTACTACAGACACCAAATGGCAGTTACTGTAAGTAATTCAGTTTCAAAGAACTGACTACATTTATACAGGGAATTGGGAATTTCTGTTTGGGGCTTAATCCACAAATCCTTAGTAGAAAAAAGTTTAATGTCAAGCATTCTTTTTTTATCCACAAAACGATGCTAACCAACAGACATATCAAAGAATAAGACCGAAGGATATCAACACCTTTACAACTACTTTTGCAATTATCTTCTGGATTAGTTACTTTGATGATTTTTTTAATACATTTTGTAAGAAGGTAAATAGCCCAAAAATCAGCAGCAAAAATATTACAACAACAAAACAAGTAAATACAGTGCCTATATGTCATGTTGTAGAAGAGAATACGAAGAGAACGAACAATGATAACTTAATCATAAAAAATGACACAGAGCTGAAATACAGTGCACTTAAATAACTATGTGACAAAGAATGTTAAATTCTGTACTTAGTATGTAGGTTTTTATAAACATAAAATCTGAAAAGTCTTTGTGCTTAAACTTTTTTTCCTGTTAAACAGAATTAGTTGCTTACTTCCAATACTGCCACTGTAACTGATATTACAACAGATCACAATTTTCACAGACACATTAACATTAAAACATTTACCTATGAGAAAATAAGTCACTTCTCATTAGTTCACAGTGCGAAAAAGTGGTGTACACTCTGTCTTGAAAAAGGCTTTCAGTTACTCATCAAGCCAGTTGCAGAAAAGTCCTGATACCAGATGCAGTGCTAGATTTAAAGAATGGAAAGCAACACATCACATGTTGGGAGGAAAAAAAAATAAATTTCTCGTTTCTTCATGGATATCGTCTAAGTGACCTTCGTCTTCTGTTGTAGAAATGCCTGAGCCCATGTTGCCGTGAAAAATTCATCATGTAATTTTGTTTGCGAGTGCTGTTGAAATCAAAGGATGAAAGAAGAGTGTCAGTTTCTTTTATATGTAGTGTAAATTCTTTTGTAGCAGTGAGCTAGTGGGACTGATTCTTCTTTGTCCTTGCACGACTTTTCAAGTCTGTGCAAACTGGTGTGAAGCGCACCCTTTGTTTACTTTCAAAGGCACGAGGCAATTGAGAATCGGTTCCACTTGGCTTTCATTTACAATAAGTTTTCTTGGGGAAAGGTTAAGAGCTTTTAGCTAATGAAAACTGGTGCTGCATAGGGCCAGATTCACTAAAACTGTATGCACACTTCATAGCATTTCTCTATGGGGGTTTTATACTCCAGTTATCCTTCTTTCTTTAATCGTTAACTGCTTTATCTTGAGAAGAAAAGTTTACTCCACTTCATTATCTTCTTCTTTTACCATAGAGGAAGTGAAGTACAACACTTTTATTCAGATTAATGTTTCCCTCCCCTATGCACCCTCTTCCAAAATGAAAAGAAGATCTGGGAAAAAAGCATCATCATGTCTGGCAGAAGACCAAGTAAGAGAGCCCATCTGCAGCCAATTTAAGAAGGCACACTTGTTTGGAAGACCTACCTGGAGTACAAGGCCCATCCAAATCAATCTACCAAATGTAGGTTTCTACTTCTCCCACTGAGGGAAGAAGGAACCATGAGAGGGCAGATCTGTGAAGTGACAACCTGCAGTCAACAAATCTCCCATTTGTGGGTTCAAGGAATGTTGTCACTAGTGAGTTTTGTCTGTGAGTAAGAAGTGAATACTCATAATGTAGTAAGGCATACAACCCCAGTAAATACTAATGTAATTCATTATTTGTGTGTTTTTAATTGATGGGGCACAAAACAGGAACGAAACAGAAACACAAATATTTGGATATCAAAATTAAACATGAAAAAAGCCTTAGAACACAGCAAAGGTATGTTCCTCAAGATTAGGTTTGGAGTAAACTTTGATGCTGAATTACAAATGCTTTGTTAGGCAGGTACTGTAATGAAAAAAGCTATGTGCTCTGACTGAAGTTCTGAGGGCTCATATCAATGGCAAACATTCTTTGGCTTTGGTGGAGTCGACACTTGAACCCAGAGCTCAGTAACTATACTGGTTAGTGGTATCTATTAACTGCAAAAGCACAAAGCAGCTGGGTTACATGAAATGGAAGTTCTACCTGGGGACACTGGTTCTGTGTCTAAGGGACAGGTATGGCTGTGCCACCGTGCAGATTGACTGACATACACTGCCTGGCTGCAGCTGCATCTCTGTGGTTTTTTCTTACAGAAAAAATTGGAATTGCCCCTTGGCTGCCCATACAAAGCTCTGGGTGCCTTCCATTGGCAGGTCTCATGTACCCTATCAGAAGCAGAAGAAGGAAAAGTCCTTTCTATCACAGCCTTGGTGGAATTCCTACTGGAGTATGGCACAATCTACTGAACACTTGCTGTTCAGTTTAAGTCCCCCCACTGCTCACTGAGGCAGCGCTGCAGGATCAGGGCCCTCAGGAGCTGTGTGGCCCAGAGTCTCAGAGTATAAATGATCTTCCACCAACCCATCATTGACAAACATTGTGAAAGAGCTGTAGTTGTAACAGAAACATACATTTAATACTGATTCAGGGAAAGTACTTACCTTATTCTAGTGTAAAACCAATGACAGCAAACAATGAAATACAACACAAGTTAGAAAATGCCTTTCAATGCATGCAGCACTGTGATTAGTCATAAAACCCTGATGAGGTTTAGAGGCAATATAGGACTTTTCGTCTCTTTTGAAAATAAAAATTGAACAAATTATTTTCTCAGATTTCAAATCAATGTTTAGATTTTTATTTTCTATAAAATTCAGCATGCACTTTTTAGAAACATAATAGAAATGTAATAGAAGCACAAACGGCATCATATTGAATTTGGCATAAATGTTGTGAATATTCAGATAGTCACCTAATGTTTGAACTACATATGTTCTTTATGAAGATATTTTGATACTTAATTTAAATGCATTTTTCGAATCTTTGTTTTTTACTAAAAAATTGGAAGCTGATGAAAATGCTTTTCCATATGAGTACTTCTTGTTAAATCTAGAATATATAATTTGTACTCAATTATTCCAAAAAAGATAAACATTCTCTGCACCAAATGCAACATAACTTCTCACTAAATCATTTGTGCCAAAAATGTGAGAATATCTCAACAATGAAGGGCATGGAGTGATGGCTATGGAGGGATTCATTCAGTTATCTATCAGTTAACCATAAAATAGTAGGTGGGGATAACATTTCTTGCATTCCTTGCACAACATAAATTCCTTTGGACCACATAACAAGTTTTGGTAAAGAAAATAATATCAGACCCTTAGTGCTCTTCTTATAACTATCCTTTATTTCTCAGTACCTTTGACTTTGAATTAAGGTAATGAGACGTCTCTAAGGGCCTGCCCTATACACAAGGAAATGGCAGTTGTGTAATGCACATGCAAAGAAGTGTGAAGTGTGTGTGCAGAGGGCAGGCTGAGAGCTGTGCTTCCAGAGAAAAACAATGTGCAAATGAAATGCAGAGTTCGACATAAGCTCTTCTTAGGGCAGAAGTATAGGGCCACAGAAAAACACTCTTTATCAAGCCTGGGCTAAAATACATTTTTATCCTAAGAAGAGCCACATGGAACACATGAGAGTTGTGCCCAAAGCTTTCTTTACAAATGGAGAGAAAAAATTCTGCACTAATGAGAAATATTCAGCACTAGCTATAAAAGGGGATGGATAACTTAACAACTTGTATCCTTTCCCCAACACAGGACAGACATCAACTGTTTTCAAGTGGCAAGATCAGTTTAATGTATAACATTGTCAACACAGGTATTTGGTTTCACCTGTTTAAAAGAGGTGCTCCATTTAAGCACCATTTGCAGCTGCATAACAATCTTAAAAATGCTGCTTTAAGGTATTAAAGGTATTATCATTGAGAGTGACTCCAATAGTTAATTCCAAAGCAGAATGATTTTAAGATACAAAAGTATCCATCTTTGGCCTTTTTTATCAATGCTAGGTATTTTGCATTCATGTATAATCTGCAGGTTGATTTTTTTTCCCCACAGCAATTTTCTTGAGGGCAAAAAGGAATCAAAGAAATGGCACCCTGAAGGCATGTTTACTGAGAGGATGGTGGCCCTTGATTCAGAAATCAGTTGAACTGAGCAATATCATGACCCTGGCTGTGTGTCAGCTGTAGCAGTATCTGCACTATGACTTGGCAGCTAGGCCTGTGACAGAATTAATTTCAAATCTCTGGATTTTAAGAGAAGAGGTGGGCCATGAAAGCACATATTCACAGAAATACCCCTGGGGTGAGCACTGTAGGGAGGAGCAGGGATATCCTCTGTTTTGGATGGGAAATAAAATCAAGAGCATCCTTATTTGCTTTAGATCCCTACAGATCAGGTCTCCCTGCTGGCAGGTGCTTTCCCTGCTTGTCCTGTTACTGCAGCCCCCAGTCTGCTCAGGGAGAGCATGGCTCACTTGCCCGTGGCCTGAAGAAAAGCTGGCACAGCACCTGGGTGTGTGCCTGCCGTGCAGGCAGCCGAGCCAACACGTAGGCTGGGAAAATCAGACCTCTGTCAGCCCACAGGGTAGTGAAGAAAACACAAGGGGACATGTGTGGAAAGCCAGGAATTTATCTATGTCCCAAACCACATCTCCTAGTGTAGGTCGGCTCCTTGCAGTAAGGAACAGCTCACAGGCTGAGGCTTGTCAACATGGGTACACAGGTCACAAATATGAAAATCTAGGACTGAAATCAGGGCCAGTGAGGATAATTTTGATGGTTCTGGAGAGGTATATGGGGTCTCATCTAGGAGGGTGGTGGAATGCAGGGTTGTAAGAGGACTGAATACAGACTGTGTTGGACATGGACCATCAATGGGTTTTTAACTAGGGATGTTCATGGCCTTCTGAGACCAGGACAGAGTTCCAAAAGAAATTATTTCCAATTTAGGAGGCACAGATGTTTCCTAAAGTATCCCAGCTTTGGGATGAATAAGCAAGACAGAAGCCTACTAACTCTCCAATGACTCCCTATTATTGGGATTGCTGGAATTAATGGGAAGAGGTAATTACAGGATCTTGGTGAATGGTTTAAGTTCAGGCTGTGCCTCTCTGCAGCCCTGACTGAGAGCCCTGGGGTGGCTATTGCCCATAGAACTCTCCTCTGGCAACCTTGGTGGGAAGGGAGAGCACCCAGAGGATGCTGCCTCCTGACCTCCTGCTGGAGAGCTGCCTGGGAAAGGGGGCTTGCTCTTCCCAGAAGGAGGCAGTGCTTCTGTACCCTTCACTGGAGAATGAAGGAATATTGAGAATGAAAGCCAAGTCCTATCCCTAGTACTCACAGTGTGATTTCTGGTAGCCCTGGTGTGTGCAGGATCATCTAGGGTAAGTACTAACAAATACAGATCCTGGCTCCCTTCTGATACTCTGAAGCACTTCATGGAGGTGACTGAGTGTCTTCATCATTTAACAGGGGAAAAAACTGAAGTGCTGGGGATAAAGTGATCAGTGGAGGTGGCCAAGTGAAATAGCAGAGTTACAGAAAAACCCAGGTAAGAGTATTTATTGATAAGGAAGTTGCAGGTTACTTGCAAATAAATTTGAGGAGGCCTAAAGAATATTTTGATGAATTACAATGTGCAGCTAGAACTTAAGCAAAACAGAGGTGTTAAAGGCACCTGTCAGATCTGAACACATGCCAGCATAGGAACCAGAGTCACCATGGCATGTAATTCTGCCCTTCCTGAGAGCAGCATGTCTTGTGTTGTAGTTAGCAGGGACTGGAACTCTACATCTGGCCTTTGGGAAATAAGGTGTCATGGCACTGTGTTTCACAGGACATAGTAAGGGAGAAATCAATCCAATTTGGTCTTTCTCTGTGGTTTCTACCAGATGTCACTTGAACAGAATGGAAATTCTGTCTCGAGGAGACACTGTCTGCCCATCAAGTTCCTTCTCTTGCTAAGGTCTGATTACTTGCTATGGCCATTCTAATATAACACATCTCACATGACTTCTTGTTACCACTCAACTTGTGTGCCTAGTCTACAGCCCGACAGATCTCATTGTCAGAGAAGCTCTCCACATTTCAGCCTCAAAATAACTTCTAAAAGATCTGCTTTATTCCTGCTTATGGCCCCTAATTCAGTGCTTGGGTTGATAGTTAACATTATGCTTTATTTCTTCTCTTACATGGTTTGTTCTGTTCATTTTATTTTTAATTGCAAGGCAGAAAGACATGCGAATATTTCTTAATGATCAGTTCCCTCTTTCATGGTTTCCTAAACACAGTGAATGTCCTGCAGTCTCATACTCTTCCATATCTTTCCTGATGCAGCATCATACAGCCATTGATTACTAAAACAGGAATCATATCCATCTCTCTCCTCTCTTCCTTCCAGTTTTACGCTTAATGTTATGGAAGCAGAGCCCAGCAAGGTGTGTAAAAGCAGCGGAGGGTGTACAGTTAATCAGTGTTAGGACCAGTTTGGTTTGGGGTTGGTATGAGTGCCATGCAAGCTGGTGCTTCTTGGTGGAAAGGAGAAAAGGACTAACTAGCAATCAGACAATTCACTTTGCTATTGTTACAAAACATTACTTGCAGTGCCTCTGCTAATTCAGAAACCTCATTTCTATAATTACACAGTCTGGAGGTTATCTAAGCCTAATTTCTTCATTGCTTGTTTTTAAATTGTTCAATAAAAAGAATGTTTGAACCTATCTATGGAGCAGGTTCGCCTCTGTTTGCCAACCACTGCCAGCGATGAGTTCCTGCCCGGGAAGCCACTAGAATTTCACTTCTACTGGAACTAAATTGTTAGAGAAAAAGCAGGTCATCTCTTCGTGATGCAACACAGGAAAAACGGGTTAGCTGCCAGCGAAACCCATCTCAAGAATGGGAGAATCAGGAGGGTGCAGACTTGGTAAAATCTTGACAAGGGGATGAATATAGAGCTCGGACCATAGGAACCTGATATAGTGAACCCTGTTTCTGAACAGTATCCTTCTTACTAAAAAAAGGAAATGAATAAGGCATTAGTTGCTAACACAAATTTTTAAGAGGCACAACAACATTACTTTGTGCAATGAACAATACAGAAGAATCTTTTTTATCTTTGAAAGGATATAGATCAGCCTTATGGCAGCACAGTGTTGAACAGGAATATCCTTTCTTACATCCCAGCAAAATAGTTTTTTAATAGACACTGCTGCATTACAGGACCACAGCAATACTTGGAGGTGATAAAGCCCCACTTTCCCTCCTGCATTTTTCCACTATGCACAACACACCCCCCTGCTGTGACACTTCGTCCATCTCAACTACTGACTGTTGCAGTCAGGGCAGAGCATCAGGAAAGATAGGATTTTAAAGGTTTCCCTTTGAGAAAGGATTCCCTGGGCCACAATGGTTCTTAATGAGCTTAATACTCATGTCATGCTGGAGAAAGTTCAGTGCTTTCTGAGATGGGGTGGGATGAGGTGAAGCTGATACTCACAGGACGACTTCTACGTGGTCCAAAGCCCACTGATCATGACCTGTTCCGTTGTGACGGGGCTGCCACCAGCGCAGTAAGACTCCTTTCATTCGTGCCTCCCTGTCACACAAACACAAGGGCCTGTGAGACCTCCAGGATAATGGTGTTTTGTATATCCCTAATTATCCTCAAACAGGAACTAAGTCAAATTGTTTCTGTGTCACTGAACATCAACACATTGAATGTGTAAACCATTTAATGGTTAAAAATACACACAGGTAGGGAGGACTTTTTGCCCTTATCTTCAAAACAAGTATTCTTTCTGTTTTTCTGTTAAGTGAATTGATAAACACTAGCCTGGAATTTTTTAATTAGACTTCCTCTTATGTCTTCCTTGTTCAAACTCTCATCAACATTTTTTCTTCAACAGTGTCAAAAAGATAGGTTGTTTTTTAGCAGAAATGTAACTCGTGCACTTAGAGGTAATGAAATGTGACTGGGTACTCACAAGGGAACATTATAAGACACTCTTTGGGCTTGTATAAAGTCCTTTGGCTGATGCTGTGCAATTACTTGCCATGTAATTCCATTATTTACACTGTATTGGAGGAGCACTGCCTTGTCTACAGTGTTAGGATCACTCAGATTGGTATTGCAACTGTCAGTTTGTGAAATACTTCCAATTTGCAAAACAAACATGATTTTGCTGTAAAACACAGAGAGAAAAGTTATTTTCGATATGCAAAAGTATTCAAATAGGAACAATAATATTTCTAGGTTTATTGCAGTTAACTTGTAGCATTTTCAAGAATCATCACTTTAATATGCAAAATAAACTGTTCTCAGATCTTTAAAACACAGCTCTCCTTTCAAAATAATAATTTACTATGTATAACATTGTTGCAGGCAGGGTCCAATTTTGCAATATATTGGCACAAAACTGAGATGGATAAAAATGCAAACATGCAAATGAGTGTATGAAAAGTTTAAAAAGGCCAAATAAAGGTTGAATAAAGGAAAGTGCCTAAAAATATATATCATATTCTACCTGGGTGTTCAAGTAAGAAGAGCCTGATTTATATCTGGCCCATTGGCCAATTCATTCTGTTTCTAAACCTGCTTTGGACAACTAAATACCGACCAGTCCTGAAAGCTGTTACTCTGCTAAGAGCCAGCACAGCCTGGTTACTTTTGTTTTTCCATGGCCAAAGAGGCTCAATAGATGAAAAAGATACTCCTGTTCATTGCCAGGTATCATTCTATTTCACAACTGAAATGGGAAAATGACCCTGTAATTACTAAATAACATCTTTAGTCATAACCATTGTGGAGGCACATACAAACATGGGATTTGTCTTATCAGATCAGGCACTGGTCCAGGCAGTCTGGTGTCCAGTCTTTGCCAACAGCTGCATTGTCAGTGCTGGCTTACATAGACAGTGCTCTGTTGGGCATGATGAAAACATCTGACCTTTTCATCTGACATCCTCAGTCCCCATCTCCCAAATCAGACTCACAAAGCATTTTGCCAACCCTAATGTTTTCTGCCAGCCACATCCAACTGCATGGCACAGCCAGGTCAGTCCATCCTCATCTGTACTGGCCCACATGGCTGCACATACATGTGAAGAGTTTCCTTTCTAATGAATTGTTAAAAGAGCTGTTTAGGCTCAAACTATTACCTTGCTCGGGTGAGATCCAGAGGCTTGGTCACAGCTTGTCTTATTTGACATCCATTAAAATAGAGTGAATCTCCATGGGCATAGGGTGCCAGCTGTCCACATCCATTCCCTATCACTCCCCCCTGAATGGTTTCCCAGTTTATTTCAGTGACTCTTTCAGATTCAAAATTATCTTTAATATAACTCGGGAGATCATGGCTAAAAACAGAGCAGTCATCACCTAAAAATGACACAGTGAGGTTGTAAAACACACAAAAATAGAAAGGATGGAGAAAATTGAGTTACAGGTCATTGTAATTCCTTTCAAGGTTGTGACTACAGTGTGAGGACAGCCTGAATATATTTCAGCAGATCCATTAATAATGTGCACATTGATATACAGCAGCCATTTTTACAAAATTGAGCCTGTAAGTCTAATTTTTACAGCAGTACAACTTCAAGAACTGCAAGACAGTTTCTCCTGTTTTGCATTGATGCCAGAAGGAGAAACCTCAAATTGATGTTTGAAAGCAAATACATCTAAAAACTCGTAAGGGATCTGATCTTATAAGTTATGAGGCTCTCCTGGAAAACATTAAACACTGGCTCCACTCCCACAAAGCACTTAGAGCTTACCAAGGGTGCTCAGGTAGCTTTAGGTATGTGCTTAGCTGCACTGAGGGCTTAGAGCAGAACACTCTGTCCTGATGGGGCACAGAGTCCCTTTCAGACGCCAGTCACCAACATCTGGATCCCATTTGCGCATCCTCTTGGATGCACCCTTGGAAGGAGTATGAGGTGGAAGCCAATTCTGGGTAATCAAGTATCTATGTTCTGCCTTCAATAAAGGCTGGATGGACTTTACATACAGTGCCAGACAGGAGAGACTGCTGATTCAATACGGGAAGAGCAAGGAGAGGGAAAATCTGTTATTTGGAGCCCTGACAAATTATTAATTTTGAATTTGTTACTCAGGCATTCCAGTAATGAATTTGCTTGTGATACATCACTTTGTCTTTTTGTTTAATTTTGAGCTAGACTAGACAGTAGTAGATGTACAAGAGAGAAAAGAAGAAAGGGAACCTTGGAATCCTTCGTCACAGATGCAAATGGCTCCAGTTGTGCAATACCCGTGGCCACTGCAGAGTTTTGGGCATGCTTCCCCAATGTACACATGATCTATTGCCCAGCTCTGCTTCTCTAGTTCTTCTCCCTTCTGAATCCACCTGAACTGAGTTGCACTGCAAATATCAAAGTCCAAACAGTGTATTAGGATACATAGCAATAAAACACATCTGTACAGTGACATTCTAATACACCAGCAGCAAATGTAACCAAAATTGTCATGTGAGGGGGCTGTGACTTCAACAACTGTGAAGACCCACCCTGCTACATCATCCATTAACAAAAAGCTTCCTGAAGAACATTAATTATGTATCAAATCTAAATATGCAATGAGGAATCATTTTTAATTCACCAATTCTTCTTAGTAAACCGTGCCAGCAAGACAGCTGTCATTTTATAGGTCCACAGTGATCTGACCTTTCAGTAACCTACCTGGATGAGACATGGTCAGGAAGCTGGATAGTTATTCTTCTCCACATGGAGCTGTTGACAGAGTTATAGATGGTAGCTTCATGGAATTGAAATGGGGAGCAGCCAATGCTATTAGATGAGGAAGGAAGGCAGTGTGTCTGGACGAGTTGCCACGAGTCTGTCCTGTAGGAAGAAAAAAAAACAAAGACAAACCAGAAAAAAGTTTTAGAACAACTGAAAAAATAATGAAAGGAAAACAGATTATTTCTCAGGGTCATGACATTGCCTGTCACTCAACAAACACATGAAATTGTCAGCAATAGTTTCCATGCTCTGGAGCCACAAATAAACAAGAGGTGAGAGGCCAAAGCACAGGTGCAGCCAGGGAGGATGTCTGAGTGTTGAGGAGCCCTTGCTGGTGGTACTCCCAGCAGTGTGGTACATACAGCTGCTCTGAGCTGCATGATAGAAGGATTTATTTAGGAGGCTCCTTCTTAGCCTCTTTCTTACAGTGTTCAGAAGAGTCGCAGTAGAATTTGCTACATTTTCACCCACAGTTATTCAAGCACAGAATATACCTTCATTTTTACAAATTATAACATGCTACTATTCTACAGCACATGAAGCAGTGTTATTATTAGCTAGTTAAAGACCAATCTGGAGTTAAGTAACTCCCACTTCATTACAGCTTGGTCCTGTATCCTACTAAACGAGTTTCCTGCTAATGTGTTTTCCTGTGAGCACATTTTTAACAGGAGCATGCTTATGATTGCAACTACAAGTTCAGTGCCATGAATCTGTCAACATCTGGGAAAAATTATAAAGAGAATTTATGGGAGTTATGTAGACAAATCCCAGTGCTTGCACATAGGCTTTGTTCAGATTCTGTTACAACATGAATAGCAAAGGAATTGCTTTAATAAATAGAAGCTCTCCATGTTTTTAATGTTATACTATTTTTTTCAGGTGTGTGTATTGTGCTGTCATTTACCTGGCATCCTTTGTATACTCCAGCATCACTGAGTGGAGGTCCCCACAAGAATTTGCCTCACAGCCAACCACGATCTATAGCACAAATAAAATCAACTGCTATAACAAGTCAGGTAGACATTTAGAGAGATATATAATCAAGTTATTTTCTCTTTTTTTTTGTTTCTTTATTGGGTGTATGAGGGATAGTCAATTTAAAACTTGGGAAAAATCCATCAAAAGTGGATGGAAAACAAAAGACACAGTACTTCAGATGCTGTTTTTACTTAAAGAATTTTACTTCCTAAGTACTGTTATTTCCTAACAGAATCCTAACACTTATTTTCTAAAGTCCAAATTAAACACCTAAAGTCCAATTAAATAACAAAATAGGTACCAAAATACCTATTNTACTGTTATTTCCTAACAGAATCCTAACACATTTTCTAAAGTCCAAATTAAATACCTAAACAAACATTGTTTCTGAAACAAAATATATGGTAGTTCCTTGGCATTTTCAAAAGGGAAGCACCTAGGAAATTTAAAATTCATAATGATAAACATGTGGACATAAACTTTAAATCAGTCCAACTTAGGAGCAGAATAATTCTGAATATTTAAAACAATAGACATATTTGTTTCATATTACAGTAGAAAGATTACACTACCTAGTGTACATTACTGATTAGAAAATGCCATGCTAAATTTCAAAACCAAACAGAAGCCATGCTAGAGCTGAGTTCTTGGTTTAGAAATCTTTGCTGTGAGCCGTGAAGAAAAATGGGGAGAATATCAGGAAAGAAAAACTCTGTAGTAAGAATTCAGTAATGTGAACTATAAAATGCTGCTGGGTTATTATACTTTTGGTCTTAAAACAGTGGAAAAAGATGATAGTCTGGGTAAACCAAGCATCTTGGAGGTAGTCTTGACATTCAGTAGTAAAAAACTTAAGAGACTCCTCTTGTATATAGTTTCTTTGGCATGCTGAGTTGGGAAGTACTTTAGGGATTAATTAGACAGTCAATATAAAATAGGCAGTGACATTGAGAAATGGTGAAAATATTGGTCAGTGGAAGATAGAAAGTTCTGGAACTATTTTGTCAAACAGAAGAGCAAGAAAGAAACCAAAATAAGAAAGTGGATTAGTATTTTGATAACCTTACTTTCATGTTAGTTCCTGGTCTATTTAAGACACAGTGCTTGGGGAACAGCCAAGAACATTTCTGGAAAACAACTACTTGTTGCTTTTAGCCCTGTATAGAGTTCTACCTTAAATCAAATTAAAATACACATAAATGTTTCTCTGATGGTTTAGGTCATTTGCCATGACACAAGGAAGTAGAAGGGGACTTCTACTTGAACATCTTGCATTTTCCATATGACGCTCTTCTCCAGCCTTCTTCTCCCTTTCCTTTTATGTTCCTTCACAGATTAGGGGAAAATAACTTATTCTGCATGCCATCTATTCTCACCTTAGAAAATAATTCCTACTGTATCTGATGATCCAGTCATTTCAGGAAAAAGGTATTGGACTTCCAATTCCTCTCACTAACCTCAAAAGCATACAGACAGGCAGAATATTTTGACATTTTTCATTCTTGCAGCCTTTCTGCTTCTCATTACCTACATCTCATATTTTCCTTTAATTTCTATTAAAAAGTCACTATTAGTTATTCATCCAGTTAGGCATCCTAGTTGGAAGAAGACTAATTTCTGAATACACATTAGATGAATTTTCATTGTGTTATTTACTTTGGAGAGAGAGAACATTTCTTACTTTAAACTGCATCATGTATCCTGGCTGTATAATGAGCTCCCTGGAGGACAGGATGTTGTGTGTTTTATCCTTTTTCTTATTTGGCCAGTAGAGATGGAACGATGGATTTCCACAGAACCCTGCAGTTCTGACTGCATTAGGGTAAAAGCTCCAGTTTTCTTCATGAGAGGTGCCTTCTATTAAGATGAGTTAAATAAAATTACTGCATTGTCTTGGTAAACATCAAGACTTAATAATGAATCCACAGAATCACTAGATAAAAGTACTTTAGTGATATGGACACTACATTTATGTTATCTGTAATGACACACAGTAAGCTACAAAGAGACATAATAAAGACATTAATTGCCAGAGAGGTAATGAAAATGTTTAAATAATAGCACTTTAAAAAAATATGATGAGATAAAAGCATAATACCAGAAAGTTAAATTAAATGAGTTGGACTGAAATAAAAAATTTTATGTGTGCACACATACACATCTGACTATACATGTATTTATTTAGTTACACACTTCTATTAATAACATGAAGAACAGCATGTAAACAGCATTTTAAGGATCAGTCAGTCTACAAAACAGAAAATTTGCAGAACGAAAATAAAAGAAAATCTGCTTGCAAGCTCACAGGGCTCAGGTAAGATAAGACCAGATAATGAGAGACAGCAGATGAGCTGTGGCAGCCTGTTTTACCATCATCAAACGTATCCACCAGCTGGCTGGGGTTGATCTCTGCTCCCCCAATGAGGATGTTGTCCAGAGCCCACTGTGCGCGGTCGGGGCCGGGCACCACGATCCCGTTGCTGAGAGTGAAGGGCTGCCACCAGCGCAGGCGCGTGGTGTTGGTCAGCGCGTGCTCGGGGAGGAGGATGTAGTCGTGCCTCACTGAGATGTACTTTTGGTAATCCATCTCATGGAGCAAAGTCCAGGATATCCCTGCAACGAAAAGATGTAGGTTTAGTCATAAAACCAAGAATGTGGTAGGATCTTCTAAAGGATTAAAGTGAGATAATAGGTAATAAAAAGTAATAGCTATGGTCTTCTGATAGGGCTTAACTTCTAAGGATAGTTGGCAACTTACTCACTGCAAGAGTAATCTTGTGATTGTGAAAAGGAATAATCAACTTGGGCGGAAGCCACTGATTATTGAAATAAGGTAAGATTATGGAAAACATCTGAGCAATAGATGGAAATTTTAGATGGAGAAAAACATTTTTATGTGGAGAAAAATAGCTTTACAATTAAGAATTAGCTTTTTATTTTGGATCTCTGACAACTTCTGAGGTATTCATGGTGGCTGAATACAGAACCAGGCTGTAACTCAGCTGTAAATACAGTATGTACTTGCCCCCATCAATGGAATAGTCTAGCAGGACTCCCTCCTTTCTGCAAGTTGGTCTGTGGCATGTTGTCATGTTGTTTTCACTTCCAATTCTTCCCCAGTACTGTAGAAACCTAGGAGTAAATGTATATGATCATATCTGTTAGACTTGCACAAACAGAGGTTGCTTTCTGTTAACAGACATGCAAAAATTGTTCCAAATGTCAGCATTTTTAAGCAAGTGACATTGATGCACAAGTACTACAAAGGTTTCCAAAAACATTGTCTAGTAATTTTCATGGGAACCTCATGGAATTCAGCTAGGAACTACCCCTAGAAGGGAGTAACCCATTGCTAATGTACCAGCTGGGGACAGACTGGATGGGAACTGGTTTGCTTTGAGTTCCCTGAGAGCCCTGGTGGAATAGGAGTTCACCATGTGTTATGATGCCCTTGTATCAATGAAGGAAATAAAAGAAGTTGATAAACTGAGGCAAGGTCAGTGGAGGACACTGGAGTGATTGGAACCAGAGCTCAGAGCCAGTGGTCATACACTGAAAAAATAGGACGTTCCAAATGGACTTAACAGGGGGGAAAAAAATTTAAAAAAAAAATCACTCTTGAGAGTAACTGAACACTATTACAAGTGTTCCAGTGCTGACAGATATTTGGATCTCTGTTCTTGGAGATTTTTAAAGATTCAGTGGAACAAAGGCCTGGACAAACAGGCCTGAATTCAGTGTTACCTGGCTTTGAGCTTGAGGTTGGACTAAAGACTCCCTGAGGCCCCTTCTTTCCTGTGATTCAGCAAACTTGCAGAATTCCAGGAGTCAGAGTGTTTGGCTTCATTAAAGCCGTATTGTCAAGAGAAATGATGCTGAAGTTGTCTATATCATGTTCTTAGCTTGTCTAAATAGACAGAGTTCCATTGCTCTCCTGATAAGTCGTCCTTTCCAACAGCATAGAAGTGGAATGTATGGGCACCCAAGAGAGGACAGCCAGCAGAGGTTCTGCTCTGAACTCAGTGAGAGACATGGCTGGTGCCTCCAGGAGCAATGCCCTGGTGACTGGGGTCTTGCCTTTTTGCAGGACAGAAGCTGCTGATTCCAGGACATTTCTGGACAAAGGGACCTACTGCTTCACCTGGACATGTCAGACCCTTCCCTCTGTGCTAGGGTGAGCCTTGCTCTCTGTGACTCATATGAAAGCATCAGCGCCTTGAGAATCATAATCTCAGTGCCCTGAGAATCATAATCTCACCAGTGTCTGCCTCAAGTAGTGCTATTCTTGTGGTGGACTAAAATTCCCTGAGCTCCCAGCTATGCTGCCTGCTGCTTTGCCAAAGTATGACAGAGTTCCCTGTGACAATGATATGGAACATAACCTACTTTGCCCCCCTCAGGTCCAGATCTTGAGTGACAGCCTGCCTCACAGTTGCACCTCCAAAATAAAGAGTTGTGTCTTCTGCAAGAATTCCACACTCAGTACAGGTATTTCCACCTTCTAAGGACATCCATAAATCCGGTTTAATTTCCTCGTTGTCAAAGCGCTCTTTCAGGAAGGTCTGTAGGTAAGGTATTTAACATGAAGCACAAGTAAGAAAGATTTTGAAGTCTTTTTGATAACCACAGCTGGAACTGACCTAAATGTGTTTGAAAGGCTCAAGAACACTGTAAATTTTTCTCAGGGTGACTGAATGTAATCACTTCTGGCTGAATATTTGGCTACTTGAAATGAATTAGCTAAATGTGAAAATATATTAGGGCTGGATTTTAACATACTTGGGAGGTAATGCAGCAAATTAAAATTGGCATATGCAAATGAATGAGCATGTTTGGTTTGAGTGGCAAAGTTTTCATGGCAGAAAGCAACCGTGGGGGACTTCTGTATGCATGGGAGAAAAAATGTTTGCTATCTTTCCTCAGCAAAACCAGCAATCCTGGCATTAAGGAGTTAGCAGTAAAACTCCCCTAAAATTGTACCATTTTATCCCAAGTGTCCTTAATATGGATGCATTACTAATTAAAAATTGTAAACAGACAATGATATTTGTTCATGTAATTAGTATTTCAGGTGAAAAACAGAAGGTTATAATAATTCAAGTGACATAATAACCGAAAAGTTAGCTATTTTTAACTTTTAAATTAGCAATATCTAACTGAAGTCCACTTGCTTGTTATTGGGTAGCATGAGTAACAGCCAGATGAATTAATTTTTTAATTTTATGCCATTTTCCTTTATTCCCTACTCCAGTAAGCTCTTTCACAGTAAATAAAATCTTTCTATTTTGCTCAAATGCAACCATTATATGTGCAAGAGTGATTTATAATGATGATTAAAAGATGAGCAGTTAACTTTATCACAGCTTTTTCAGGCTGTTATTTTCAAAGCAACAAACCCATTCTTGAATAATGCAGTAGTAGTTTTGGTAAAAAACTGATGAAAGGGATGAAAATGGATTTGACTGTCTTCAGGCTGACAGGAATCAAAGCTAAATTTCCAGGGAGATCTATCTCTCCTCTCTCTCCTTCCCAGTCAAACATATGCCACAATTAATTCTTTAAAACATACAATGAAATTACCTTCAGTGTCTGGGTCAGGTAGCAGTTTGGACCCGAATACCCAGGATCACAGATGCATTGCTCATTCAGGCAGTCTCCATGACCTCTACAGTTTTCCAGACAACCAGGGCCCAGATAGAAATTATCAATGGCCCACTGCATATCTGAGTATTTCTGGTAGAACCGAAACCTCACGGGACTAGATATAAAGGAATGAAGAAAACCAGACAAACAACTTTGTAAAACAACTTTGCTCAATTGAAAAAAGGTGATTAAACACAATATACTCATGACTGTACTATCTTCTGAGTTTCCACAAGTAGTGGAAGTATCTATTTAGATAGATTTTTTTACACATCTGTAATATAATGAACATGAATGCTGGCATTCTGCAATTTCCTTGAAAGAAAATGAATAGGCAGATGTCCCGTTGTGTTTGCAGGAAGGTACTCAAACCAAGACAAAATGAGTAGTAAGTTCATACTTACTTGCCCACAAGGCTTTCAGGCAGTGTGTAAGTCACTCTTTTCCATCCTTTTGTGGGAAAGAAGACAGATGGCTGTGAGACACTCCCAGAACACTTTGGATCAGCTGGCAAGCACTGAGGTACTAAGTAACTCCAGCTAACGCCAAAGTCAGTGGAGTACTGCACGTGGACCTGATTTTGGGCAAGTTTTTCTGAGGTTTTACATCCAACAGAAACCTAATAAAGAAGAGACCACCAGTAATTAAGAATTAATTGGGGGGAGGAGAGTTTAAAAAAGTGTTTGAACCTGAAAACAGTCTGCAGAATTTTGCTTGAATTGCCTGTATGGTACCAGTTACCTGCAGATCTCTTTGATATTCTCAAGACTGAGAACAAACACCATAATGTGAATTTTATTTTCTTCTAGATAGCTCATGTTTCTGGATTTCCAGATTTTGACACTCATGCCTTAAACCCCAGAACCACATAACAAATAAAATTAATATCCCCTCCCACACAACCTGAGATCTGAATATTTCAAAGAAGGCCACAGATTAGGGAGACCACCTTTATGGATGGATGTGCAAAACGTTCTTGCAATTTCCATATATTGCTGGGTTATTTCCTTAATTCAGGTAAAGGGGTGTATGAAGGCCAGTCCAGTTTGGGTGTAAGTTTGATGTGAATGCATGACAACACAGGGGCAGAGTGAACTACTGGGGAGCTGCTTTTCCCTCACCAGCAGCTGTAACAAAGTAGGCACATGGTAGATGTGCAATATCCTTATTTCACTATGTCCATGGAACTGCAGTGCTGGAAGAGAAGGGTGTGCTACCTCTGAGAAAAGCTTGTGGTATTGAAGCTGGCCAACACAGAGTAAGTGAGAAAAAGGAGGACAGCCTAATAACAACATTTTTCCCAGCAGGGAACAGCTCCTGTATAGGCCTATACATCATCCTTCCTCCTGAAAGATATACTTAGACCTGGAACTAAATGTGGTTTTGAAAAATTACACTGCAGACAGGTTTTACCTTGAACTGCATAATCCAGCCTTCTGTAGGAGTCAGGTCATGGGTGACTGCGTAGACCTCTCTGCCATCGTGGCTCCCACAGATCATGACACCATCAGGAGAATCACAAAATCTCTCAATTGAGCAATCATCATGGAATAACCAGTGTTCATTCACTTGAAAATAAATGGCAATGTCAGTAATATACAGTGACGATACAAATTAAAGAGGGAGTAGCGTTAACCACAAAAGGTGATTCACAGCTTTATTTTTCAGCCTACATGAGGATTTAGTATTGCTCTTGAGAATGTCAGTAGTCCATTGTTCCCACATAAATATATATTACATTTATCACATTTATTGCTGAAAACACCTCTTACTACTCTCTTACATAAGCGTTACAGCATTATTTTTTAATCTTCAAGGAAGGATCTGAGGCTTACTTAAAATACAAACTTCTATTGCACTGAACATTTTGGGAGATCATTTAATGGGTGTTGCCTACATGTCTGCACAAAGTATACCCCAGCACTGGTAGCTGTTAAGCCTTATAAACACAGAGAAATGCATCTTCTACAAAATTTAGTTGTAAAATGTAACTTAACTTCCCTAAGGAAAATTTTTAAAAGTTAGAAAATAGAGAACAGACACCCAGGATAAGAAATTTGCTTAACTTGGCTCTTTAAAATTACTTCTTTCTTCTTTTAAAATAAACTAACCTTCTAAATAAATTCATGCAGTAAAAAAAAGCTGCATCACATCTTTTTCATTTTCCTTTTTGTGAACAAAACTCAAAAGACAACGCCTCTATAGCAACGGGATTGCCTGTGATGGCCATCAGAGTGAGACAAAGATTCAGAGAGATTCTGAAATCACGGCGCTGGCTTCCTGCCCCCTCAGTCAGGCCCAGGGGGAACGTTTACCTGTGGTTTTGTCCTCCACGGCCATGTCGAAGGCGATCCTGCCGGTGGGGCCCGCGTCGGCCGGGGAGCGCTCGTGCTGCGGCAGGGGAGCGCTGCTGAAGGTGTCGAGCATCACCGTGCGCTGGTCGGCCGAGCCCGAGATCAGCACGTTGTCGATGGCCCAGTCGTTCTGGTCCAGCCCGTCGTGCTTGGGCTGCCACCAGCGGAAGCGCGTCCCGATGCTCTTGGCATCGTAGGGAAGGAGGATGTTCACAAAGCTGGAATAAAAGATGGAAATTAGTTGTAGGGAAGCTGCAGGAGGACAACATTTCGCAGTGCTCTGTGCTGGGTGCTTTGACCATGTCTGTTCCGGATGTTTCCTAGAATACATGGAATTTGGGGAAGAAGAAAAAGACCTGTCTAGCCTATATTCCTCTAGGAGGTATTTCTGAAACAAAAATCTTTCTGATCACTCCCAATATCATCCCTGGGACAAGGGCTCAGAAGTAGGTGGAAAGGGTCAGTACCCAGACTGTGGCATGGTTTGAACAACCTCACTTGCTCTAGCTGCCCTTATGCAGACCAAATACAATGGTCTGGACTAGTAGGGTATGGCCATAGGGCCCTTATTAAGGGAAGTGATGAGAAGGAGAATGTGGACATGAAATGAAGACTGCTTTTTTCAACCTGGAGCCATTTAGCAGATAGCAATGTTCCAGTACAATTTTATCTGCTCCATTGCAACAGTAGACAACAGTACACTAAAATCTCATGTCCAATTAAAGGGCCAGTGATTTCTAGGTGTACTCAAATAAAATAACAAATAATGGGTCCCTCACATCCCCATTTTCTGTAAATCTTTTAAATCTGTCAATGAGAAAAAGGTCAGCTCATATATATGCATGTTTTGAATCCCGCAAATACCTGAAAGTAAGGCTTGATCAATCCTTTTGATAGATAACTGCAGAAGTGCAGTTTCTCCTCTCCACACCATTTTGTGACTAACTTATAACAGTGATTTTATGATCTTGCCAATAAGGAAATAGATTGCAAAGGTTAGCAACTTTTTTTGAACAAGATGGACATCACTACAGTAACTATTCATTTATCTTCCTGAAACCATTTAGAAATCTACCAGACTGCTACAGGCTGCTAGCTATTGTACTTCTGGCCTAGTAGCTCCACAAATGCTGATGCTCTCAATACATGCACCAAGAGCGTTCATCACAGGTTCTGGTGAAACATTCAAGACCACCTGACTTTAGCAGAGAAATTTACACAGGCAGAAAGAAAGTATCTACAAACCCAGGCTTGCTGAATTGATCATAGAAAATTTCCATTAAGAGGCTCCAGGTGATTCCACCATTCACAGAATACTCCAGCAGCACTCCTTGGTTGCGGTTATTAGGAGTTATCAGACATCCATACATGAAATAAAACTGGATGAATTCTGCACTGGTGAGGTTCAAATCCACTGTAACTAACATACGGCTGCAGCCCTTGAAAGCAATAAAAAAATATGTTGGCTGGTGTTGGCTGGCAAAACTTATGTTCATCAAATGTTAGACTATGCAGTCACTATTAATGTGGATTCATGCTGCCAAAAAATTAAAGTGGTACAAGATTTTATTAATTATTTCAAAGATAAAGCTACAACAGAACAATATATATACATATACTTTCCCTGAAGACATAATTTCAGTCATACTTCATCTTAAAAATTCTTGTTGTGTATATGTTGCTATTTTACCTTCAGTTTTACAGCATTTATGTATTCACCTTTCTTCTTAATACAAGAGTTGCAGAAATTCATGCCTCCATTGTAAATCATGAAGTTTTCCATGCAGAATTAATGTATCACTGATTATGTGCTAATGATTCAACTTATGCAAACCATCAAATGGTAAAGCAATTTTAGTATTTGTGTTTTCCACAATGCCTTATATATTTCACATTCTTTAGTCTGTTAGTTGGTGTTTACTTAGCCCTACTGGAATGAAGTAGAAATGTAATGCTTCTGTAAGTTTATTTTAGAAAACTTTCATCAGTTTGAACTTAGTTATGAATTTGATAGAAGAGATCTACAGGCATAAATTTTACATGTTTCCAAAATACTATTTTGTAATTTTTATAATCCTGGGGTTATCTGTTAGCAAACTATAGTTCAGCAGCAGTCAGGGTTATATACCTACGTATGTAGCTAACTTAGGAAATTTTACTGTGAGCTTACTCTGAAAACACCCACCTGTGAGACTTCTGAAGGATGAGGCTACACATGGATGCAATGTGTTCTAGGATGACCCTGCTTGGGCAGGGAGGTTGGACCAGATGACCCACCATGGCCCCTTCCAACCCGACCCATTCTGTGTTTCAGTGACTGTATTGTCAAGGACCACATGCAAGTTATACAAGTGCAAATAGCTAGCTATTAATTTACCTCTGCTGTCTGATTAGAAGCCACACCAAACTCTGGTCTGGCAGTTTTAAGTACTGTGAGGAGGGTCTTAGGAGGAAAATTAAAAGTCTGCATACTTATACTGTGCTTTAACCTACTAGCTCTCCTTTCAAAGGCCCCTCTACAGCTCCTCTCAGGAGCCACATACACTATATCTCATTTTCCCGACTGCAACACAGCAAGGAACACAGTATCAGCTTTCCTGGAGTGTTTCTGGCTGACCCTAGTCTGTAGGACCTGTTTGACTTTGATCTTCAGCCAAGCAAAGGATTTAGTTTTGAGAAATATTTTATATGTCTGATAAGTTATGCTGTTATTTTTTTAACGCCTTGCTGTTTAACTTTTAAAATCAGTCCCACTGACAGTGTCAAATGGAGCGAGCTGCTCCTGTGCTGGACACACACCCCACTGAAGTGAAGAGCCATCCCAGAGGCGACGGCCCCGCAGACCGTGCTCAGTTTGCCGCCATTCACCGTCAGCCAGTTCTGGTTCGAGGGCGCGCGGTTGAAGTTGTCTTTCAGCTGTGTCGGAAGGGGAGTCTCTGGCTCGTCACAGTACAGCCCACCCCAGTGCTCATCGCAGCTGCAGAGCAAAACAAATGCACAAATCAGCTGGCAAAGGCTCTGCATGGAGGTTTAATCAGTGCCGTGTTATTAAGGTAACACCTTGTGCTTCATAGGGGCGCCATGTATTACTGCACAACTGGTATGTGGGGTTTTCAAACATCTGGCGTTTTGTAGTTAGTATGAAACAAAAATTATGCTTTTGAAGGCTTGGTGTTGTGCATCATTCAAGCTTCTAATACAGAGTACACTCCCAAACATGGTAAAAGCAGTAAAAATGCATTGTGCTTGGATAGATAAACCAAGAGATTGTGCCAAGCCTAAAAATATCCTTCTAATGTTAAAGTTCAAGTTTCTGTAGTTTTAGTAGATGGGTGCTTTCTTATCCTTATGTGGTTCTCCATTTTTTTCCCCCCTCTGAAAAACATTCTTATAGTGTGTCAAGGACTGGGTGACATCTTGGAACTGTGTTCTGCTACTTGATTTCACCAGAGATATTGTGTCTTGGTACTTCAGGCTAGAAGTGTGTCAGGCTAGAGGAGAACATGATAATATGTCTATTCTGCAGTGAAATATATTTCTAAAAAATACAGTCACAGAGCAATTATACAACCATTCTCCCATTTCTGCTGCCATTTGTGGCTGGGAAAAAAGCAATACATCCATCTGGAAGATATTTCTCTGTTGCCAAAACAGGCAAATCTGGGGGTTGTTGTTTGCTAGCATTGCAGGACTCTATGAGGATTGTTATACAAACAGTTTGAGGATCAAGCCAGTCTGCCTCTCCTAGCAAACCCTACCATGGAGCAGAGTCATCAAGAACATCAAGGTAACACCAGTCAGAAAGCAAAATATGGCCCTGTAAAGAACTGGCACATATTCTGCTTAGCGGCTACGTCCCGCCTCCAGCCCAGGTTCTCTGCACCCAGACCAGGCTGAGAGCATAGGGACGTGGTGTGAAATCCCTTGAGAATAAGGAGAACATATTCTGGGAAGCTCCAGGACTGTATGTCCCTAGAGGGATGTGCAAACTCAAGGGGTACCCTCTCCCTACCTGGTGGGAGGGGAATTTATCCAGCAGAGGGAAGAGCAGGTGATGCATTGCCACTGAGGAATGGACTGTCTGCTTTGGCTGTGGAGCACAAAGAGCCAGAGGTCTGGCAGGGCCAACCCCTGCAGCTCCCCTTCCGCTTGTTACTTCTATTCCCAAGTGGTCCCAGTGCCCTGCTCAGTTTTAACAGCAAAATCCACCTTCCTTTGTAGAACTGTATCACAAGTTTTTCCTGCAAATTCTTCAGAATGACAGAGGGGGAGTGAAATGCTGCAGCCCTGGGCAGGACAGGGAACAGATGGCACTTACACACAGTTGTCTTGCATGCACTTCCCATGGCCACTGCACATGTCTATGCAGCCATCCCCGATGTAGACATTGTCGATTGCCCACGTTTGCTGCTTGTCGAAAGGAGCAGGCTGGTGCCAGCGGAAACGAGTTGCTTGAGACCTTGGGAGAGGAAGAAAACCAGAATTCTGTATTTTCTAGCTAAGGCAATCTTTATTTTGACTGAAAGGAAGTGTTAGTCTTGTGGCTAGCCTGCTCTTGGAAGATTTGTTTGATACCAGCATGACCCAGGTTTCTGGGTTTCTGACGATGACATGATTCCTCTAAGAAAAGGGTGACCACATTTTGGGAACAGAACAAAGCATGAGTGCTTGGTGTTAAGCTGAGAGTGTGGGAGGTAGGAAATTGATCACCAGTGACAGCAAAGCAATTGGGCCATGGTTGGTGCAGTGGAGAGGAGGGTAGGAAGAAAGTGGTACTCCCAGTTGGAAGCTCAGGCCAGTCATAACTGTGTCCCAGCACAGATCCAAGCCTGAGAAATAACTAGGAGCTGGATCAAGCCAGAATAATCCAAACCCTCCAAGCTTCAAACTCAGCCAGTCAAGAAGTCCAAGTCAACAAATTTACCTGATTTTTCTCTATGAATTCTCCAAACCACACTTAGGTAAGGGCAGCTCTAGGGAGTGGGCTGGGGACAGGTGAAAAGGCCCATTCAGGGCTTTCAGAATGACCCTGGCTTTGCTCCCCTCCACCCAGGGCTTGGCTGGAAATGCTAAGAAATTATTTGTAGTGTCATCCTGGCTCTACTCAGTAAATTATATTCATTTGGTTGATTAAAATGGGCTTAGATCCCTATATGTGAAGTAAGTGTCTCAGCTCCCAAGACAGATGATGAAAATCTATCCAAAACAGGCAGGGGACACCAAATAGTTATTCAGCTCATGCAGGTGTAGACTGAGTCAAAAGCTGTGAGTAGGATTTCTCTATGAATTCAAGCTAATCCCTGTTTTGCAGTACAGCACTAGATGGCAGCATTGAACTTTTTGCAGTCCATTCTCTTTTGAAACTCAAAGGGAAATCACAATTATTATAAATACCACAAATAAATAAACGGCAAAATCCCCAAAAACTATTTAATGTAAAAATGGACCTCATATGATAAGGCCATTATTCTCCCATGAATTATTTCTTTATGAAAATGCTTAATCAGCTGAATAAACAACATGTTTATCCAAAGAGAAATCTACTGCCCTGAGCTCAGCTCAGCTACTCATCAAGCAGCATTTTAAAAATAAATATAAAAATTGTGAGGAACTTCTTCCAGAATAAAGAAAACCGCCTATATTTTACACCGCCTACTTTGGCTGGGCATATCACCAACAATTAGTGGAGCTGATGCTCCTGTGGGAAGCTTTGCATTTGTGTTTTAAAATCAGCTCCAAGTTAGAAGTAAGTGTCCATTTCCTTCTCGAGGCCAGAGGTGAGGTTGTGCTCTGGGATGCAGGAACTCTAGAGGCTACACAGACATGGGTGGTGAGATCCAGGCCAAGCTACTGA
Organism: Anthoscopus minutus; assembly: GCA_013399455.1. Taxonomy (NCBI): domain Eukaryota; kingdom Metazoa; phylum Chordata; class Aves; order Passeriformes; family Paridae; genus Anthoscopus; species Anthoscopus minutus. The sequence goes on along the minus strand of VWYI01036072.1, from coordinate 91,759 downwards.
CTACACAGCCTGTATGTGCCTCAAGCATTCAGGCACCAACAACTGGAGACACACACCTGCTATTATACAGCTTGAAATAATAAAGCAGCATAGAAATTATATTGCTTCTAGACTAAAAGGCCCATTAGCTGCACTGTTCTTATCCTAAAGCTTAATGCCTCTGTTGCTTATGAGATAAGGTTGTAATAACCTCTCTCATGGAATGCCTATCTTAATAACTTTGGAAAATGGTATTACTTGAGCAAAAAAATACAATTATGGGATTGGACAGAAATGCAATTTTTGCCTCAGTAAGGCATCAGACTTCTTGTGACATATAGTGCTCAAAAAACTCTTCAGTCAAAATCACAGTTATTTATAGACTTCTGTTTATCTCAGGTGGTATCTTCCTTTCAGATTCAAATTCAATTGGTTTGGAACATCAATCCCAGCCCTGATTTATCTCATTCAACCCTAGAAAGACTACTCTGAAGACAAATTTACAGTCTTTATACAAGAACTGGTGGGGTAATGGATTTTTACAGACAATAAGCAGCAAAGCCACACAAAAGAGGAAGCACAGAAAATTCATGCTGGGAAGAAGTCCTAAAAGAATTCCTACTATTTGATGTAACTGCACTGAAGATAGAGAAGAGACCAGATGTCCCAAATGATTAGTAACAGAACATGGACTTTCCACTACTAATGTCAAAACACAGAGTAACTGTATGGGTGCTTTTAGTACAATTGCTAAAAAACAAAGTCTCTGCTTCCAAACTTGTATGTGCCTTTGGTATCATCCTTCATGATCATCAAGGCTCTACCTGTGCTTTGATACTTCTGAGCCAGCAGTTATCTCAGCCTTTGTCTTTGTCTCAGCAGGAGGAGCAAAGCTGTGGAGTCAAATAGTGCTGAGAGCCTAATGCCCTTGGCACCTGTTTTTGCAATTTTTATAGGATAGAGCTTCATTTACTTACACTTATTTGTTGCTATTTACATGGACCAAACAAAAAGGACAAGGTACAATTGCTTAAACTCAATAATGTATCATGACATTATAAATACCTAGTTATACTTTTAGATTTATTCTGCAGAAAACCAGAGGGACTCACCTAGTATAGGGAGGCAGAGGCAAAGTGACCCGGGTCCACTTGTTGAAAGTGTCTGAAATGAGAATCCTCTGGAGATGGTACTTGTTGCATTCCACATTAGTGGGCAGACAGTCTTTCAAAATTGGGTGCCAGGTCAGCCCAAGGTCCACTGAATATTCCAGTTCAATAGCTAAAAGTGGAAAGATGGTTAGTTACTTAATTTAGAGACCTATATCCATTGGCCTATAATAAAGTGCAAGCCCTAGACAGTTATCACAAGTCTGAACTGACAAAATAACCACCCAGAACTTTTCAAACCCTTGTGTCAGAAGCACAAAGCTACCTCCTTTGGTGGCAGTGTGGGAGGATGTGTTACATGTTGCTGCTGAGCAGGTATAGCTCAGGTGGAGTCTGCAGTACATCTCTGCATCTGCCGCCTTACTCAAGCGACCACAGAAGAAAAGACAGAGCCAATGCTGCCAGGCTTTAGTCAGTATCTGTAGCTGCAGCATGCAAGAAAATGATGTGACAGCACCACAACCACTAAACTTTGTTTCTCAGGCTTGAAGAGTCAGATTCAGCTGGATGTGATTGCTGTGTAAAGCAGAGCAACTCTCAAATTCAAACTTTAGGCTGTCACAAGATGGCTTAGTCAGCCTTCCACCCCTTCTGCAGACCAGCTCATTTCATTATCCAGCACAATTTTAATTTGAGTTTGTTAGTCAGTGAGCTTGTTTCCATTCAAACACAGCCTAGCCACATTAAACTAATGTATTCATTTCTCAGTGAAAATCAGCAATTTAATTGTTTTGATGTTTATGGCTTATAAACTTTTATTATGAAAATTACAGGTTAGTCAACTCACTAAATACTTCAAGTCAAACTTTCATGCAGCCATGAAAAAGTAAATAATAAGAGATGCAGAACTGGAACTTGAAGTAAAGTTCCAGCTGCCAGGCATTCTGGCTGAGCTGGCTGCGTAGTGACAGGGGTGATAAATCTGTGATCTTCTTTCGATTACTACAGACCCATTTCTTCTGCCCTCATGAAAGGGAATGACCCTTAATCACCCAATCAGTCCTACCTGATGTTTCAGCACAGAAGACAGTGCTATAGAAATACAAGGACAAGTAGATACAAACAAGGGTAAGTGAATTTTCAGTGTTAAATTTCATTCACCAAAAAAAAAGCTTTGCTCATCATGACTGGAAGCATGATTAGGTAGTGTCCTGTGTAATGTAATATGAAGTTAAGGTAATGATAAGGGTTGTAGATAAAGAAACAAACGAAACTGTCCCCAGCAAAATAAGCATCTGTTTCTTTGCCAGTCTATGGCTCAGTTGCCAAAATGCTTCTAAACTTAGCAGAGATGATCTCAGGATGCTGCAGTATTCTTAATAACAAAAGAAAGAAAAACTTTTAAGCATGTGAGAGGCTTCAGATTAGAAAAATCAGAGAAGCTAAATCTGGGATTAAATGTAAAATCTTTTTGCATTTTTATACAGAATTGTAGAGGAAAAGTCAGCAACCCAGTAAATTAACACATATCATATGATGCAATTGTAGTCTTATCCTCATTAAAAGCATCTATACCTCAAAACCCTAGTCTAAGAGGCTGTGTAAAACAAGCATTAAAAAGCTTATTTTTTAGATAAAACTATTTCTTGAGTGCCTTAAAATTCACATAATGAACCAATTTTCAATTTCCATGTGATGTGTATTGAGTACAGGGCATGTTTTTATTTTATCAGTATGTATATAGGTGTATATACACAAATAAAAGCTGGCTCCAGATTCAATAAACATCATATGAAAAAAAGAAGCTAGGTAATTAAAAATTACATCATTATGTAATTGTGTATAAACATATACATACACTTGTGCATAGTATGTATGCACACATTCATACATGGAAACATATAGGTGTATACATATTTATTATTTCATATGGACGATATAAATTTTTGCAGTTGATGCTGCTTTAGCAAGTGTCAGATGTATGTTGGTATAAATGATTTCTTACATATATGGGTACAAGTGAGATCAGAACTGAGACTACACTGAAAATGCAAAACCACAAAGCAAGAAACATATGCTGGAACACCCAGCTGCTTATTATTACACCACCACCCCAAGCAGTGGACGCCATCTACTAAAAGGATTTGAGTAAGGCAGCTGTTAGTCTTTTTCTGATATAGATTGAACTGCAACTTAGATGCTCACAGGGAATAATTTACTTCAGTTTATCTTAGACTTCAGACACCTGGAATAAAAAAGCTGTGTTACAATTTCTAACAGAAGCACACAGCTTTCTTTTGTTTCTCAGTTCTTGTTACAATGAATAATGTAAGCAGAAAACAACTTTCCTCTGCAGTGGAGGAAGAGGAATGGCAGGAATTACTAAGAAGTCATTACCATAGCAGGAGTCTGTGACAGAGCAGGAAGCTGCAAAATCTATTTGCAAGAAAGAGTCTTCATTGACAACGATGTCAGTGGTGACAACATAGCGGGTGCTGGCTTTCTCAATGAACACCAGAGCATCCCCAGCAGAGCCGCAGACCGGCATCTTTGTTCCACCAGGGTGGAGCAGCCACTTCCTACTGTCCAGTGTGGTGAAATCATCTTCCAATACTGTATTGCCAGAGATATTTCCTCCAATAAGAATCTGAGACATTAGGAAAGAAATTGTTATTGGAAAGGAAAACTGTCTAGAAGTCTTCACAAATGTGTAAGTGACATAGCAATCTTGAGGGAGGAAGAGATGTACCAGACTATGTGTATTTATTCTGCTGGTCCAAAATGGACAAAATTCATTAGTAAAGAATTTAGGCTACGAGAAAGGGGAGTATCTCTTTCTTAAAAAGGAGAGATTAGCTCAGCTGTACAAATCTCAAATTCAGAGAGGTGACCTCCAATCTCAATGAAGTAAAACTGCTCACAAAAAAAGTGCTAGTAGAAGCAAGTAGAAGTACTTTTCTAGTGATTGTTTGGCTCTTCTATAATCGGGTGCACTCCTATCAGATTGCATCTGCTGATAGAAGTGAGGAAATAGCCTCTGTTTTGTCATTGACTATAAAACATCATAATTTTACTATTCAAGAGCAAGAAAGGCAGAATTATTTTGCATTTGTTGCATATTTTGCATTCTGAATTCAGTTTCTGATTGTTCTGAACTAATACAACTACATTCAATGAAGATATTGAAACAATGTGTATTTTTAAATTTCTAAACAGAGGGGTGGGAAGCATTATTTTGTAACCACAACATTAAAATGGCTGGCTAGGTTTGTCCTAAAAAACTGAGCTAACTAGTCTTGAAACCAGTCTTCAAGGTGCAGCATAATATCCAGCATAAACAGAACAGACGACTGGGGATACAAGCATCATAAAGTCACCCCAGGACACTTCTTTAAAAAGAAGTAATAAATATTAAGGTAAATTGTACTTGGACAACCCAATGACACTGCTTTGAACATAATCATTTTAGAGATAAATAATTTGTGATTTATACCAAGTCATACGAAGTAATATAATAATCTTTATAGCAGAAAATCACAAATATGAAACGTTATTTTCATAGACTGGTATTTTTCTATAGTCTTTTTCTATTACATTATACCAAGCCAATTACATATTTGGATACATTTTAAATGAAGGTTTTTGAAGCTTGAAATCAGACTTGCATTTTGCATGGTAAGGTCTCCTGTAATGTGAACCCAAGGCTCTACACGTGTGTAAAAGACTTTCCTAGATTCAAAATCAGCGCCCCACAGGGAAATGGTGCATTAAAACTGTGAGTTCAGCAAACAGTAATTATGCTCTAAATATCTTTTTACAAAGCATTTTTGCTTGTCTCAGTGAAATGACACATGCCAAAAAAAAGGGAAACATTAAGACTGAGTCCAGTCTAAGATTGCTTAAAGAATGTTAAAAGAAGAAATGCACACAAGGATTCCTCACCTGGTCAATCACCCAGGGACTGTAGAAATGCCCATTCTCGGATGGTTGCCACCAGCGAAGCCGAGTAGAGCTTGAACGGGCCTTCAAGGGAATTTCCAGGGCAATGTATCGTCCCACATTGCTGGAATTACTGAAGAGGAACTCCTGGAGAAGGCTCCATGTGAGGCCCCCGTTGAGTGAATACTGCAGCAGCACAGGCTGGCTCCTGGGGTCAGGTACCCCCTTGCCACATCCCAGTCTCATGAAGAACTGCACAAATCTAACAGGAAAAATCTTTCCACTTATCAGAAAGATTTATTTTCTACAACACCCTACACAGCAAACCAGAGAGCCATGGAGTTTGTATATTGACTAGCCCTGTGTTTTCTAGCTGTAAGAATTATCTTTAGGAGATCTTATGATTTCCTTTCCAAAGCTTCTAGAATATAACTAGACAGACAGGTGGTATGACAAAAATTCATTTTGCCTGTGTGGTAGTTTGCCAGGCATAAGAGGCTGAAAAAAGCTGGTCATTTATGTTTGCAGCTTTTGTCTGCATAGCAGATGGTGTTGCAAGTATCACAAACGTAATCCTGGGTGAAATTTTTATCGCTGTATCCCATGAGTACAGATTTTAGTGGCAGAAAAGCAACTGTGCTCTAAGTAGATCATAATTTGCTATGATTTGCTGAAACGCTTAAATTCAAAATAAGCATCCCAGTTTTCTATTGGCATAAACCAGAGAAAATCTGGATGGGAGAACAAAGCACATTTCACTTTCAGGGATCATTTTGTCCATTTTGTCAGCCTGGGAAATTTGTCTAAATTACACCGTTTAAATGTGCTGGCTTCCCTGAAGCCAGCCCAAGCCACCCAGGGACACCAGTGCTTTCATCCCCCAGTTAATTGGCTTCTCCAAAGCTGCACAATAGACTTGTATCAAACTGCGAGATCCTTCCCGTCAGCTGATGCTCATAAATAGCTCCACTGTGCACTTGGAGTGGAGGGAACCGTGCTGTAATGATATTTACTTATTGGACTTGCAGGGATATTACAAGTATTAATTCATGTTTGCACAGCTTTTGCACAGCTTTAGAGTGTTTTATCTGCTCTAATTATTATTGCATTAGTGGTGCCTGGCTCATGGTTAAATGAAATGGTGCAAAAGAAGATTTGTATCAAAAATCTTTTTCTGGTTTGATCTGCAGGTAGATCTGCTGGGAGTGGAGGCTGCAGAGATGCCGGGCAGACAAAGCTCCAATAAAACGACAGACCTCCAAGTCAATTAATTCTAGTCCTCACTGAGACTCACAGTTTCTCTTGCTACTATATATAACTGCTTTTGCTATAAATTATATCCACCTCCATGTCCCAGACATAACATATTGGTTGTGCTGTAAAGGAGCACTGGGTACCGTCATGGATCAACATATCAAATGTAATGGATTTGCTTCACTGCTGGCAAGTCTTTCTGCCTCCTCAGATTTACTCCAACATTCGCCACATAATTCAAAGGAAATAAACCCAGGTGACCTTGTCTCCGTTGCATCTAATTTCTTTGCATTGCTATTCTTATTATCTCAGATTTTACTAATGTAGTAATAACCCACACAAATATAGATAACAATGTTTAGCAGATAAAAACGTAATTGTAAGTATCTTACCCCAAAGATATTTTGCAAAGGCTCTGCCTATTTTGAAATGGAAAAGCAAACTTTGTTTTGTAAATCTGGTAACACTCAAATGCGTGGATGTTCTAGTAATTCAGAATTGAAAGGGATTTGATCAGCTGTGATACCTAAAATATTCTCTCCTTACTGATATTTCATGTGGTACAGTTCCAGTTACCAGTATCACCATGATGGTGATACACTGTCCTCTGTGTTAAATTCTTTAACACACAGCTGTGATGGCAGTGGATGGCAGAGTCCACTTGATTTCAATCCCCAGGTGCTGAGTGTGGCTTGCAGCACTGACAGACAAATCTGCTTGCCTGCATTCTTCAGGGGATCTCCTCATAAGGAAAGGGGAAGTTTAAATGTGACTACTGAGTCTAGCACCCTTAAAAAATAGTTGTTCTCATCACTCCTGGCATAAATGGAAACCTCTCTCCAAGTCCCATGCAGAACTTGGCATAGCTATGTCACAGCCAGATCTGTTGTTCTTTGCAGGGGGTTGATAGAGTCAGTCGGGAAATGTAGAAGATCCCACTGCAATTATTTCAAGTTGCAAAAGAGCAGCTCCCAGCAATGCCACTGCAGTGTGCCTTGCTGTTCAGGAAAGAATATACAGTTATTTGTTGATAACTGTTATTTTTCTCAATCATATATACAAGAAATTGTATGTCCAGCTTTGTTTTCCTAAGACAGAAGTTATTTATCTCCATATAACACCTTGTGGTCAATATTTGTAAATCCAGATTACAGACTATCATGGATAAAAGAGAAATTATGGTTCTTTGAACATGAGCAATAAAGTAAACATAAATTAGTTTAATGGAGCAACTTACAAGATCTTTTGTGTCTTTTTTTAAACAATCTTTTCATTTCAGAGTGGACTAGGAATCAAATTAGTGTTGAGAATTGGGGTTTGTTTTCATCAAGTTCTGAAAAAAAGTCCGCTGTGAGGACTCTTACAAATTACAGGGGTCCTTAGTATGACACAGCAATGAGGTTTAGCTAAGTGCTGATCTGAAAACTACAATGGTTAGATATTAGGCCTTTTTACTGACCATAAGTCTTTACAATTAAACCATTATTTAAAGATTCAATACCAATGCTGACAGTAAAAAGTAGATAAAATGCCTGTTGAAATATTTCGTACAGAATATGTTTCCTACAGAGAGGAGCAGGGTATTTATCAGAGATCAGTGAAAAAAAGTCTTGGAGAAAGTGCAGTCTCTCCAAAGTAATAATATCATGCCTGTTTGTTAGCATGTTTACAATTGGGATGGAGTTCAATTCGTGTCAGTGTAAATTTTTTTAATGTGGCTAGCTTAGCATGCCTCACTCATCATGTCTCCTCTGCAGGCTGCAAAGATACAACATAAACTGTAAATGCACTAAAATATTTGGTTTTCAATAGCTGGTGACAGCTTGATGGGAATTTCTCAGTGAATTATTGGAAACAAATGTGCACAATAAGAAACAAGCTTCAGAAATGAAAGAATTATGATATACAAATGTAAAAGTTATACTTTCAGCAGATACTTCTGTTCAGCAATGGCTCATAATACACCAGACTACAAGAAAAGCAGAGCATTTCTCATGTTATGGATTTAGGAAACAAAAACTTGCATGAGCTACTGAAGGTGTGGCATCAGTTTCCGGGATTGTTATTTAAGGAAAAAAAAGAGCATTTAAATGGTTAATGCAATTAAAGTTCAATTTAAATATAATTTAACATGGCGACAGTGCTTAAAATGGAGCATCTGCTAGTATGAGGACCACAGAATATGTCAGCTTGCTTTTACTAGAGAAATATCACACGTCTATATTCTTCAGCATGGTATTTCCCCAATGAAATCTGGAAAGAACTTTTGGAAGGATGTTACCTGGCTTGTGATAAATCTAGGTCTCGAGTCATCAGCATCCGTAAACCTTCTTCGTTAAAGAAAAGGTTGTTTCCTCCAGACATGATACCACATTTCCTTGATGGCTTTCCACCACTCACAAGGAGGAATCTATCCGACTCCAGCTGACCTGAATACACAGTGAATACATATTTACGATTTACTCTGAAGTGCTCCTGCTGCAAGACTGCTACTTCCAGAGGAAGAGAGATAAATTAAAAATCACACGCTGACTGAGAAATATTCAGTGTTTCCAATGCTATGTATTCTAGAAAGCTGACATAAATCAAAACAAAATAAAAAAATATAAACCCAGAAATATGAAATCTGAGATCTTAGTTTCCAGTTATTCACAAGGTTTTCCACCTTTCATAATTTATCTTAGGGTAACAATGAAGTACTCAGGTCTATAAAGAAACTCTGGGTTCCATGTGGTAGCATGCAAGCAAAGGCTGGCAAAATTGAAAATGAACAGCAGCACCTGTGAAAGGGTGAGTTTGGTTTGCAAGTGCTGCTTTATGAAAACATGCTCCTCTTGCCATGCTTACTAAGTGGGGGAAGTCTCAAAGGGGTTTTAGAATTGTGTGTGTGGATGCTGTGTATGCCCAGGCATGTGTGAGGATTCTAATTCCCTCCTGCCTTCCCTCTCTTGGGATCTGCTGTGGCTGATAAGCCCTGGCTCCCACTGCTGAGACACTTGGTCTGCTCTGAAACCATGTTTGCTGTAGAAGGGCAAGTCAGTAGTGAGAAGTGACAGGACCTGAAAGCCCTCTGCTGTTTGCCTCACTTGCAAATGCTCTGTCTGTGCCAAAGTCAAACTACCATCAAATCATAATTTGCTTCTAAAATTATTTTCTACATGTAGAGTTTCAGGAAGTTCTGTTTCAATGAAGATTTTGTATTCCAGCATTAACAGTGGGATGGGCATTCACAAACCACACTTGCAAGTGGCATCTGAACTACCTGTTTCGTGGGAATACCCCCATGGCATAAATTCTAATCAGAAGCATGCAGGGGTGAGGAAAGCTTTGCTATTTAAACCCTTGGACCCTGGGTTGCACTGAGATGGACAGGCAATATTCAGATGCTCCCCCTGGAAAGAGATACCTTCAAAGTCATCCTTAAGGAAGTCAGAGTTCTTGGTACTGATTTTGCAGGTTGGCCCCGAGTAGCCGGGGTCGCAGATGCACTTGGTGCCGTTGATGCAGCTGCCGTGCCCGTTGCACATCTCCTCGCACTGGGGGCCAATGTACACGTTGTCAATGGCCCAGGTCACAGGCTGGGATCCAGCAGGGTAAAATCCCTGGTACCACCTGAACCTTGCCAACCTGAAAAGTCACAAAGTGTACTTATTTTAAATAATAGTTTCATCTTTTTTTGTATCCCATACATATACCATTATATGCACTTATATATTATTCTTTCTGTTGGAAATGGCTTGATAAATACCTTAATTCTATAAACTGACTGCTAGATCTAATTCCTTCAGTACCTCATGTATCTTTATGTTGATGTTCAACCCAAGTACTGACAGAAATAAAAATAACATTATTCATTAGCTCTAATCCCAAAACTGAATGACAGACATGATTTTCAAAATTTAAAATCCAGCTACTCTTAACTCCATCATTCATAGGGAAGATGAATGGCCAAGGTCTGGTGGATTCCCTTCTGCCTCAGTGTACAGTGTGTGGGTCAGACCTGGCCACTTTCACCCTCTCCTGGAGAGTGAGATTCTACTTCATGCTTCCATTGTGTCCCCAGGGAGACCACCTGTAGGGGTGCAGTGGTAGGATCTCACCCTCAATTACCCAGAAAGAAAACACGATCTGTCTTGTCACCAGGTATTCAGCTTGCTTTCAGGCAGCTTAATCTTAAACCAGGCTGATATTGCAAGTTGTTAATTTAAACTATATTCTCCTTTGGGTGCTGTCCTGTCATTTTTAATTCATCTCTTAAGTGCTACTTGCATCAATGCTGCATATAAAAAAGAACCAACTGGGGAAGGAGGGAAAACAAATTGAGATGAGGAAAATACTTGAGAGACTAATTTTATTCCCAGATGAGAAAATGTTTTAAGGGAGGAAGGAAACCAGAAGATTGAGAAGGGAGAAGCACTTAATTGCCTTGTGTGTTTAATGTGTCTTGTTAAAGATATCTAAATTCAGCAGGCAAATCGATTCCATAGATAATTGTAGCTGACAATTTTTTTTCCTTGAAATTTTTATGAGGGGATTTAGGTGACAACCAATAATTGATGTGTGTGGACACTACTAAGTGTCACAAGAAAGATGCCCAAGAACCAGAGTCCTGCTGGAAGTCAGAACCATCAACTTTAGTGTGCCCTGAGGGGAAGGACACAAGAGACTGGAGGTGTTGTAAACTCTTCTTCAGAGTAGACCTCTGCCCCACAGGCTGGATTCTTTTTGCTGATACAAATCAGCTCCTCCTCTCAGGGTCACTCCTGGCAAGGGTGAAGCATGACTTGTGTCTGAAGCAGAGAGTGAACCACTGCTTGTCTGGGGTTTCTTCTCTGGCTCAACAGGCCCTGGACCCTTCCTTCATTATTACTAATAATTATTACTTCAGTATTACTAATAATTATTGCTTACAGCTGTCTGCTGAGAACATATATTCATTCTAAAATTACACATGTAGTGGAAATAACTTAAAATGTCTTTATCCTCAGTTAAAATATAACTTCTCTACACTTGGGGGATGAAAAGGCTGGGAGATTTTTTTAGAATTACACAAGGAGAAAGGTTTGGATTTTTTTTCCTTGTTATTCCAGTGGATTCTGGTGGAGAAATCCCCCCTTCAGCCCTCTGGCCCAACGATTTAATGCACTGAATATAAGCTGCTCTGCACTGCTGGGCTTGGCTGGCTGTCAGCAATGGGCTCCTGGCCTGGTGTGTTGAGGAAGGAATAGGAGGGAAGGTAGAAAAACAGGATAAAAGCACTCAGGAACAGAGGACATCAAAATCCTGAATGATTTTAATGAGTTAGGAGTCTGCACAGACAAAATTTTTATTTGGAGGGATGCATTGATGGTTGGCTAAAGGGTAAAATAATTCTTTTGCACAAAACCAGGAAGTACACGTGAGCTGCTGAAACAGATATTTACCTATTCCATGCTTGAAATGTTAACTGTCATAAACCAGAAAACTCAAGTTTAAAATTTAATTATTTCCTTAAATTATTAAACATTCAGTCTTTCCAAACTTGATTCTTATTTCTTATATAGGTCTTTTCATACTTCTAGAGGCATATATGAGGTCATTTATTTAGCAGAGGATGCATTGACTGCAGTAGTTTCATAAATACTCAGTCTCATAGCTGCATAGACTCATGAAGTCTTATAGTTGCACAGGTCATTTTTATTCATACATGCTACAGTTTCATCATTAATGGTGTGATCTTTTACATGAAGTGAGTTGATGCTAGATGACAGTTATTCCTGAAAAAGTAAACAGTAGTGTTTTTACTTTGAAAAGCTACATATTACTATGCCTGCTAGCACATATTGTTTTTCTATGCTGTGTTATCATCCAACCTGATTGACTGAAACTGTACCTAGATCAGACCAGTTCTTCATACTGAAGTGGAATCAAGCTTATACTAGCTCACATTTTATTGCATTTTCTTATGAAGCTCAAATTTCATGCAAGAATATCCTCAGTGAATTCAAATGGCTGATGCAGTTCTGTAAAGAACACAGAGCACTCTTAAAACAGTTAGTTTTGCATTAATTTCACCAAGCAACTCCCTTCTATTAAATTGTCACTAATTAAATATATAGGTAATAGAAAATTGCCTGTGGTTATTTGACATCAGCATTAGGCACAATATGATTTATGAACACTGCTAACATTCAGGGCAAAAAGCAGAGAAAAGCTGGCCATTTGATCTCTCCTAGTGCTGCAGTTCTTATGCACCACTCTTGTGCTGGGCAAAAAACAGAAACAAAAGCAAAGCAACAAGCAGCTGGGCAGGAACAGAAGCTGGACACTTACCCACAGAGGTGCAGTTTTCCAAAGTGAATGACCTCCCTCCTCCAGCCCTGGGTAGTTCCTGCGTAGTACGTGCTACTTGGGTGATGCTCAGTGGAGCAGAGGGAGCTGAGGTGGCTGCTGCTGCTGTAGCACAAGGGGAGCAGCAGGTGCCAGGTGGCCCCCAGGTCTCGTGAGAACTCCAGCTTCACCGGGTCAGCAGAGGAGCTGTCAGTGGTGCAGCCAACATTGATCTGGGGGCCAAGGCAACAGACAGAGAAGGTGACACAGGGCACACTCTGGGACTCCCAATCATTCTTCACTCTAGTCAACCTCCCCCACTGGGTATGGCATTTGTTTAGTCCAGGAAAATGGTGATTTGGGAACCCATTTAACAATAGGGATGATGCACTCAGGACACACATGTGAACAGGATTTCTTGCACATTGCTCTCCTGTCCATGAGTATACCACACTATGGGTTATGATAAAATGAATATGATAATAAATCCCCAACAGCTTCTATCTACAGAAAACTGTGAAGTTAATTGGGCGAATCCCAAAGCTGCTAATATTGCTGGAATAAATGCACCAGCTCTTGTATTCCCCTGGCAGGTACTGAAGTAATCACATGTGCATTATTAAAAACAGAAATATTAAAACAAAAAATGCAAACATTGACTTATTGTTAATGCTAAGATGTTAATTGCTGAGCTGCACTATGAACCTCTTTTACTTTACATATTAAAAAAAGAGCTTATCACCTCAATATGTTCAGCTTTCACACTCACTACCTATTTGTTAATGTATAATGGCAAAGCCCTAGAGCATCATAGCTGGATTGGACTTAGATTCAATGTCTTAGTTTGGCAGTGTCAGACTTCTCAGGGTGTGCTTACAAGATTCCTGATATGAAGAACAGTAGAAAAGGCAAAACATAAAAAACACTTCTACTACTGAAAAAAATAATGTTTAATACAGAATCGGAGACAACCAGTGCAAATTAGTCTGTTTCCCTGTTACACTGATATTTAGATCTTCTTATAATTTCAAATTGCCATTGTAAAAGAAGACAAATTAGTAGTTCTTTACATATAGACTATCATATAAAATAGGACGTACTGTACTTATCATGTAACAAATAAAAAACAATTGCTGATGAAATACAAAGCCTGTATTAAAACTCTGAAACATTTTAATATTTTTATATATCTTTGTAGCAAAAAAAAGGTGTCTTTGTAAGCATGCTGTTCTGTTAAGAAAATCTGTTTGTTTCTTAAATGCAGTAATACTTGGAAGTGTGCATAGATGTTGAAAGTGTATCCTACATCGAATTCCCTTCATCACTCTCCAGTGCACATGAGTCCCATCAACCTACATTTGACTAGAAGGGTTGTCTACTCATCTGGAAGCTTAGAGAGATGCTTGACCCAATATAGGTTTTGACTCTTGAGACACAGAGAGAAACTACTGCATTATGCACAACTCCTTCATTTACACTAATGTTCTCAAAAACATGAGCTGAAAATGATGTTCTTACTACATATGGAAGTAAACAGGTAGATTTTATGAGTTAACGCTATCAAGGCTTATGAATATCTTAAAGTGACCTCAAACGTTTTTGTTCTACAGGCTATAATCTATATTTTAAAAGAGAAAATGGTTTGATTTAATAATTTATGAATTAGATGCATGACAAATTGAAGTGTGCTTGAGTACACAGCTAAACCTGATTTTCTTAGAAAACTCTTAATGTCATTTTAGCAAATTTTTATAAGCTTGTATCATTTGCTGATTATGATGTAGTTCATATTAATGCAATCATGCCATGTTGTTAAAAGCAGCCTGGTAACTGTGGTATGGCAATTTACATGCCAGATTCTTTTCCAGTTTCCTAATGACAATATAATGATGTCTCTGCACTAAAAAATACTAACTGGTTGCTCCCATCAATAGCTGCCTCAGCCAACGAACAGTTTAGATCCTAGGATAAATCAGAAAAACAGTTTAGTTTAGACTCTATGTTGTCACTGGGGTACCTGTTTCCACTAACTATATGAAACACAAAAATATGCTCCTTATTCATGAACTTCCTTTAACTCCCGAAAATGGGATGACTTCAGGCCATGATAGCCAAAACCCAGCTTCATCTCAAGCAGCTATGATGTGGGCAGAAGCAAAATTAAAGCAGAAGCTTGTCTCTCTGAGCAAGTACAACAGTGCAGTTAAACCATTAGGTAGGAAAAATTATTTTCTACTGTCACAGATGAACTTGTAGCTCTCCACTTGTCAGCTTGTAGAAATGCTGCACTCTTACCTTGAGCAGGCTGTGAAGTGGCAATTTGGACCCTTATTATATTTTGCTCATCCTCTTGCCTGCCAGTTGTGACTCTCCAATGCATAGGATGTGGACTTTAATGCTATCAGTGCAAGTGTATAGGCATGGACAAAGTAGGAATTTAGGTAAGAAAGTAGAAGACTTTGAGGCAGAAATTTCTCTTATCTATGTATTAAAAGCATCATGAGCATCATACATTGACATGAGGGAGGGTAATGTCAAATCAGTTAGAGAGGAAATTAGAAAGGCTTCTCTATTTGGGAATCAGAACAGCTGGGCAAATATAGAGCAGAATATAGAAGAACATGAAGCAAAAGGCATAATAACTTTCTGAGGACAAGTACCTCAAATTGGATGATAGTATTTTCATTCACACTCAAGTCCCTTGTGGTAATGGAGTGCTCTCCAACTTCATTTGAAACAAACACCATAGCTGAATCTTCTTCCCTGAAAATCAAGGAAAGGAGTGCTTTAGATCCAGTTTACAAAGTCACTTATTTCTATTGTATGGCTCAGAGAGTCTTACGGAGCTCTTTTAGATGAATATGGGCAATAAAGCCCAATGTTTCCACCAGGATAGAAAAACCAATTGTCCTCTTTAGGTCCGAAGTCAAAGGTATCCAAAAGGATAATGGGATTCTTTAGGTTATTTCCATCAATAATGAAGTCATCAATAATCCAGATTTCTTCTTTTTTGCCTACAAAGAAAATAGAAATATTCCTATTAAGACATAATACTAATATTATTAAAGAACAGAACAGCAGCCAGTACTTATGGATTATGTGAAGAAGAGGGTCTAAAAGTGTAGGATTGTTATTTTCACTTTCCATGAAAATAGTTCCCATGCTGCTTTGCAGTTTGAGCCTATGGAATTAACTTTTATTCCCTAAATTTTATAGAAGTCACAGCAAAACAAAGAGTGAAAAGCAATCGGTGTTGAATGATTATCTTCTATTTAAATCACACTTTGAAATTCTGCCATTGTCTTCTTCAATTAAGAATCATCTACATGAGCAGTTGCTACAGAGTCAAAGCAGCCTGAAAGTGCAATTTTACTCTACATCCTCGCACTCAGCAGCTTGTGTTTGCCTGGGAGGAGTTCTTCCACAGAGAAGGAAACTCTGAAACTCCTTCTCTCCAATGGATTATGTATTCATATATGTCAGAAAATTGGTATTTTCAATCTGAAGAAGAAAGATTAAATTGACAGATCTTCTGTGTAATTTTTTCATTTTTCTAAAAGTGTTTGAGTTCACCAGAGAAAAGTTTAGATAATTGTTTTAGGCAGGACACATCAGACGAATGAACTGAAACAGGATTGTAAGGAGCATATTTGAATTTGCTTTTTTTAGTTAAGGGTGTGCTAGGAATTTGCCTACATGGAATAAACTCTTGCTGAATCACCATATCTAAATGATTGCTAGAATTCTTAAGAGCTGTTAATGTGTTTCTTCTAGGAACTGTGCTCAGAGTAACTGAGAGCAGAGAGCTTCCTTCAGCTGGCACATCTCCTGAGCAGGAGGAATGAGTTGTATTCCTCTTGTGGTTTTCCAGTCCTTTACAAATTAATCAAAAGATTAGCTGCTCACTACATACTCTTTCTAAGTGGGTTTTAATGCCTAGTTAATTCTGAGTAAGGTAGGCACAATTCCCATTTACACTTGGGACAATTTTGTATAATTGGAGCATCTTAATGGGGCCTCAGTGTAAGTGAGAATCATGTCCATTAAAAATAATGAGAACAACCTGAGGAAAGTTAACTTTATTGGTGTTGCTTGATCTCCCACTCCCACCAGGGGCAAAGCTAATGCTTTCTGCACACAATCCAGGGCTATCAGGTGAAGGTACTTTTCATTCAGTCACTTTATAAGAACAATAAACATAATCCTGCAGTAATTCTAATTGAAGGAATTCGAACACAAACCCCCCATCTCTCTCTAATTGTTCAGCTCAAAAAAATGCACTCTCTTAGAGATGCTGAGCTGTGCAAGCATGGACTTGGATTCCCAGGGGTGTGCCTCTTCCTTACCATTGTTGTAAGGTTGCCAGAGCCGGAACCGCGTTGCGTTGCTTTGGGCTGCGTAGGGCAGAGGAACGTTGATAAAGAGGACATCTGTAGTCTGGGTGAAGTAAAACTCATCTATCAGGTGCCAAGTGATGCCACCATTGATAGAATATTGCAGCAGGATGGAATGAGACCTCTCAGGGGTGCCTGGAGCATAAAGAATATGGATTTATGTTAAGATCCAGTAAGTTCAAACAAGTATAAATGAAATTATGTTGCTCTGACTTCCACTACTAAGTATGGGTTTCCTTTAAAAACAGCTTAAGCTGTTGAGATGTATACATATTGCACACATACATCTTTCTGTGCTTTCCCTTGCTTTTTTGTCTGCAAAATGCAACTAAAACAGGGCCTAAATTTACATTACTGTTCATTAGACATATGACCATAGTTAATTACTTAGATGGGAAGCTATCTCAGTGTTATACTTTTTTTAGATTAGAACACACCAGCTCCTTCTACTACAAACATATTCCAGTAATACAGTATTTATATGCTTGTTTTTTCCAGGTACCAGACATTATCTTCAACATCTGTAGCACCCACAGAATGCCTATCCTAATAAATTTATGAGTCTATGGCTCTCACTCACTGCGGACACTGGGATGAGGATATTCATGCCCAGAAATAACATAATTGATGGAGAGCACTGAGGATCTTTATTAGCATGTTTTATCACCAACAAAGCAATATTCTCTGCTTTAAGCTGGGCCTAAAAGTCAGTGGAACTGACAGTAAAATTTGCATTTTCTAACTACCAGCTCCTCCTGGTTTTTTTCTTAGAGCTTTAAAGAGTAAAAGACAAAAGCTCTTTACAGCCCTAGTTATTAACACATGCTAATTAGAGCCCAGCACTCATTCTTGATGCTGGTTACCATACACAAGCTCAGCCTCCAGCCTGTATTTGTGCCTAACTGTCCAGGAATACCAGTGTCCAAGTGATGATATCTCTGAACTGAGGTCTCAGACAAATTTACGATCTCTGCATCCTTCATGGTGTAGCACAGTGATGGCATGCCCCCAAAAACTCAGTCAGGAACCAGCAGAAGGAAGGGACTAAGGGACAGTTTCTTCATCTCTGACTCACTGTGTGTTACTGTGCAAGCTTTTCCCTTGTTCTGTTCTTAAATTAATCACATTTGCTGAAACCACAGTGCCTGAGGCATGTGCTCCTGCTCCCCTCTGCTCCCATGCTAAGTATTCAAGCACCGGCTGTGGAGCAGAGCAGGGAAGAGCTGTTTGCAGTCAGGAGCTGCTTTCAGCTTATCTGTGGCAATTATCAGTAAACAACACACTGCTTTTAACATTCACAGCTGAGAGATATGCCCAGCTATATCAATTTGTATTCAGCATTAGGGAGCTTGTTGAGACTAAGTCCTGGATCTAACACAGATTTAATAAGGAGCGATTTCTCCTGGAGTTTCATGGTCTTACTTCCTTGTGGGTCAGGTGTCAAAATCCAGGCTTGAGCCTTTGGCTATTCCCACCTTCAGAGCAATATTTTATACTCACTTTATTTTAAAATATTTTTTCAATTATCATATGAAGAAGTATTACCAAGGCATAATTTTGTAAAAGAAATCTTCACAAAGATTTCACTTACAAACATGAAATATTTGGCATGTCATCATTTTGGGGCATGTTATGTTTTTGGCTGTTACAGTTTTCTCTCTTTTTGGTAAAGTTCTAAACCCAGTAATAAATAGCCAAATATATATTATTAAATGCCTATTAAAGAATATCAATAATAATTAACGTAGAGCTATATTTTCACTTGTACATATACAGATTTGGCTAAGATACTTATTTAGGAAGAAAGAGTGGCTTCAAAACTATTTTCAAGCTGTTGGTAGATGTTGAGTCAGTTAAGGTCCAGTTCCAGAGCACTGAGCTTACCACATCTTCCTTACACCAGAGTGAGAGGAATTTTCAACATTCAGTGTCAGCCTGGAAGTGTCAATTCTATCAGAAAATCTGGGGAAAACATCTGAAATTGCATGGGAGTGGCTCAAACCTTCAAGCAGTTTAGTGGTTCTCTATCATGTCACTCCAGACTTGGATATATTTATTTTTTAAAGCCAAGGATGGCAGGACCTTGGAGCAGGGTAAGACTAAATCACTGGCTTAAAAGTCCTTGTACTGGAGGAACTGTCACAAGTTATTTACAACAATGTGTAAAACTTGTCTTGCAAAGTCTGCCTATTCTTCATATCAATTAAATAGAATTATGGAGTTTCAGTTTATCTCTAAGATACCTACTAGGCAGTCAAATGTTCAGAGATTTTAATGCAGTGGACTGAAGCTTGAAAATGAAAAACACTGTCATTTACTATTAGCCCCTTAAGTAATTTACTGTAGACACCATTTTATGACATAAAAAAATCACACAAATAATTTTTTCCCAACATAGTGGGAAATCTCTACAAAATCTTGAGATCTTTTGTTTCTTTTCTGCCCAAAGACTTTATTAGCTGTGCTATTTTTGATGATACTACAATCCACTTTTCCCACAGACAGCCTTGTAGGCTGTGAGCAAGGTAGGGATGATGCAAAATTTCAAAAAAGCTTCCATATAGTCTGCCATAAACTTGATCACTACCATACACTGAAGCTGAAAATATAAATCTGCATTCTTTTCTGTGTTGCCACTATGTACTAATAAAGATACAGAAGTGATAGTAAATCAATGGTGATCTTACCTTTGGCAATAAATTTAAATGAAAATTGGATGTACACTGTATTAGTGCAGTCTAGATCTCTTGACACAAGCATTCTCAGTCCTTCCTGCAAATACAGAATATACAATGTGAATATCAGTTCCCATTACTGAGTATGTTCTACAGCTTATTGTTGTTTGGATGATGTCTGCTACTGAGCGCTGGTGGCAGCAAGAGGGGAGGTTCTCTGTACCACACCTTTTCCCAGGCAGAAAATGGGGACAGTGACACCCTTGGTAAAGTGAGCCAAGATATGACAGAGGCACAACTACATGGCCAGGTAGAGGCAGTTACAGCTTGTCCAGTTTGTGCTCTGAGCCCCTGGGATGTGACTGGATCTGCAAGCACTGACTTCAACATTCAGTCCAAGCTACTACACTCATTTTTTGTGCAAACTTTACAGTTGCCAAGCACCCTAATTTCCAGGCAGGGGAAGTCCTCTCTAGGAGTTCTTTTCTGTACCTCAAAACATATTTTGTACAAATATCCTCTTCTGGGGCAACCTGTTGACCTGTGAGGAAAGGGAGCACACAGAAAACCTCATAGGGACCCCTGTGTCCCTTTCCAGCTCTACAGATGAGCTTGCTGTTGTGTGGACCCCGGGGCCAGAACCAGTCCCTGTTCTGCAGAGATCTGGCAAACCACCTCTCAGAGCTTCCCTCTAGCTCAGACCCATTCCCCCAGAGGAACAATCTGCAGAAGCAAGCAATGCAAATTTTAGACAATTCATATCTCGTGATTTGGGATTTAAACCATCTGAATAGGCTTAATGGGACTCAAGCTTTTGCAAACAAATACTTCAAAGAATTAATGTATGCACCAAATATTATTTAACTTCTCTTTTTGGGGGGCACCTGAGGTCACAGTGTCAAATGAAGACTTGTGTGAGCTGAGAATTTGTGTGCATATGAACACATTTGTGTGCATTTCTTTTGTTAAGAAATGAAAAATTTAGAAAATATATTTCCTGGGCTTTTAAAATCTGCAATCAACAAAAATAAGTCTTTAAAAAACTAGAAAACATCAGAATGATAGAATTGAGTAAAATATAGGCAAATTACATAAGCATTGATTACACAGACTACAGCCATGACTAATTTGTATTATTCAAAATACTAAAATCCCATTCAGGAGACCTCAACATGATTGTAATGTGTAACATATTTCCAAATAGTTCACTTCAAGAATCTGAGTGTAGAGTTTTATTCTTTTCCTTTGGTGGTCAAGGGGGAGTTTATATCACAAACAAAATAATACACAACCAAGAGATGAAGCCCATTTGTTCATAAAAAAAAACAGCTGTGGGAAAACATGGCACATGTTTAGGGTAGGAAAAGACAAAAAAAATTAAAATGTCAAATTCTAGCCAGAAGACTTCAATATAAACATATGGGGCTAACAAGAGAAAATTTACTTTTTAACTCTACTGGTTTTCATTCTTTTTTTTTTTTCAGTATAAGTAATCTCTGACCCCTTTAAAAATGAGAGCTGTTCCAGACTTGATGGTGTCACCATTCAGGTTTCCCCTCTCAGCACCATAGACTTCAGGCCACAGGTCTGGATGCAAGTTACCATTGAAATCATCCTTCAGGACTGATGGCAGAGGAAGGACAGGGACACAGTAGGGACCTCCAAAGCCTCTGTCACACCTAGCAACACATTGGGAAGAAAAGGTATTATCCATCTGGCCTGGATAAAACACATCCTTTCTTTGAAGCAGCTTAAGCAGTTTTCTACTCACATGCAATGACCTGAATCACAGATGCCATGCCCTGAGCACATCCAGGGGCATCCTGTAGCCAGGACCACATTGTCAATAGCCCAAGAATCAACTCCAGATGCATAGTTGTACTGAATCCATCTGAACCGTGTTCTGGGAGAGCTATTAAAGACAGAGGAAATGTATTTCAGGATTCAAAATACTGATCCAGAAAGTGCTAAATACTAAAGAAAATCCCACAGACTTCTGAAGAAAGGTATATTAATAAGCATGGCCCACTCGTTTCGGAAAGATTCATATTCTAGAGGAAACTGGAAGTTTAAATTTCTCAGTTTAGTCTTTTAGGCAAAATTCCAGCATATTCTAAAGAAAGGTGCCCAAAGTGATAATCAAGAAAGAACATTGCTGAGGCACTTGCTGATTAGCAAAGTGGTTAAACAGAAATTAGTAATTCTATTAGCATTTGACAGCTCCATGTGCTGCTAGCAGAATGCAAACAATAAAATTGCATCAGTAAAGTAATAAGTTATGAAAGTTCATTTANATATATATATATAAAAGAATGTATGAATATATATCTACAAAGATGCACATGCATACACACTGCTGTCACTGCCGACTGCCTTGTTAGCTTCAAATGAAGAAAGTATTTTGGAAAAAAATTCTTTGATAGATGATGTATGGCCCTCTGGAGTGAACTGTGGAATTGGAAACCAAAATGTGAACCCCAGGCTCAGTTCATTTACTGTGTGTCCATTCTTATCTCCTCATTTTCTGGATGATGAAATGTACAGAGGTAATGTGTAGGGTGCTCTGAAGAATTACAGAACTACTCAGAACCATGGTAAGCAGTGTCATTATTTCCTGTCATTCCTAAATTAGAGCTTGGTTTTATTTAGAGAGATGGTTGCCAGCACATCTGCCACATCCATTTGCAGCCCTGTGATATCCTGAGGAGTTCAGCAGAACTTTCCTCCTGGTCAAAAGGGTTCTGACTTGCTGAATGCTGTGACTAACATGCCTGAATGTTGGATGACAACTTAATGTGCAGTAACAGAAAACACTGCTGTAGGAAAGGATGGATCAGGGTATTTATTCTTGCTTCTTATTGCACAAATGTTAGAAAAGCTGGTTTAGCATTCTTGCTCTTACTGTCATAAATTATAGGCAAGATTTAAGAATTCATTCATCAAAGTTAAAACTTCCTTAAGTCCCTACACTTCACATTATAGCTGATGAAATATTTTGAAGTGAAATTTAAAATTCTGGTGGCGTGACAACACACGTTTAAAAATTTAAAAGACAGGCAGAACATTCCCAAGCTGGAGGATGTTTGTTCTAATTAGATCAGCAAATCCTTTGTCATGCTAAACAGCCAGAAGAGCAGCGCTCACTTGGTTGAAGGTGGGAGATAGACAGTAACTCGCTTCCAGTTTTGGAATCTTTCTGAAGTGTAGATGGAGCTCTCAGTGTACTGCTGACAGCCAATTGTGGGGGGGACACACTCCTCTGTCACCAGGTGCCAGTCTCGCCCATTGTTCAGGGAATATTGCAGGTGGACACTGTGGGAATTGCTGTATGGCTTACTGCAACCCATGCTCAGCTCAAACTGCAAGAATGTGGAGGCTGATACGTGGAAGTCCCAAGTCTCAGCATAGCGAGGTTTTCCTAAGAAAAGAGAGAAAAACAACAAATACAACAACAACAAAATGTACTTTCAGCATATGCTTTCAATACTGTAATTCAAATTTGTTACCGCTATCTTCACCTTTTTCCAGCCTTCTCTTCCCTACACATTACTAAATACCTGGATTTGTCTGTACCACCCATCTTGTAAAGGTTGATCCTTATATAATTTATAAAATAGACTCATACAAAATGTAGCAATGTTTGACTACACATACCAATGTTTTCACTGAACATCAGAGCTGTATCCATAGACAGGCAGTCAATGTCTACTTGACCTCCTTGTATTCTGTACCAGCTTGCTTGTAAATCCGCAGTTCCATCAAATTTATCCTGGAAGCCGGTCTGAGAGCTGTCATTCATCCCTATAAGCACATCGTCCAAAGCCCACTGAGCTGAATGCTTCCCTACAAAAACCAGAACAGACAGGTTAGTGGAGTCTCTGTAAGTTTTTGTTTAATGCCCACATGCTGTGTTCACTCGGTGAGCAGTGATCAATCACATTGACTGAGTGCTGTTGAACAAGACTAAAACATTGCCCAAGGATGCACCTGGACTCCAGAGCATGTTTCTATTACAGATAAACACAGGTATTTCCCTCTACATTTCTTTAGCTTCAGTGCCCTTGCCATCATATGCTCTCCCTCTGTTTGGATAAGACATTCCCTGAGCCCCTAGATTAGGGATTTTCATTTTATGGGTCACAACTCTCCTGCCATTCCCCACAGCTAAACTGGAAAGGCCTCTGTCTAGTTCCCAAAATAGCTTTTGTATGAAAGTGAATAGAACATGAAGGAAAATGCTGAAGGCTCTGCATATAGATAATATTTAGAGAAGTTCTGTTCTCCTTGGAAATCTCTCTCCTCTTGCTCTCCAGCCTGCAGGCATTTCACTTTCATCATCTCCAGCCCATTTCTTTGGCTTTCATTTCAATTCACCTTTCTACTGGCAGGCTGAAAAGAACATCCTGCTGCACAATTACTACACTCACAGGAGAGGAAGGGAAGCCTTTACAATAAATTGTGAGCTTGCAGCAGTGTGCCAGGACTTTTGCCTTGCCACCAAGAGAAACGTGGGTCACGGCTGATAGGGCCACTCTGCACTGAGGAATGGCAGACAGAGAATAGTCCATGAAGGAACAAACATCTCTAATCAGAACTGGTTGTCACCTGTATTCAACTTCCAGTCATAAAACTTGTACTGGGAGCCATCAGTGGTCTTAAGAGTGATGACCCTCAGCAGGGACAGATGTCATCCAGGTGCCACCAAGGCAAGTATAGGGAGCAACAGGTTGGACCTTGTGCTACTCACCGATGAAAATGACCATCACAGAATGATGATCTGTGGTGCACCAGTCATTGCTCAGCACTTTTTACCAAAGGAACAGATTTCTTAATTAAACCACATTCCTCTTGTCTATTCTCTTACCTAGTGAGGACAATTAAATCCAGCACATACAAGAAAATTTATGAATAAAATCAGCCATCAAAACAATAAATGCTGTCTAAGAAGCTGCATACCAGAATTACCTAAATGTAACCTATGTGCTTTGCTCTTCAATAAATTGCTGTTGAGATGTACTTTGCTATATTTCTGAATATTGCCTTGTATTTCCTGCAGATCCAGATGCTGCTGCCTTGTGCAAAGGTAAAACTTAATCAGAACCCTTTTAGCAGTGGTAATGTGCCCCATGTGAGGTGGGAGCCCTCAGTGGCTGTAGGAATCAGCCAGCACCAGGGTTTAACTTTCAGCTGAGGATGTGGGAAGTAGCTGAGTGGTTTTGCATGGGCAGGGGAGCAGGGCTCTGGGACACTAGAAATGGTGAGAGGAGGGGGTCCTGTTCTAGAGTGTGGAGATATTAAAATAGTGAGATGGGAGCAACCAGGTAGGCATATTCAAGGCAAAGTTATGCCTACACTTCCAAAACAGAGAAAAAGTGAGATGGAGAGTGTAAGCCATTTGGCATCCCAGGTCACTCTATACTCAGGTAAAACTCTAATCTTATTTAGGTTTTTTTTTTTTAATTGTAATTTTCCCCCCTCCCTCCCGTTATCTCAGCATCTTCGGTTTAAACTTAGCTCTTAAACAATATTTCTCTTAAGTCCACTCATCATCTTGGTGCTATAAAAGAAAATCATGGCCATAGTGTGACTCAGGAAAGCCCAAATATGTGCCTACAACATCCAGCTGTTCAAAATACTGTGTTTTTCATCAGCTGAGGTTTCTACACAGCATGTCTATACTGAGTAGCACTGACATGTGGGTTAATGAAGTTTTAGGCTGCTTAATGAATTTTTAGGATGGCCTTGCTTACCGTGTTGTGGCTGCCACCAGCGGAAAGCAGTGGCAGAGGTTTTGGCCTCCCGGGGTAGGTCTATGGAGACAACCTGGGGCTCCAGGTACGACATGAAGTCCAGCTCTCTCAGCAAACTCCAGGTGATCCCATTGTCATTTGTGTATTGAACAACAAGTCCTGGATTTGAAATGAGGAAAAGCAGTTAGTGTGACTGTGTGGAGCAAAGAGGGGGCAGCTCACCCTGTGCTCTGCAGCTGCCTCCTCCCATCCGGTGCACAGGTCCTTTGACGTGTGCCTCACCCTTCAGGCAACTCCTGGTCCAGGAGCATTTTGTGGACAAAGTCCTCCTGCAAAGGTGACCATGCCATCTTGACTGTTTTCACCAAACTTAAAAGATCAGATCTTTCACACCCTCAGGGAAACTAATGATCACACCACAGAAATGATAGGAATAATGTGATTTTCTTTACCCAGTATTTATTTCATGTTGGGTATCTTTGCAGTTTGTGTGAAAGATTAAGTTATAATTCTGATAGCTGGGATTACAATCCTCATGCTATGTATGCAAGCTCACAGCATCCTTGGAAATTAATTATCATAATATTTAGATAATTTAAGATAGTCTTTGTATCATGCACACAGTATGGCAAATACTAGGACACAAGAGAAGCCCAGCAGAGCTCATCAAGAGGGATAATACAAGAGAGAAGCACCTGCATATATTTCTTCTCTTGAAGCTCTTTTATATTGGTGTATGTCCCAAGATAATGGATATATATTTTTTGTGTGTCTTATACTGCTGCAAATGAATGGGGAATCAAACCCTTGGAGTGATCTGTGCTGCAAGATGACAGCTTTCCTCAGTGAGCAAGTCACTGTAAATGTCAAATATCAGGAAACAATCCATTGATGTTAAATGTTTTATACTGAGAGGAAAATTAAATTTTCTCATCTCTCATGTCAGTGGTCTGTATTTATGCAACTAGACCACTTTTCATGGGAATCTGCTCTCAGTATGCTGATCCTTCCCAAACACAAATATCAGTCCTCCACCACAATAACTTCAAGCAAATAAGAGGAGACATCTGGGAGAGATTAATTCATTCAGACTAAATAAATTTTCAGCTGCAACTTTATAATCTTGTGTTTTGGGTCAATCATGCCTAAGCTCATTCTGGAAGGCAATTTTTTACTAGACCCACTGGTGCAGTTGAGAAGATGAACAAGTTCTCAGGCACACAAATCTTCAGGTCCGAAATGGAGTCTGCCCACTTTATTCTGAACTTGAATTTCATTCTTTTTATTTCAGACTTTATGAAAACTCCTGTGGACTTATAAATTTACCTGTTTTCCAACATTATCAAATAGTTTAATACAAGCTATTACACCTTGCTTTGTAAATGTTGTCTTTCTTACAGCTCCCACAGTTATTCCTACAGATGGATCATCATTAGGTTTGGTGTAACTAATTGCAACTAGAAATGTCCTTCAAAAGTAAATAACTTTCTCCAACAGTTATGAAAACTGAGGAGGTAATTGATTTTTGTTAAAAAAAAAATCTTGATTTTGTAAAGGCAGAAAAAGAAAACACTGCAGAAGATGCAAAATGAAAAAGACTTATTAAAAAAGAAAGGGGACTTTACCTTCATTCCTGGCTCTTGGTCTGTTGCAGGAGTTACCAACAGTCTTGCTTCCAAGTTGTACATAAAATTGAACTAGCCTTTTAAAAAACACAGGATAGAAAAGAAGTGTAATAATCTTCTGACAGCATAAGATCAGTCAGGATAATCTGCCTCTCTTAAGTAATGGCATTTAGAGTTAGATCATTATTCTAGGCTTATTGATTAGGCAATATTCCCAGAGAAACCAAACACAGGCATGGTAAGTAGTGAAGGACCCAAGGCAGAAGAAAGTGATGTGGTTTATTAATCTTGTGCCTAATTAAATGTGTTTTTCAGTGAGTATTAGAAGTTAGCAGTTCCATCTCACACAGAAGTTTCAAAATCTCCAAAGCAGGCAAAGCTGTTCCTTACATCAGATCTTACCTTGGCTTATTGTAACTGGAAATTAGGTGAAGCTTTAAAACATAGCATTAGAGTTGCAATAAAATTATTATATCCTCCTAAATCACCAATCCTTTTTAGATCCTTACATTCCTGATGTAAACAACTTTCAGTAAAATGACTTCACTGAACATTTTGTGAAGTAAACACATTGATTTTGAACCTATAAATTATGATTTAATTGAATATTCTATTGTTCTCACATCAAGAAGTGGAAAAGTGTTCCTGAGCTGCTTTTCTTGCAACTTGCCCTGTAGTCAGTGCTTTTATCACTTCCCTACCTTTTCTTATTCCATTCTACTGTAAACCATAGCAACCATTGCATCTGAGTCTCTGCATGAACTTATTTCTATGTCATCACTTCTTCCCAAAACTACTTTCTGCAACCCTTCTAATGCCACAAAACTCCTTGAGACAGGATTTCTGGTTTTATTGACAGAATTCTGGATTAGTCTGGAACATCCCTGTTTAGTGATACTTGAATTAAGTATTATTCCATCCTTGTGCTCCAAAATATTGTTAGGGTTTGGTTTTTCTCCCCAAACTACAGTAATACCATAGTATCCCTGCTGAGCTTGTGTTTATTATTGTGACTCTGTGGTTTTAGAGTAGTTTATATTTTCTCCTAGGTACACACTATTGTGCTATATAACTACAATTAATTTCAATTAATGGCCTGCTGCTCACTCCCCAAATTTCACTGCATGTTTCAGGCATTCATCTGAATTTTACTGGGTCATAACTAAGGTAAAGAGCATTGAGATGACTCAGAATGCCATCACTCCCTAATCTACACATTCTTCACAGGTTGTCTCCATTGCACACCAAAACCAGCACCTGAGCAGAGATAATGGACTCAACCCCACGATGAGATTTTGCATGCTTCAAGTTGACAATGCCATTTCCTGGCCAATTTTTAAATTAGGATGATAGAAAATCAGGCTTCATTAATTCCATTGCATGTAGAAAACATCTTTATTTAAAATATAAATTTCGAGGTGTATTTTTTCCACTCAAATAATTCTCCACAAGGATAATAACTCTTTTTGGTTCAGAGGATTTGGTCCTAATTTGTTGCAATTTTGGTAAAATCACAGACAAACTACAGGACTACAGCCACAGCCAGTAAAATGCAGACAGGACTCCAATTTCCCTCACCCACTGTTACATACACAATATCATAATTCTCCTCTTAAATCCAGATTCTAAATCAAGCCGCATTCCAGTTCTGTTATCAAAACCTGTGTCTACTGTCAGAGATGTTTTGTATAGCCATAGGGTCTAGGACAAGCCAGAATATCCTCATCAATCTCATTGCTAAGATAACCCCAGAGACAGCTCTAGGCAGCCAGGCTCACAGCACTACACCATTTAGCCAGGTAAGTTCTATTTGTTTGCTGCAGCTCTGTTGTTGGAGACAGTATTCAGGCAATAAAACTCTAGACAGAAGCCTCAGAGGTGAATAGATTTACAGTCCTGTGATGAAATTCCTCTTGCCAAATGTGAAGATCGTTAAAAAGCAAAACCAAAGAACAAAAAAACCCCTTTCTGCAGAAGGGTGAA
Source organism: Anthoscopus minutus (assembly GCA_013399455.1). Taxonomy (NCBI): domain Eukaryota; kingdom Metazoa; phylum Chordata; class Aves; order Passeriformes; family Paridae; genus Anthoscopus; species Anthoscopus minutus. The sequence goes on along the minus strand of VWYI01036072.1, from coordinate 62,742 downwards.
TCAGCCCATCTGATCTCTAAGTGTCTGACCCAGAATTGCTCCCTGGGATGGTTGCACAATCATTAGCAATGGAGTCTGTAAAGCAAATGGGAGCCAAGTCAGCTAACAAGCCAGATGTCACCACTTGGAAAAAATATATGTATATTCCATGGTTTTTATCTAGATGCCAGGTAGGCATTGTGTGCAAATGCTCTCACCAAACAGATAGTTAAGAGTGTCATGAGGGACAGGCCATCAAAATGGGAGGCAGCAACTCATCAGCAACCAAAATGCATCCATGTATCACACTGTTAGTGAAGGATGGAAATCCTGCCGGTGAAATTGTGCCTTTGGTGTGCTGGGCCATGCAATAGGGAAGGAATAGAGAGAATCCAGGGGGGTTTTGAAGTGTAGGGCAAAAAAATGGTCTGGGTAAAATGAACTTTGACACTTACAGCTCTCTTAGTGCTATGTGACATTCTCCTAATATCTGGGAAAAAAAAGGTGTAGTCAATCATATAAAGGAATAAGGAGGCAATAGGACAAACAAAGCTAAGATTACAATACTTAATGTATATACTTAATGTATATATTAAAATTTGAGGGTTTTTTTTTATAGTCATTGGCTCCCAGGCACAAGGTTTAGTTTAAAATGCTCTTAGTGTGACACCTGGGTTTGGAGGTGTCCTGTTGGGCTGCTCCCCTGAGCAGCACCACACACCTCATGCAGGCAAACCTTTGCCCTTTGGAGCAGAGCCCTTTGGACACCGAGTGTCTATGGACCATGCTGTGCTGGGAAGAGAAGGGTGAAAGGGAAAAAGGTCTTTGTACTTAAAAAAAAAGAAAGAAAAGTCTGTATATTCCTTACATAAAATTTACACTTCACATTCAAAAAGCTGTAACTGATGACAGGGAACTTGCATAGGTAGATCTGCAGGAATTCAGAATGAAAATAATAAAATAGTGTCTTGCAATATTTTTTAAATTTTCTATCAGGCTCTTCCATGCATGATTTAAAAAACATCTTAAAGGGTATGGAAAAACACTATTAACCAGAAAAATAAGCAGCTTAAAAATCTACTGCAGGAGTTCAGCTTTCCTATTCACAACCCTCAATCCACATATCTAACAGTAGGCATATTATGCCTATATTTCAAGGTGTTTTCCTGCTGTTTACTCAGTCACCAAACCCGCCCCCCCAGTAAAAAAACCCTTACAAAAATAAAAGAGAACTGTGCAGGGGCTAAGATGACCCCTAATAAGATAACTGAATTCTATGCAAGGCATTACTGAATGCAAAAGGTAATACTAAAATGGGAAAAAGTACTTCCCTTTAATCTCCCCTTTCAAGTGACATTAATTTTAGCTCAAATAATGAAAAAAATTTCTAGGCTGAGGAATTATTTTCTTTTTAGTGTATGGGCCTAGTGAAGTTAACCCTTCACACTCTCATAAACTCTGTGTGCCTTTGCTTCTAGAAAGAGAGTTAATGTTACAGAAGGCCTCAAACATTTAAGCGGGATGAATCTGTTCAGAGCAAGGTGTCTGAAGCTGAATGTCTGAGTTATACACAACCAACCTAGGCTGCCTTACAGTTAATGAAAGCAAGAAATACATGTTTGCAGAAGACAAATCACTGTTTTTTTCTAGCTGCTCTTTAAGGATGAGTTGTGTTGCCCTTTTGAAGCAGCTGTTCTCTCCTCTGAACACAAAAGCAGCCTGGGGTAATTGCTATAGTATAAAAAGTCCATGTTCTGGTCAAGTAGCATCAGGTGGCTGCTACCTTTGAGCATACACTGAAGAAAGCAAAAAAAAATCCATGTTAGTCCCATTTGTGTTTGAGATGATCACTCTGTTCTGTCTAGCAAACAGCCAGGGATGTGACTTCAAGCTTGAATTGTTCAAGGGAGTTAACCTGCTCAGTGTGATGCTTACAAAGAAAAAAAAAAGTAAAATGCTGATTTATTTTGACATAACAATTAGTTATCAGTTCCAGCAGGAGAGCAGCTCACACTGTGAGTACAGGGTCAGGAGAGAGATTGTAGTTGCTCTTATCATCTCTCTGGACATTTATGTTTTTGAAGCAGTTTCAAGACACAAGATAACCATATTATTGTGCAAACCAGAAGCAGTGGTATATTAAAAACATAAAGAAAGCGCATTGCTCAGAATTTTAAAGTGTCTTTTGGCTTTTAAAATGGTTCAAACTTAGCAAAAATGGAAAGATATAAATATGAATATCTGGCATTAAAAGTGTTTTCAAAGTAATATTAAAACGAAATGGAATACTTTATTAAAAGACTTCTCCATGAAAGAAGGAATAACTCAAAAATACTGTTTTGAATGCTGACTTCTTGAGAAAGTAGTCTAGACTACTTCCAATATAAAGCTTCCCAGGATTAATGACACAGGATTTGAAGACAGCGGAACAGAAGTGCTCACATCTTCCCAGAGTTCCAGGGCAAACATGTACTCGTCCAAAACATATTTGTCAAACAATTAATTAGCTTAATTAATAACTAATTTACATAATGATAGAACTATGACACGTATTTGTCAGCCACGCAGGGACAGAAGAAAAGCGGCTGGTGCAGTGCTGGCAGAGCCAGGAGCAGCTGAGGATTTCCCCAGACCAGCAGCCCCCACACTGCCCTACAGAGCCCTGCTTGCCTGAGCTGGAGAGGGATCACAGTCACTAACCTCTGGCCAGTCTTTGCTAAGTGAGCCCACAAACTCAATAATGGAGCAAATCCTGGCATTACTTACTCTCAGAAGTATTTGTCAGGAAAAATCTCTTTTATTAAGTTAACTGCCAAAATTGTAGGGTGCTCAAGGTTTCAGGTGCCTAATCTCTCATGAGACTGGACAAAGCAGCAGCAAACTCCAAGCTAAATAGTGGTTAGAATTAACAGCCCTTTGTTCATCCTAATTACATTAATCAGCTAGGCAATTTGAGAGAAGAGGATAATTGCTAGCAATGTAGCAGAATTCAGTACCAGCAGGGAGAGAGGTAAAGGCTTGTTAGCCTCTTGGCTATGCAGAAACAATTCACAATCCATTCCTTCGCACTTCTGACAAGTGGAGTAATTCACATCTGGCAAGTAAACAACAGCTCCTTGCTATGCTATCCTCATGCCTGCAATTCAACACAGTCAGAGGAAAAGGAGCTTTTCTCCCCAGCTATGGGCAGAGCTTTAGGATTTGTGCATTCTCAAGACCATGTCTTCTGCCTTAAAATACAATGCAAGCTATCTTCTCAGAAAAATAGAGATAATATTTAATTTAATTTTATTTTATGCTGCTATTCCATTGTTTCTAACCTAAGTATTCTCTTTCAAAAAAAAAAAGGAAATAGTACACCAGAATGAACATAAAAGTATTTTTGACATCTTTCAGAGTTCTTGTATAGGTTATGACTACTATAAAAAAAAAAACATTTCCCACCTTCTCATATCCAGATTTGCAACAGGAATGAACAGAGAACATGAATACTGCAAGAAGCAGCACTGAGCACTGACCTGATATTCGTGGTGTCCAGGGGAACAGTCCTCGCCTCCCTCTTGCCAGGCCCATTGAAGTACAGAGATTTTCCATCGCTGAGCACACCACAGCCTGTCCCAACCTGACCTCCTGTTATCTTGTACCAGAGAGGGCTTAGCTTCCTCTCAAACCTGTCGAACATCTCGCTGTGATTAGGCACATTAGACACACAGGTTCCATGTGATGCTTCAAGAAAAATAAAAAAGATGGAGACACTTTGATTAAACTGTGTTGGACAGTGTAAGGGTCAGATCCAGTACACTGGCACATGGTTTTGTTGCATCTATGACAAAGCACCAGGCTTTTCTAAGAAAATGCCCTGATGACTGGATTGTACGTTTTTTAATCCACTTTACAAGTTTCTGTGGGAAGAATAAACCTTCTTCCTCTAAACTCTAGGATGGCTTATTTCACTAGGTGAAAAACAGCCAAGTTTTATGTTGGTAAGGCATTTTTTGCTAACAGAAAAATATTATCCTTCTATTTAATTTTAAACAAATTGAACAAAAGATGTTAGCTTATTGCTTTGTTGGTTGAGGGTTGAAAAGACTGCACTATGCAACTAGTTGTGTCAATCATTTTTTTTCACAGGGTTTGCATTTTGGGTTTTTTCCTATTTCAGCATAAAAGTCCCTCAAACCACAAGTGAGCAGAATTTTCCACAGAAGGGCCTGTCAGAACATATGTTCCCTCCTGGTCCCATGCCATCTGATGGCCAGGGGACTCAGGAATGGCAACAATTTTTTTGAAGATTATCCAAAGGCTTTTGAGCAGACTTTTCAGTTTATAATATTTTATTTTGTTTTCTCTTTTATTGCTAGTCCCTTCCCATTCATACAGATGGTCATGTTCAAAGATTGTGGTTGCCAGAAACATCAACGGTGTCCACTGCCTTCAGCTGCTCTGCTTTGCCTGTGCCGAATTTAATTTAACAAAACAAGAAAGATTCCTCTTGGCAGCCCACGCAATGTATGTCATCATATATTTTTGCAGAATATTGGAGAGGGAAAACAAGGTGTCAGGTTTACAGGTTCGAGTCAGCCGGTGCTCACTGTAATCCCACCTAAGAGGGCTGTCTTACCCGTGTAGCCCAGGTCACAGAAGCAGACCCCCGAGACGCAGTCCCCGTGGCCGCTGCAGTAGTTGGGGCAAGGCTCCGAGATGTAGACGCCGTCCAAGCCGAAGGGAGGCACGCTCTTGTGGGAGCTGCTCTCCTGGATCCAACGGAATCGGGTCTTACTGCAGAGGAAAAAACAACAGTATTGCTCCTCCTGGCTTCAACAGCTACTGCACCTTGCTTAAGATTAAGAGGACCTTTTCCCAAATTAACCATTGGCAATTAGGATGCCTGGATTTCTGTCATGCTACATTTGTGCAACATTGCTTAAGGATATTTCTTCCAGACTTTTTGGCTGCACTTTGACTTCCTCTGTTTCTCTGGCCCGTATCCATCAGTGTGAGGCAAAGAACAAATGCATTTTTTTATCAACAACAGTGAATGATTAGATGTGACTCTGAAGATGTTTCTTACTACTCAGTCCAACCTGAACTGCTAATTACATTTCAAAATCCCAGAACTTAATTTCTTATAGTATTTTTAAAAAGAACTCAATAATGGCAGTGATGCAATTATAGCATTGTACACTTTTGAGAAAAAAACATTTAAGTTATTTGGATACAAGAAAAAAGCCACTTTTTAAATATAATGGCAAATAACTATTCTGACTCTTCAGTCCTCGAAGTTAAACATCCTGATGGTGAGATGGAGGTGTGGTAGACCTGGTAAAAACATGGATGAAGGAACAAACAAGTGATATCACTAATAACTTATCTAAGGCTGCTGAGCTGACAGCTGGCCCAGAGTCAATCTATCAGTTCATACTCTAAAAGCCTAGTTCCAAATTTTAATGGCAGGGTCTTCTAACATAATCTTTCTTGGAGTGGCTGCAGATTTCTCCACTGGGTGGGGATATCCCTAAAGATTAATCCTTGAGCCTGAGCAAGAAATTTGTCCACGGTCATTGTATGGGTGAGTACCATCAATCTCTACTTAATAATTGCTTTTGCTAGCTTTAATACATTTGCTTTGATACAATTGCTTCAATGTTGCTTCATAGCGCACTATATTATACTAGTTGTTATAGCTCCAATACTGCGTAGTAAATAATTCTGATTAAGATCTTGTCTAATTATTACCATAATAAATCATAAATAAACATATTTATAGAAATATATCTAGGTTGCCATCCCTAATAGTGCAGGACAAATTTGTGAAAAGGTTCAGTTACGCCTGTATGATCCCTTAGACAGAAACCACTGACAAAGTCTAGGGCTGAGTCTGGATCCAGCTGCACTCAGGCTCCTTTCTGAGAAGGAATTTAGAAAGCAGTGGGGTCCCTCATGACTCAGTGGGAAGGCTTCTTCAATAAACTTTGTCCGGAATCTCCCACTCTGCCCACAACTCTGACTCACTGCATAGGAAACTTGTCAAAGAAAAAATATTTCGATTATTAATTTCCAGTCTTTAACTTTTAGCTGAACCATTTTACAGGAGCTCCAGAGAGGGGAACAGAAATCTCATTGCGAATATAATGAATTAATTAATATCGTCCTTGCTACTCTGCCTAAAAAGTAATAAACCTATTGCTTTTTCTTTTTTGCTGTGGTAGGTAGGTGATCATAATGCTCATGCTCTTTACAAAATAATGAAATGGGATGCTCTCTGGGTAATCCAGGAACCATGATTTCCTAAGTGGCCCTCCATAAACTCAGTTCTCAACATGCTAAGACACTCATTGCAGTCACAATGCTTACATTTTTAATGTATTAGCATGAGCTTCTTATTCCTGATCACATTACTGAACATAATGCCAAACAGATTGCTGCTATTGATTCTGCCCTGCTTGTTTTGGGTAAATCAAATCAGCTGGTGTCAGATCTGTGCAATTTGGCACCTGCTTTTATTGGCTAATTACTGAAGAAAGGACAAACTTGTTATGGTACGCACTGCTATTTCAAGTCCTTGCAGCAGAGGCACTGGCTCCCCTGCTACAAAATATGCCACACACTCAAATAGCATCGAGGATGAGGGAGGAGGATGGGTCAGATACTCAGAGGCAGCTCTAGAGAAGCTGCAGGGGGGCGGGAGGCAGGGGCACATGGCCAGGGGCCTGGTGGGGTGGTTGTGCTGGCAGCTCTTGGTGCATCCAACAAATCAGATCCGGATGTTTCACTGATGGAGTAAGAGAGTGAGAAACTTCAGCCAAATCTAGATAAGATTGAGAAAACCTTCCTGATTACAAGGCTTCTTTGTGTCTTCCACCATCAGATGTTTTCTCACTTGTATTAATCTGATGCTGAGGCTGTACTTGCAGACAGGCACAACTACCATTCCTCCCTCCTTTGCCTCTGGCTGTCCCGGCTGCTTTCAGTGACACAGCACATTATGCATCAGCTCAAACACCTTGTTAAGGTTTCTTTGGCCAGTGGTAACTAAAATTAATCCTGTACAAATGGCTTATTTTATGTGAATCATCACTCTCTTGCTGGTGCCTCTGACCTAGCTGACATAAATAAAGACAATGAAGGGACTGATATCAAATTTAAAAGTGCTGGGTTCCTCACCGCTTTGTAACTTGATTATTTATTATAGACCAATCTGACACCTTTAAAATGGAAAATTCTCACTGCTTTGGGCAGCATAGTATATTTTCCCCAGATCTGCCATATTTTAACACTCCTTTTATTCACAGCTTTGCAGCTTTCTCCTAATGTACCACTCTAGAAGTGGTACAGCTAAAAATCAGTTAATCCACGGGTCCCACTAGCATCACTGGCTTACACCGCACCGTACCTGGCTGCGAGTGACCTGGGGATAACAACAGTAACTCTTGTCCAGTCCTCAAAGTCCCCGGTGTGGTACACGGAGGGCTCGCTGAGCTCCCGGGAGCTGCCCTCGCAGCCCTTGGTGCCGGGGGAGGCGGGGTAGCAGCCCTCCTTCACCAGCGCCCAGAAGAGCCCCGCGTCGTGGGAGTACTGCAGCAGCACGGGGGCAGAGCTGCTGTACTGGCTGGTGCAGCCAATGTTCAGCTGCAAAGAAGCAGAGAGTCAGAAACGATACAAAGAAACCCGCACTGTTTAACAGCATTTATTGGCTGCTAACTACCTCTGACCTTTTGCGCTTTGACCTTTTGAGAACTTGCTCTGAGCCCTGCTGGCAGACAGTGACTGATGCTTGGAGTGTGTTTACTATACTTATGGCATTTCTAGGTAAAAAATTCCTGCTATTCCTTCAGGAAGGTTGCTGAGTTCAGCACACAAAAAAGGTGCAAAGAACTTTCCAAGGGACCCTGTGCATAGAAAGTCCCAAAAAGCAAACTGTGCAGGCACCTGCATGCCCAGGAATGGAAAGAGCTGTATCTTCTGGCATCCATCACATCTGCAGTCCAGTGTGCCCAGAGGATCAGCCTGACTCCTAGGTTAGCCCTCATCACAGTCACTGGCCTTCCAGGAATGATGTCTGGGAGCTGGCACTGCAGTCTGGGCCCCCAGAACAGAATAAAATTTGGATTAAGAAGAAAAATGTGTATCAAAATTTGAAATAAGAATGCAACCAGGATCAACTGCTGATTTGAAGTTTCAATTTCATTCCTCAAGCTATCAGAAAAATATTAGTTCTCATTATTTTATTTCAGAAATTCTACTTGAACTGTAGAATGTAAAATGTAAAACAAAATCATTCATGTAAAATGAAATAATTCTAACAAATTCCCGTCTTTGAGCTTATTGATGCAAAAGTATTCCATTCTGCTATTTAAAATGGAAATTTCACACACTCACAAAAGCAGGCAAATAGGACTAATGAATTTATGTGCAGGCTGAAAAGCTTTCCAAAAAGTATAAATGAAATCCTTAAATAATGGACTTCATAAGGAAGAACTCACTCTTCTGTGACACATTCTTATGTTTTGTATAGTTATGTTACATTGTCAAGTGCTTCAGTGATGGAAGGTGTATAAAACATTTTTAAGTATTGATTTTTTTTTAACTTAGATGATTTTTTTAATTGTTGTTGATCATCAAACCTAGAGAATGGAGACTTAGTCTCTGAAGTACAGGAAGGTGGTAAGGAGGTAAATACCATCTTTTCCAGGCTAAATGGTATTTATATATTGAGATATCCTTAGGTTCTAGACAGTTTAAAGTATAACACTACATGCAATACTCAAAAGGAAATTGTACTGAAATCCCTCAGTTTGCATAGCATTTTATTAGCATATCTTTTAGTTGAAATTAGATTATATTACGAATCCCAGTGTTTCTAACAAACTTTCCTATTTATAGAACTGTAGGAATTATATTTGAAAAGCTGCCTGTAAATATCTGATCTTTTTAATAATTCCACTTGTAAATTATTCAGTGTCTGTATCCACCAATTATGTAAGGACCATGTATTTGTGGGGAGCTCATTAAAATTGCATCGCAACCAACTTCCAGAATTCACCAATGGGATTTCATTATAAACTCAATAAAATTTTGATTAGGGTTCAGAAACAAGAGCTTGTCAAAGCAAATACACTTTCTTTGGAGCCCATATTCTGATGGTTTGTCAGACCACTGAAATTTTTGTAAGAAATTTTTGTAAAGAAGAAAATGCTAATTGGAGCCTATATTCATTGACACAATAAAAATAAATTATATGGAAAACCCACACTGGAGTACAGAGCAGCTTGTAAGTCCTTAAATAGTTTAAAATACAAAAAATGTACCCAAATCACATTGGAGCTTTTGTATTCACAGAGCCCCAGACAGGATAAATCCTTTTTTGCTTGACAGTGCAGTAGCATTTCCTAGTACTCTCTTGAATATAATGACGGTGACTTCAACTCACTTCTGAAATGTGCTGAAGAACAAAAAGCTTTCAAACTTCTACAGAGGGGTAAAAATGTTTTACCACACCAAGGTTTTGGCTGTTCTTCTAGAAAGCAGGATGGCATTTTATTCTGTATGAGCTTATACTTGTGCTCTTCACACGTCTTTACCCAGTTGTCTAATTTATCACCTTTGTTTGAACTGTGGCCCCAGTGGCATCTTGCAAGTATTGGCTAAGGGTAGTTTTACTGATATTCTTGCACAGATTCATGTTTAGGGAATACCTTGAACTGCAGGACATATCCAGGCTTCAGAGTTAAATCTCGAGTCACTGCAAACCGGTCTCCGTCTGATTTGCCGAAGAGCATGGCAGAGGGGGTGGCAGAGCAGAAACTTTCATTTTTGGCCATCCCTTCATTGGCCAGCATTAACCATACACTCATCTGGTTCATAGGGTAATCAAATGCTGGCTTTTCATAAAAGTTCTGTTAGAAATGAAAAGGAAAGCCAGAGTTATTATCCCCTTGCAGCATGACTTCAAAATATTCCCAAAATGATGAATTTAACAAATTTAGCAATTTTTATTTTCTGTGGTTTTCAAAAAATTTTTATTTTCGAAATTTCAGTCTTGACTTTTTGCAGAGAAAACTCATTACATCCTTTGTCACAAAGCTTAGGAGCCTGACTGATTTTATAAAAAGACACAGGTTATGCCCACACAGAGACGCAGCTGCAGTACTACAGCTGTCTCTTTAGAGACCCAGTATTTTCAAAGAAAACTATGTTCAAACAAGTCTCCTAACAGGATAGCTCCTTTTTTGTGAGGATACCCACAGATGGCTTTTACTTATTACCTGTGGTAAGGTGGGATTAACAACAGGAATGATGTGCTTCTGCTTTTCTGACAAAATGATGATGTCGTCGACAGCCCACTGATCGTACCCTTCCCCTGAGAACACCGGCTGCCACCAGCGGAACCTGGTGCAAGGGGTCTTGGCTGCAGCTGGCAGCTCCAGATAGACAAACCTGAGGAACATAAATTAAGCAGAACTTCAGAGAGCACAGTTTGTAGAGAAATATATCACTCAACAGGGAAAAGAGGCAGGAAAGGCAGCATCTATCTTCTGTGTACAAGTCCTCAGTAATTTGTGCGTCCAGAGAAGGGCAATGGAGCTGGGGAAGGGTCTAAGAGAGTAACTTGTATGGGGTGCAGCTGAGGAAATTTGGATTGTTTAGTCTGGAGAAAAGGAGGCCCAGCAGAGACCTCACTGCTCTCTATAACTACCTGAAAGGGGGTTGTAGTAAGATGGGAATCGGCCTCTTCTCCCAGGCAACCAGGGTCATGAGTACATTGCCTCAAACTCTGCCAGGGGAGATTCAGGTTGGACAACAGGCAGAATTTCTCCATTGAAAAGGTGGTCGGGCACTGGGGCTCCCTGGGCTGCTCAGTAAGTAAGTAAGTAAGTAAGTAAGTAAGAGTCACCATCTCTGGAAGTGCTAAAAAACCCCCCTGGATATGGCACTTAGTGCTGTAATTCAGTGGATATGGTGATGTCGGGTCAAAGGTTGGATTTCTTGATCTTGGAGGTCTTTTCCAATTTTAATGATTCATTGATGCCATTATCCTATTTTCCCATCTATCTAGATACCTATTTATACACTGCATATCAAGAAGCCTTCTTTGTTCTTCTTGTCTGTGGAGAATGTAAACTCTTTAAGACAATGTCTGTTCTTCATGCTCTATTACTATATTGCCAAACACAATACGGAACTGACTTGAGCTCTCTAGCTTTGAATTAAACTGCTCATCTGATCCATGAAGATTTAATGCTTTTCTGATACCAGGAAGTAATAGTGACATATCCTAGCAAAATTAATTTCTCATTATCTTCTGCTTATTGGTCCTATTTGTAGACAAAATCATCCTTCTGTTACAGTGTAAGAGATTATGTAGCAGTTTGCTTTGGGTAAAAAATATTTCAGGCCTCCTATATAGATCTTTGTAAAAGAAATTCAGGTCAACTCAGTTTGCTATATGTTTAACTTAAAAAAACACCTAATGAAAATGATGTTAAATAAAAGTTCACATTTCAAGCCTAATCATACTTATGTCAAAAAGTACAAGAATTAGTTACTTGCCCAGTCCTATTTCAGACAGCTTATTTTTATATATATATATATGCATTTATACATACAATCCTTTATACATACAAACTCTTTCTTTATATCATATGTTTTATTGTACCATGTTCTCTGCTTCACTTGCCAGTTAGGCATAGAGAGGAGAAGGAATTCTTTTTTCAGTTCTTTTCAAGAGAATTCCCAGATTTACTGTTGGAGAATAGGAATTGGAAAATGAAATCTGGACCACATTTGAAACAAGTGAAAAATAAATCTGCATAGCTATGTTCAGTAAGGATCAGCACTCTTCATTGCTCAGAAGGGCAAATGTTTTGTCTAAAAATGTATTGGACAGTTCAATATTGAAGCCTTCATTATTTAGCTTCTTTGTCGGGTGTGTCCTGTAATTTTGACCCAGTAGAGACCAAAGCACTCACTCAGCAGATGAGGAGAAGGGGCAGCCATAGTTTGGATTTTAGTAAGGCTTTTGATATTGTATCTCACAACATCTTTACAGATAAATTGTCCACCTGTGGGATAAGCAGGTTCACAATGTGCTGGGAGAAGGCCTGGCTGAAGGGCAGAAGTCAAAGGGTTGTAGTGAATGGGGTCACATCTGCCTGGTGTCTGGGGACCAGCAGTGCTCCTCAGGTTCAGCCCTAGGGCAGTCCTGTTTGAGGTATTTATCAGTAACATGGACAGGAGTTGAATGCACCCTTCTGCTGATGATACAAACTGGGAGGTGCTATTGACTCTCTTGAGGGTCAAGAGGTCTTGCAGAGGAATCTTGACAGATTGGAGTATTGGGATTGATTTATGGGATAAAATATAACAAGAGGAAATGTTGATTCTGCATCTAGGATGGAGTAACACTGAGCACAGTTGTAGGTAGGTCCCTTCTACCTGAAATACAATATTCTATTCTATTGTATTCTATTCTATTCTATTCTATTCTATTCTATTCTATTCTATTCTATTCCATTCCATTCCATTCCATTCCATTCCATTTTCAAGAGTTTTATACTTGCAAGTGCCTAGATCACCTCTTGAAAAGAACAGCCAACCAAGTTACAGAAGTCCTGAAAGCATTGTTTATTGCAATGCAAAATGACAAGATGAGAAGATAAAATTATTTGTATGTTGAAAGACATGGACTACAGGTAATAGAAATCATGTCGACACCTATGCAGACAAACAAAATTTAAATTTTCACTGACAAGGTATCTGACAGCAAATTTGAATGGCTGAACATGATTTCTTCTCCTCCCTAAATATTTATTTAAAGGAGCTTTTGCTTCATATGACATTAATACATGTTCATTAGATCTGAAACCAGAGTCAGAGGAAATGGAAGATTTTTACCTCTTTTGGGGAAAATTCTGTATTTGCTTGCTAATATTTTGCAGATACTAGCATTTTAGTCATGTTTCACATGGGAGATAAGTGATAGCAAATGTTATGTTTTACTTCAGATTTTAAGGCCCACTTTCATAACATTTTTCATTCCTAGTGACAGGAGTTTACTGTGACAGCCAGAAAAAGTTTCTATGATGACTTCTAAGCATTATAACTTCATATTATTATTCATGTTTTCATAGGTGGAGAAATATATATTTTTAAAAGCTGATGCCATATGGATTGGTTAATTTAGCTCAAAATTATACCTGGGTTTGCTGAAATCAGAGAAATACATTTCTGCTAGTAGCTGCCAGTTGATCCCACCATTATTGCTGTACTGCAGCAGCACACCTTCTTCTCTGCTATCGGGTTTATTGCATGAAGAAGTCTCTCCTCCAATCTGGATGTAAAACTGTACAAAATCCACCCATGTTGTGTCCAAATCCCAGCTTACCAACTGTCTTTTTCCAGCCTATAATACAAAGAACAGAGAGACAATAATAATTTTAATCATGGCACCTTCACAATGAAGGACTATTAGAATAAAGTCCTATAGAATAAAGTCCACCACAGATGAATATTACACACAAACTTACACAACATGGAAGACATTGACTTCTGTACTAACTTATCTTTTTTTGTCTTTCAGTTATTCTGCTTGGCCATCCTTTATGTCACCCTGATTTGATCTCAAAAGAACTTGATTAGTTTCCAACATACAATGCAACTTCACAAGACAATTTCCACACAAGAATTTAATCTCATTCACCCATGGTCCCAAGTGACTTCAGAGGACAAAGAGCAGGTGCTGGATATCCTGAATCAAGCCAGGCTAAATTTTTAAGTATTCAGCTTTCTATTGATAATGCATAGAGCAGTCAAAGGCCATTGCTGTAGTCGTATTTCCCTGGTCAAATATTGCACTGTACAAGGATACCCCATCACCTGAAATCAGCTCCTCTAATACCTTGCTCGAAGTCCATCTCCTACACAAGAACCAGGGAGTAGCATTTTCTCTTCATGCTTCAGCTGAATAAGATTTTTTCCTACACAAAACTATATTCCTTTCCTAGTAAGCATTGTAAATCAGGAGTGTCTCAACTAAAACCTGTTGTTCGAGTCAGAGGCACAGAAAATATCCCCATATCTGTGCTGACAGGCTCTGACACCCAAGAGAACACTGAGTTTAGCTTAAAACCAAGCAGAAAGCTTCTAAAGCTAAGAGACTAATAATGTGAGTGTGTAAGTTAGATAGTATCATGTTAAATCACTGGGTGAAAAAGTTAAGAGTTTGGAGTTTTAGTTATATTAATATGTGAGGTACAAAATGGAGGACTTGGGGCATTGTCTCTTTCTCCTTCTTCTTCCTTTTTCATCTTCTTGTAAGGGTTTTTGGGTAATACTGAGTGATTGGACAGAAAGGTCTACACAGCAGCACACAGGTGTCAGGTCATTGGGTCATTAAGGAAAATAAGTTACTTGGCATTTGATTATTGGGTAAATGGACACATAAAAGACCTTGGAAAGATTCTTCGTTCCTCCATTTTTCTCCTTGTTAGTCTAGTGTACATAGCTCCTTGTAGTCTGTATATATGTAATATAGATAAGGAAAGAATAAACAACTGAGACCGAAGGAAAAGAGAAAGAGCCTCTCTCTTGTTAATCCTGGTCCTGAGCAAAATAACTGAACCCCTTGGTGTCGTACCTCAACACCTGTAGATTTAGTTTCAGGTTTACATAAGCATAGCTGAGAGAAACAGATAGCCTTGTAAAATTTAGTGAACAGCTTTTCCAAGTACGGTTTTTAATTTAGGAGGTCAATCTGGTCACTCTGTGCATATTCAGAAGACATAGCATATTAATCTAAAACAAAGCTTTAAGGTTTAAGTTCCTTTTATTGTAACTGAAATTACACCATAACCCTCTTCCCTTTGTGCCCTGGGGCTTGAGGCTGAACTTGTGGACTTGCACATCAACAAACCTACAAGATGCTGATACGGAATATGAAGCTGCCTGTGACAAGACATGGATGAGAGCACTTGGATGAGAGCAAGGACACAGGATGAGAGCAGTGTCCCCAGAGAGGTGACTTGCATGCCCTGCAGCTGGCACAGCCCTTCCCAGCACAGCATCATCCTGCCACAAGCTTTTATAGGTAGGGTAAAGTCATTTGTGTACAGGTGGAGACAACATGCAGCAATCATATTTCTGCATTTATTAAAGTAGCTGCAACCTGGCTTCACCCCTCCAAAATGGACAGGACTGTCATCATGCCTACTGTTTCTATTTCCCTTAAAAAAAACATATGTTTCTGTTCATCTCAAAGCACAAAAAGGTTAAAAAAAGGAAAACCAAAGCTAAGTTATGATACCTATGTTTTAAGTAATGTTTGTGTTTTTCTCTCTCACTTGTACATTTGGGATCCTTATAACAAATTTCCAAACAAACTTGAGATAAGCAAGTGACATGATCTTGCTGGACACAAGTAACAAGATTTAGGAGCTGAGATTTAAAAATATCATCTGTGTTTTTTAATAAGGTGACAGATGAATTTAAATCCTGTTTCAATCATCACCTCTTTCTACACAGCTGAGGGTAAACTCAGCAGAGATAAATGTCTACTGCTTTCTTTCTCAGAACATTTTGCTTTGCTGGTATAACAGCCTGGGTGTTGAGCTCATTTTAGACCCTACCAAATAGGCCAATCTACACTGTGAGAATGACTTCTGGAAGATGAATACATCGGGGTCTGAAGTTTTGTTGGCTTGTACCACTGATGACAAGGCAGTCAAACCTGTGAAGAATCCTTTGACTCTCAAAAAGCTCATAAAGGATACAATTCTACTGATTTAGTCTGGAATTGTTCCTGTTGTTTTGGTTTATTTGGTTGTTTATTCCCAGCTGGATGGTGTTGGGATTCCCTCCTGGATGGTGCCCTGAGAGTGAGAAGAACTCAGCCTTTGGATGCAGCCCTGAGCTTCCTGGTTCAGCCTTCATAGCTAATGCTGGCCAGGGTGACACTGGTAATCTCCCTGGGTAGTTTGCTTTCACAGCTTCATTGGAGACACTGGAATTTGGAACTATCACCATCAAATCAAGCCAGTAATGGGTAATAAGGATGCAAACACCCTTGGCTGGTGTGTCCTGGCTGGCTGGGGGCATCCAGCATACTGACCTGCAGTGCCAAGCTCTGCCCCTGAAACTATTACAGGCGGGTTTCCATATCTACACCCCACAGCAGCTCTGCCTGCCAAAGGGGTAATCACAGAACCAGAGAGAGGGCATGAGTGACATAAAGCCTCAGGGGAATTGCAGGGGCTAATTGAAAGAGCTCTGAATTGTGAACACACCTACAATTGATTAAAATGAGTTGTAAAACAAAAGATGGAGAGTTGTCAGAACAAAGCCAACATTAATTCTAGCAGCAGTAATTGATTATGGCAGCAAACATTAGACATTCAAATAAAAAGTGGCAGTTTTAGCAAATGAAAAGAAATGTGAATATGAGCTCCCCAAAACAATACAGAACTACCTGGCAACTATAAAAATAATTTTTTATTATCTACCAGTATGGCCCCTAGACACCTTGAGAAAGATCTAAACAGAAATTAAATAAACCACCTTCTGTTGACAGCACAGACTGCTGCTACTCAAGAAATGAGTGATAACATAGCCCTTAGAGATCAATAGAAAGAAGCCAAGAATTTCTAAATGAGTTTTTCACTCCTCCTTAGCAGGAATCAGAAGAAAGATCATAGCAGGTTAATTCTAATTTAGCAAACTACTTTTGAGAAACTTGGCATAAGGAACTGAGCCAGAAGGAAAAACATCTAACAGGGAAGACAATTATGTATAAAAATCCAATTATCACAATTAGCTAGTTATACTGATTGGCCTATTACGAAATTTTCAGTGCAGAGCTCTATTTCCAGGGGAGCTGGATGTGAGACTATGTAGGAGTGCTGAAAATTATTTCATGGGTTAGATTTTTGTAATGAGGTAAACAACACACAATTATAGAGTGTTGCATATTGGGTTATTCTTCTGGGACTAATCTGGCTCTCATGACAGCAGTGGCAGTTTGATCAAACCTTTGAAAGAGAAGCACATAGCTGCATTTATACTCTTCCTTTCAATTAAGAACAAAACAAACCTTAGTACCAGACCTGAGGAGCAGCGATACAAAAATAAATCTGTGATTACAACACATAATCTTACATCTGGTCATAAAAATAAAATATTTAAGCTATAATTTCTACTAATTAGCAGAATTCCCTATATCTCTTTCCTGTTCTGTTATATTTTTGTCGGCAAAGTATCCAAGTTATACAAAAGAATATTGTCCTTCAGGTTAAAGATTTTCTAAAAGCCTGAAAAAATAGGTTTTTTCAATAGTTTTGTTCCTGTGACCTCAAATTAAGCTGCTTGTGCCTCAGAAAGCCAACCTTTCCCCATCTCTTACCCAGGGCAGTACAGAAGAAACAAATGGGAGCTGCTGGATGCTGCGAACTGAGTCTTAAAAAAGAAAATGTACAAGTAAGACATTGTGACTATACACACTTTGCAGCACACTGGCAATTTACTACCTTTCATTACAGCTGCAATTTATTGAATACACAGTGCATGTGTCTTTCCCTATCTCTTTTGATTGCTTTGTTCTTTACCTGCAGAGCACAGCTGTGCTGTTTAACGCACTTCTAATACTGCGTGCAGCTTTCTGCCACCTCCCTTTTCTTTGCCACGCAGCCACATTATACTCCACAGAAACCTACAGTATGTGCCTTTATCAGTCTCCCAGCCCTCTGTAGTACCTTGTTGAAGTAAAGTGAGGAGCCAGATGAGATGACCCCACAGCCCTCCTCTGGCTTGACAATCTCTCCCCCAATAATTTCTTGCCACTCCGTCTTCAGGGTATCTGGGTTCTCAAAATCAGACATGATGGTTGAAGAGAGGGGATTTTCAGGCTGACATTCAGTACCTCGAAACCCTGAATCACACCTGGAAGGAATCATAAATGTAACAAGTTTTAAGGACTTTATTTGACACTAACAATTAGTTAAGGTAGCACATCGACCTTATGAAATTTGATGAGAAATAACAAATCATTTTGGGATTGCAGTCTTGTGTCGTGGAAACAAACCAAAATAACAGGAAAATGGGAAAACCCTGCATCTTTTTTTTTTAAAAAAAAAACCCTGTGGTGTCCCGAATGTTTGAAGTTGGCAGGGAGTAGTAGTCTGTGTCCTTAGTTTAGCACTCATTCTGACAGTGGCTGCCAAACAGAGCTGAGCTGGTCCCTGGCATCCTTCTGACTCAGTGAAGCAGCTCTGGCCCTGAGCCAGGGTTCTTGTGCAAAGGGCTGGAGGGGCCACCAGCACACCTGCAGCAGGGCAGCCCTGTGCCACTGAAAGTTCTCCCAGTGCTTGGATCTGCCAAGGGTACAGCTTCTTGGACAGACTGGTGTGGAGCAACTGGCTGCTAATGCTGCCTGAATGGTCAACTCCTCGTAGTGCTTTTGTTTTTTTAATGCTTAGTCCAAAAATAAGAACAGCCAAGAAAAGGAAAGGATAGAAAATAGTAGGGTTCCTGAAGTATCTATCAGGTGAGCATTGTTAAGAGGGACTGAGAAATGCTTCATACCTGCAAACACCATGGTCACACCAGCCATGCCCGCTGCACATGTTGGGACACTGCTGGCCGATGTAGATGTTGTCCAAGGCCCACTCATCCTGGGCTGTGTAGTAGGACTGACTCCAGCGGAAACGTGTGGCACTTGACCTTAAAATTGATAACAATGCATTAATTTCCAAATCTTAACAGAACGGCAGGAAAAGAGGCAAAATGCAACAAAAAAAACAGGAAAAAAATGAAGTTAATACCCCAATCACAGCCTAGGCTGCAAAGGCCGGACTGATCAAAGATAGATTCTTGCAAATTAACTTTCTAGATGATGCCACTTGCTGCACAGGGCTATATAATGGACTTTCCGGTGATTTATGACATTTCTGAGAAAAAGCAAATTGCAGGGATTTTGAGCACTGTTTTAAGGTAAGCCTAGCTATGAATATTACTGGGTTTTTATTGTATTACGGTTGCAAAATTGGAAAGGTGAATCTAGGGCATGACTTTGTTTTATGTTTTTGGTCACAGTTAAGAGGTCATAAACTGCCTAAAGAGGTTTCTCCTGAAATTTATTATTTGAAAAATTATTGAAGCTCTTGAATGTAAGTGAATATCAACTATTTCCATTCAACAGTAGTTGACTTTTTTTCTTGGATATATATATTCTTTTTGTCAGGATGATTCTAAACTAGATTTTGTTCACATATCACTGGTGACACTGAGAGCACAAGCTTTTGACAAAGATTCTGTTTCATCACACCTATTTTTTTCCACACTGCAAATAGCTTGCTCTTGGCCAACAACCTAAAATCTGTAACACTCCAGATTTGTGGTGGAGAATCAAACTAAATTTCTTGCCTAACTAAGCTCTGTATATTTGTAATATTCTTCAAGCACAAAACTTTGCTTTAGCTTCTTTCTAAATAGCTTTATTTTGAACAGCTTGTTTTTCTTTACAATAGTGAAGTCAGCTAATATTATTCACTAAAAAACACTTCCTGTTGGCCCTTTAAGAGATTGTCCAATGCAACACTGAGATTTTCCATGGAAGTGACTCATGCTAGACAAACCCAGCCTGACACCCACCACCCTCAAAAACCAAAGCTGGAGAAGAAAGTGAATCACGAGAAAAGCAATCTTTGTCATTATCAAGCCTTTTCAAGCTGCCTGGCCAAACTGTGCTCATCCAACAGGTTACAGACATTGGCTGGTGGCCACTCCCAAATGGGGAACACAGAGACAGACTCTCCACTTGTGTCAGAATGAGATTCAGAAAAATATGTTGCATGTGAAGAGAGACAAAGATGGGAAATTGTTTATCCTGATGGAGCAAAAGGAGCTGTGCTGGCTGCATAACGGGTCTGGGTAAAAAGGGGTGGTGGTGGCAATGTGAGCACTGAGGCTGGATTGCATTGTTGTGGAGGGGTAGTTCAGGGAAAGCAAGACTGACTGAAGAGAACTAAAAATCCAGTTTTAAAATGGGACAGGCCTGTGTCTGGCCAAGGGCTGGTTGGAGGTGCTGAGGATGAGAAGCAGGCGGTTCCTATTAGAAGCTTCTTCTCTAGTTTGTTTCTGAGCCATATGGTTACTTAATGAAGGCGCAGGATATAATGCTGTTACTCTGAGATACAAAGCCCTTTCCCCACCCCCAATAATTTATGTAGAATAAGACTTATTAAAATCAATATTGTAAAGGTGGC
The DNA here is from genome assembly GCA_013399455.1 of Anthoscopus minutus. Taxonomy (NCBI): domain Eukaryota; kingdom Metazoa; phylum Chordata; class Aves; order Passeriformes; family Paridae; genus Anthoscopus; species Anthoscopus minutus. The sequence continues at coordinate 42,511 of VWYI01036072.1, read as the reverse complement.
TGAGCCACCTGCTCACACGTATGGAAGTGAAAAAACGAATAGAGCAGGCCTGTGCAGCTGAAGTGGACAGAGTGACAGAGCAATTAGCCACTCTGGCACATATGAGAAGTTTTATAAGTGCTTGGATACATTTTTAAAATATCAGTTTTTAATTTCTTTAAAAAACAAGTGAAGCTGCCCAAGGGCTTGATTTTTAATTGAAATGACCCTTGTTGCCTGTCTTAAGTATCTGTTTGATATTGCAAATACTGTAAGCATTTTTACAGCACTCAGAGTTAATCTGCAGGGGCAAATCTGCTGATTAAATAGTCCCTCAGGATAAAATGTATTGATGGGTTACATTACAAGAGCTATGAATTATCCATTAAAAGCGTACAATGTCAGTAATCAGCACACGAAGGACTTCCTAAGCTTATGTAGGCACAATGGACAGTCAATATTGACTGCAATTATTTACTATTTATTTTTGGAGTGCTTTGAAGTCAGCACATCACTTTGGTGCTGAGGTTCATGTTCTCATCAATGGCACCACAGAGAGCCCTGACAGAGGCTGTAGGCTCTGGAAAGAGCCGTAATGGCTGTTGTTAACTCTAATCTGTGCTGAGGAAAATTACAATACTGGAACCAAAGAATCATGTTACAGCAGGCAAACACACCTTCGGTGAACTCCCAGCACAGTTAAACTGTGTCATGTTATTTTCCCAGGTAACAGGAGAGAGAATATTGTGTTTGGGTATCTCTGGTTTTCATCAGGGAGGGTGTATGGGTGGCATTGGGGCGTGAAACCCCGCAACCTCAGGGAATTTACAGAAAACTGGGGTAGATTTACAGTGACACAGAGGCAATTTCACCATGCCATGGAAGTTTCATGGTGCCCAAAAAGTGGTGCTGCTCCCCAAAAAGAGCTTGGTGTGGCAACGATGGCGTTTCCTTGGCCACTCACTGGCTACTGGCAAACGACCCTGAAGGGTGGCTGTGCAGGGCTGGCTCTGGACACAAGGCTCACACCTGACCTACACAAACAGTGGGGAGAGCCCAGACCTGTGCAATGACAGAGGACACCTCTGTGCCCAGAAGAGCACAACACCTGGTGCCCCAGCTGAGGACATCCCTGTGCAGCTCTGCTTTGGGGCTGTTCCAGTGCTGGGCGTGCACAGCAAGGCACGGAGCTGCACCAGAGCCGACAGCCCTTTCTGGGCATCATGTGGGTTTCACCTCACCAAAATGTTTCCCTGGAGAGCCTCAGGTCCTGTCCCTGCTGCAGGGACTGCCACCCTGCCAGGTGCAGAGCTCTGTCTGCCTCCTTGCATTCCAGGTGTTGGCTGCACATCAAGCTAAGGGTTCACCCAGCTCCACTCGTTACTTAGAAGTTGCCCCAGACGAATGCGGTGATGCAGGAAGTTTGTTTCTCTCATCTTGAGGGGAGGGGAGGAAGGGAGGAGGCTCATTACTGCCTGGAGATGAACATGTGGCCCAAAGGGAGGGGTGTGCAGCAGCTGCAGGCTGGGGACAGTCCCCAGGGAGCCACATCCCAGCAGAGAGGAGTTATTTTTATCTGCAGAAAGACAGCTCTGCCCTGGGGACAGCTTTGCCAGCACGGGAATCCCACTGCCTCATGCTGCAAGGTACAAGAGGCTGCCCTCACCTTCCCACCCAGGCTGCTGCCAGGGGTACTGTGGGAAGCAATGCCACTGTCACATGGCTGTGGGCAGGGAAAACTATGGATTGAGATTCCCCCCTGGGTGAGGGATAATGCGTGTTAGGCTGAATTTACAATTGCAAAAGCAATACTGCTGAAAACCCAGTCCTGGTCACTGTTTTTGAAAGCTTTCCAGGGCTGCTCTGCATCTCAAGGTAACAATAGCTTAAGAGGATTATGCTGTTAAAAATGGTAATCAACCATTTAAAAAAGCCATGTTAATTAAGAAAAGAGAGTAAGGAGATGAGCGTCAGCTGCATTCTTAGTGATAAAACACTGGCTTTCTGGACAGTCACCATTTGGACATTTATTGAAATGGGAAGTGCAGTACTGAGCAGCTGTGAAAGCATTTCTTACAAGCAAAATAAACTTCCCTAGTTCCTTATAGTTTCTCCATTTTTCTTTTTTTAATGCTGCTGGAAAGCAATCTGACTCTCTAATGACATTATATCTAAGTCAGTCTGATGTCAAATAAAAGTCATTTTTGTTGTGCGACATTTTACATAAGTACAAGGAAATCATGTCCCAGAAGTGCTGTGAGTGAAATGATGTTCTGTTATAAAATTTTTCTGGTATGTGAGTTAAAATAAAATCATTGCCTTCCCTCCTGATATTAAAAGCCTTAATAATCTAATGCAAATTTGTGGCTGATAAAATTATATTTGCTACCTTCTGAGTTACCATAATTACATTTACCCAATTATCCTGAAGCTCTCATTCAGTCATTAGGTGTTGATTTGTTTATGAAGTCAGCAACTGACAGCTGCTTGTATCTCATTAAAGCCTGTTCATATGTAAATGCCTTGCATAAAACTGAAATTAATTTTCATCAGTGTTAGAAATGTTCAGTTCAAGTACAATACAATTTCAGCAAGCAGGTGCTTACATTTCATTTCTTCAAGACAAGTCTCATTCCTGCAGCAGATTTTCTACCACCCCAAATCTCACACAACATGGGGACCTTGTAAACTCATGCTTCCTAGATGCAGAACTAGAGATCTGCAGAAATGCCAACACACCCAGAAAGTTTTACAAGAGCAATAGGTGCTGTTAGGAACAGTTTTCCAGCTGCCTGAGCACAGTGCCACAGCCTGACAGCGCCCACACGCCGAGGTGCAAACCCTAGCTAAGAGCTGTACATCCAGGGATAAAAGCTCCAGCAATCAGGGCGGGGCTGCGCAGGGGTGTGAGGGCACACCGAGGCCACCAAGGGCCAGAACAAGGCCAATGAGACATTCCTGAGTCCTCATTTAGGTGGGTTGTTTCCCTGTGCAGTAAGTACAGGGCAGGCTGTGAATCTGGCAGCCTTTGTCTAGTGCAGGTGAAACAGAAGGAAGGTCCAGAGATCTCTCGCCCTCACGCCAGGTTTGGGAAGGCAGACCTGGCTCTCCACCTCTGCACTGCTCTTCCTGGCCGTCACTAAGGTTTTGCCTCTGTGTGGTGGCTGCAGTGGGTGCAGGGGAAGGGATAGGAGAAGGAGGCAGGGCACCCCAAAGAGAAGCCCTGCAGATTCACCTGGAACAACACTCTCTGTGTGTGGCTGGCAGCAGAGAGCTGCACATCAAATTGTCACCAATAATGCCCAGGCTTTGGAAAGGCAGAAACTTGCTCTCTGCTCAAGAACCTGCTCTAAAAACCTGTAAAAAAATCCCCTCTCAATCTCAGCACAAAGGAGAGGTTGAGCCCATAGCCTGCTCTTTGCCAGTGGAAAGGAATGTTGTGAAGAGGGGAAGGTGGTGAGACAGAAGCATGTGGTGTGTTGCATTGTGTTTTGTGGGGAACATGCAGCTACTCTTCCTCTTCACCCTGATAACACAACACAGAAAATGTGGTCTATGAAGAGCAAAGAAATTTTCAGCAGTAATTTGTACCTTCATTAAAAACAAAACTCTGCTAACGGACAGGAATCCCTTCAGATACCAGACAGTGTGAAATATTTATGATTTGTGCACAGCATAGAACAGGAACCTGGCTATTATTTTATCATAATTTCTCCCCACAGTCTCCTAAATTAAAATGGAATTATATGCTTCTGTCACTTCATATGCTGAGAAAAATTAGTAGATCCTAAAGAAAAAGCAGGCCACAACATTGGTATCATCATCAAATACACAGAGTATAGTAACTTTGAGTAAGTAAGTATTTTATAAATCAGGAATAACAGCCTACTTTAGAGTGTAACCCACAAAATTGTAGATGCTTTTAAAACTCCTAAGTGCCTATATGAACCACAGATTTTACAGATGGTGGCACATAATGATGTGTAAGATTTAGTACAGTATAATCTAACTACAAAGCAGTTACTTGTAGACTTAGTTGCACCATTTGGTATTATCTGATATGGTATGTTCTAAGGATTCAATATTTGCCTTTGATGTTTTGCCTAGAAATATGAAGTTATAAATACTGGTTGTTGTGTAAAAAGGGCCAGTGTGTTGAAAGAAGGTATTGTTGTGGAGTGATTCATGGAAAAAGGTTGTACTGAGGCCATGAAAAGTGAAAAAAACCCAATGAAAGATAGGGAAATACAATGATGACTTAATCTGAGCGAGTTCTCATTGCAATTGCTGTGATGGATTCAGGTCAAACATAATCAAAATGTAACTCTAATTGCAGTAACTAAATTCTCAAATGAAGGATGCCCTGAAGATTATTGGGATTTATGACAACTTTTTATCTGTATGCTATAATAAAGATTTAAAAATAAACAATGAAAGAAACAATTTAGTTAATAAATAAAAATTTTAGGGGAGGCAAATCAAGTTTGATTATAACAAGATGAATAGGCTTTCTGTTAATTTTTGTTTGTCTTTTTTTTGCAGGAGAGAATGTTATTTTTTAAGACATGCTATAAAAAGAAATAAGCGTTAAAAAATTCCCAGAAATGAATCACTACTTATTGTTTATATAAGGCTTTGGTCTGAAGATAAAAACAATAAGGAATGTGCAAAATAAAAATTAACAATCCAAATAAAGCCTTCCTCCAATAGGGCATTTATAGACAAGCACCACTATTTTGAGATGTATGAACTTTATTAGGAGAGTCAGAGTATGTATTAATCCTAAACAATAGTTTCTGTTGACTTCACCAACATTTCATTCTCTAATTATGTAAGGAATGTATTTTCTGGGAAATACCTGCAACTGGGTGAGCCCTGGCACCCCACCTGTTGGCTTGAGTAGGACCTGCAGAGGACTTGATCTTTGTCACAGCAATTGTGATAAATTGTCTGCACAACTTCCTCCCCACCCCCTGCCCCCAGAAAAAAAAAATTAAAGATAGAAAAGAAATTCTTACCAAGTCTTCTGTGGTAAAAGAACAGTGATTCTCCTCCATTGAGTAAATTCGCTGGAGTGGTAAATACTTGCTGATGTAAACTCCTGACAGCTCGGCATACTTGGAAGGCATTCCTTAAAATAAAACATTTCAAAACCAGATTTAATGCTGAGGAATAATTTGGAACAGAAACAAGGGTCAAACATTCACAGAACCAGGAGCTTGTCTGGGTCCAGATGTTGGAATAAAAGACCCAGAAGAGAAAAATCCTGGCATGAAGTGGAGAAATTTCTCTGTAAACTAGTAGTACAAAGGAGGATGGAAGAAAGCCATATGAATCTATTTAAAGAGTTTAGCATTCATGACTAGCAATGTTTTGCTTTTCTCCATAAGGAATGCCTATCTGTTTGCTTTTTACTATCTTCACCCTAGCATCCACGATGGGTAATGAAGGCTACAAGACTGCTATGAAGTAAGTCTATGAAAGTGACCTCCAGACTGTCATAAAGGTAATTTTAGAAACCTACTTGTGAGGCTTTGCCTGGGTGTGCTGACTGGCCCCACACCCTCCATCTGCAGTGAGGAGCAGCAGTAGGAACAAACAGAGCAGCACCAGAGGGCCCAACCACAGCCTACTGAAGTTGTGTTCATAGGCCCTTCCCAAGCTCTGCGGCTGTGTTAGCTTTGACACCTACAGCAAGCCATGTAAATGCTTCCCTCCAGCTTCAAGGATTATTTCTGCATTTAACTCAGACTCCTGTTGAGGTCCATTTCCCAAATTCTATTTATTTTTAAATTCAGAAAATATGATCATTGCCATATCTTTTTAATATTATATAAAAATGAAGGTCATGATCCCAGATTTTTACTGTTTTCTAGCACTGCCCTTCCAGTGTTACTTCATTTTTTGCAATATTCTATTAATTTATTTATATTTTGCCAGAACAGCACCCCAAAAATTGCCCTATGAGGTATTAATGAAACCAACGTGAGTGCCCTATGAGGTATTAATAATACCAACATGAGTGATCTTCTAGCTTCTGATTCAGAGTCCCTTCTTCCCCTTCCTGTCACAGCACAGCTTCCCCTGACCATCCCACATGTCCAAGAGTATTTTGCTGGTCACTGCTGTGCTCACCCCCACGAAGGGTATCGGGCAAGAGAACAGACTCATGAAAGGAGCCTACTTTGACTATTCTGAAACTAATAATAAAGCAGTGACTCTCTACAGAAGTTATGGCAATTAAGAATATTCATATAGTTAAATTATACACTAATGGTTATGAATTAAATATGAGGAAAGGGAGAATATATTATTTTGCAGAGAAAATTTTTGCTCAAATGTCTTAAAGTATTAAATGAAGATCTGAGACCTCGTTTTGTTGTTTGGGTTTTTTTTAGTAGATTTTCTAAAGGCTCAGTTCCCTTTCTAGCAATTTTCAAACATTTTTTTCTTGATTCATCTCCCCTAAATGATTGCAGAAAACAGGATCTGATCAGTGCTCTCAAAGCAAACAAAATTTTCAAACATTTTAATTAATTAGTGTTTTGTTTATTTGCCAGATTATGTCCTTGAAATATACTACAAATACTCTTTTATCACAGCAACATGGGTGGTGTGAGAAAAAATATTTGGATGCATGTTCTCTCTGAACTCAGCCCTACTGAGCAAGGAAATGAGCACTAAAATCTGAAGGCAACTTTTCTTCCATTGATGGCAAGCACAAACCCCAAACACCCACCACGAGGAACTATTCTTGGACACCATGATGATGCCTGCTAGGTATAAAAGACATGAATAGTGTATGAGATATATGACTTATAGCTTTCCTCTTTATTCTGTTTAAGGTAAGAAACCATTATTGGGATTTCCAGAGTTCAAAAAATCATTTATTGCCATTTATTTAATATGCCCACCAAAGTAAATGTGGCAAAACACATCAAAGGTAATCTGACAAAGCTTTAATTGCTCATAGATGTGGAACTTGACATGCAAATTCTTTGGTGAGCCTGCAGAGCAGCAGTGAAAGGGTAGCAGGACAAGTTCCCTGACACCCTCTGAACCTGCTCAGAGACAGCCAAAGGGCCTTGGTTAGCTCACCCCGAGGCCAGGGAAAGTCCAGCTTTCAATCTAAGAGGGAAAACAAGAGCATGAAGTGTGGCCAAATGCTCTGCTCACATTTGTGCTGAGACAGCACTGAGCCACCCGGGGAAAGAGCAGCCACCGCTGCCATTTGCACTTGGAGCAGAGCGGGGAACAGCCGGTCATTACAGCCCTGGACTGTGTGTGAACCAGGGTGGGACATGAAAGGCTCTACATTACAATCCCCTGAAGGAATGTGCTTTCCATTTATGAAATAGCTGCGCACAAGGGCAGAAGCAATTTCTACCCATTTTAATTCCAGGAAACAGTAGATGCATTTTGCTTAGAAAAACAAAGCAATAGCACAAGAAAGATCTCAGCCATTGCCCTGTAGCTGTAACTGTGGACCAATTTTTTCTCAGCCTTGGTTCATTCCTGTCACAATTTTGTATTTCAGGCTTTCAGATACCTTTCTTCCAAATATGGTGAGAAACAGTCTAAATACCTCTATTAGTAATTTTGACAGATTACAACTGAGCATTTCTTTATTGAAAAGTGAAAAAGGAAACCATCTTTCTTTGTTCAATGCCAAAAGCATATTTCAGACTATCTTTGTATAAAGCAGAGATTATGGAAGACAAATGTCCTCACTGCCAGCCTCACCTCCTGAACAAGATGCCATGTGAGGCCATGATTGGTGGAGTACTCCAGTTTCACCTGGTTGTCCATATGAGGAGTAAAGGCCTGACCACAGCCCATCACCAAGTTGAACTGGATCATATACGAAGCTCCAATCTGCATAGACTGGGTCTCCACGTAGCGCATACTAGAGGCTAGCTTTGAATCTCCTGTAAAACTAAGAGATGTAAGGAAAGAATCAGGATTGATCCCCAAAATAATTCAAAAAGAACATTATGAATGGTTCTGGGTTAAATACAGCAGTGCTTGTTTGTTCTGGAGATTGGCACGTGGGATGAGACCATGCACAGGAGAATCTTTCTGCTGGTACTTCTGCAGATTACCAGGATAGCATTGATATATCTCAGAATGTGAAATACTGAATTATTCTGTATGTTCTTACTATATGGTCTTTGTATTAAGGATCAAGTTAGGATCTAGCAAAGGGCAACATAAGGTAAAAACAACATAAATAAAGTTCATTCCTCTAGAGTGTCTATTGCCTAAGGTCACTCCACAGTCAGGGGAGCAATTTCATTCTAATACTGGGCAGTTTAGATACTCTAAATCTAGTTTAAAATACTCTTATTACATACACTATTCATTTAATTGATTTTCAAGTGATCCTATATGCAATCCATTCACTAGCTCTTGATTGTGTTTCAGAATTAATTTTCTATCCTTGGCTTCTTTTCTGTAGGATGTACTGATATAAAAGTTATATTTTCCAGTGGATTGAAGAAGAATAGTAATGTTTGGAACACACAAATACACATATATGTTGCAAGGTACCCAGTTATCACATATATAGTAACACAATTTATAATCTGAAATTCCAAGGTTATTTAACTTCAAATGCAGGTTTTCTTTTTTGCACCATTCAAAAGAAAAAGGAAACAACCAAATTCAAAACCTCAACTGCAACAGAGGCATAAGGAGGAAGTAAAAACAACTTAAACTTTGAATCCTGCTCCCTAGCCTTCAAAACAGAGTATTTTAATGAAAGTTCACAAAGCACGAAAATTGCCTTCCTCTCCTTAGTTTGAGATGTTTACTTAGTGTCTTCAGACCTACTCTAGTCCTTTCAGCTTCAATATTTTCCAAGACTATTCTCAAATGTGAACAATTTAGAAAAGGGATTGGCTCTTTTTAAAGAAAATGACTGCAAATCACAATGAAAAAAAAGCTACATTCAATACAGTGGTGATGAAGAGAATAATCTACTTCAAGGTTGCTTTTATGATTGAGTAAGCTACAGTTTATTATCTTAAATAAGAAATCATAATCTTTAAATACAACACAGTAGAACATATTAGCTTCTACTCCTGTAAAATTCAAGGTCACAACAAAGTGAGTGTGAGGACAAGGAATACAAGTCAGCATCACTTAGGACTCTCTGCAATTAATTCACTGACCTACATTGTTTTCTATAGAGTCCTTTACAGAGACAGCACTTAAGCCATAAATGTCAGCATCCTACCTTAAAGCTTTGGAAGAAATCACTGAAAGCTGACATTAGTTTTGTCATTATCAAAATTCTATTAGTTGGCATAAGTTGAGATCCAGCCAGCTTTCTGCTCTCTGACCTTACTTTTTGTGACTTGATTTCCTAAAAGATGATCCAGCTCATGACATGCCATGAAATTTTTCTCTGTTTTGTTGCTCAGCAGCCCAGAGTGACTGTGTATGGACACTTCCTTCACCTCAAGGGCACAAGGGCACTGTCATGGATAACTGGCAGTACAAGACAGTAAGCTGTCTTGGAAAACTGTATCAGAACTGTTTGCCCTTTCAGTTGGTGTTGTCAGTGTTTTTCTTCTCAACAGGAAGGATAATTCTAAGTTGAGCAGAGGATATAATGTCCACTCATCAGTAGTCCAGCTGGCAACCTAGGGTTTGTGGCTTTGTGGTTAGATCTGAATGCATCTCAGAAGAACTTGACTGGATAATGCCCGAATTTATTTTTATTTTAAACTTTATCTTGTATTTTATAAAATGAAAAAAATCTGCAAATTTAAAAGCTAAAGCTGATTTGATCTGACATAGGCTGAAGTCCTTTTGGGAAGTCTGTCCCAATACAACCAGGCTCTTCAGGTACCAGTTAAACACATGCAGTGTAATCAGCTGGAAGTTTTGTGTAGCACTGCTTTGGAAGAGGATTTAGCATTGCACACAAAAACCTGAGCATAGCAGCACATCACAGTTACCTAAAGCTTATCTGAACATAATAAAGGAGCTGAAACTCAACAATTTGATGAAACATCTGTTCAGAAACTGCCTTCCCAAAGCAACAGAAGACAAGTAAAGTACTTGTAGTGAAAAAAGAGGCAAAGAATTAAATGTTACATTTTGCTCTCGTCTTCACAAAGATTCACTTTATTAAATACTGCTAAATAAAATGAGAAAAAATAAAAGTCTTAAACTCTTAACATTTTCTTTCTGGTAGCATTCAGGTCATGATTAAAATATTTTAAATTTAGTATTCATTTTAATTTAATAGCTTAGCCACTGGATATTGTACACAGTATATTAAGTAAGTATATAAAGTAAGTTAAAAAGTAAAACCAGCTCTTTAAAATTCATATCACAGAAATGTGAAAAAGGAAGCTAGTGCTAAGATGCAGACAATATGTGATGCTCTATAAGAAACTCTTTTAAGGGAAGGAAATTACGTCACAGGTACACAAAATCCTTTATCCTCTACATTTTGCCTCCAGCTGAACACAAGTAGCATTAAAGTTGTGGGCTCCACCTTACTTGTCACTTCTTTTCTCTCCAGATCTCTCATGTACGTGGTTAGGGGTATGCTCTTTTGCTGGAATACCAAATGTTTTCTTTGTTCCGGGAGCCACGCAGATGGAATACCTTTCTGGATTTTGTAAAAGATGAAGTAATGTCCCTGGTGTAACAGTAATTAACTAAAAAATCTTCAGAAATGAGAATGCAGAGGCTTCATTTTTGTATAAATTTGATGCTGTGAGTGGGTTTCTGGCACGTGTATAATTAGACCTGTGGAGGCAGAGGAACACAATACCCACAGGTGCCCTCAGAACAATCACTCTCCCTCCAAGCACTGCCAACTAATTGGTACTTCTGGGAATGGTATCACAGTCAATGTCAGCCAACCTGCATTGCTCCAAACTGCTCTGAGATCCCCAGAGTTACCATATTTTCAAGGCTGATACTTTTAGGAATACTGAAAAGCCACATGGATGCAGCTTGTTTTGTAAAGCTGCATTGACTGGAAATATTGACACGATGGCACCAGACACAGCTTTGCTTCCATCAAAAGCAGGGGATGTTTGTGCCTTTTTCCATCACATCATACCAACTTTGCTAAATAATTCCTAAATGTATTAAAATCATTAATATAATTAAGTCAATTATTTACCTGAAAGAAACTTTCTGCTTGTTATACAGAGTAACAGTTACTCTAAATGACAAAACATTTAAGACACTGGCAAACTACCAGGCTGCTATAGAACCACTATTGCTCCATAAAGATAGTTCATGACAAGGCAGGTTTACAGTTTTCCCCCAGGCTTCTCCAGGGACAGTGAGACACTCTATCGTTTGCTACACTGAGTTAAATTATAATGATTTATGTATATATATATAAAGTGTTAAGTATCCTTATCAATATTTAAATAAATTTCAGCAAGTGGATGTATATAGCCTGTAATACTCAGAGACATTTGGTTCAAAATTTTGTCTGAATATGAACATTTTGGAGAAGTGATGAAATAATGTATTTCATCAAACACTTCATTTTAAAGTGTTCCAGAATACTTTCAGTACAACCAATACACTTGATGTAATAAACTTAAGGATCCATTCTGAAACCAAATGATGATGATGACATCAAATAAAATGACTGTTCAGACCTAGACCGTGAAAATACTCAAAAATCACCTTTGATCAAAACATATGTTTATCAATAGATATTTTTGTTGTTTTTTTAATGAAGCCAAGTATGGAATAGAATAGCCTGCCTCTTAAAAAAAATTAAAATTTCCCTCCTCAGGTTTTTCCAGTTTTAAGGACAAATGTTTCAGGTTTACAGGTTCTAGAGCAGAAATGGATGCTGAACAGACAATTAAAAGAAATTCAGTGAAAATGGGCCTGGGGATGACACCCTGTAAAATGATTAATAGTGTATTTCTCGTAGTTGCACTAATGAAAAAGCTGTTGTCAAGACTGTTCTCAAGAGGATGGTGTCAGTGCTACTGCAAGATCTGCTCATGAGTTAGAAACTCATGAGTTAGGAAATGAGAACCAAATGGACTCACAGCTGGAAAAACCCAACAATAATTAATTTAACTAGCAACCATTTATACAGACTTTGTGTAAGGTTAAAAATTTCCCTTGAGAGAAGCAAGGTCAGTGAAGGATAGAGTTCATGTTTTCCAGTGATAATGAAAACTGCTTAGACATAAATAGTGAGGAAGGCTTTGATTCTTCATCTGATGCATTGAAAGTTCAGTGTTTCTACTATGACTGAGCACTACAAATCCTAGTCCATCTCCATATGGGATGGAGAATTTAGCTCAGCATTTATTATTTTGATTCTGATTTAGAGACATGGGAGGAAAAGAGAGAAGCCTCTGCTATCTTATCTGCCCTCCTCCCCATGATCAACTGGTCTTAAAAGTACAGAGGGAAAACAATGTCATTAAAAGGCTTTCATTCCATCTCTTTGATGAGGAAGATGTGAACAGTTTGAGCCCTAACATGTTGTTATATTTTAATGAGCAGCGAGTACCTTCCTTTTCCTTATTAAAGTGGTTAATGGTGCTTCTACTGCCTCATTATCAGTGCTAGGACACATTTGGTGTTGTTCCTACTGCTAAGCTAACTCCTTTTAGTTTGACAGATGATCAGAAAGTCAAATCAGATTGCTCAGAGACACTTGTTAATAAAATTCCAACAGTGTTTCTCTGAGTGTCCATGGGGATGCTAAAATTATTTTATTTTCTTCAGGTTTTCTATAATTACTGTGATTGTACTTTCTCCAAAGACATATATCTATGCCAATTAAAACTATACTGAGTTTACAGGTTGATCAGAATAGCATGAAACTGTTATTTGGTTTTAATCAAAACACACAGATTAAATTGAGCTTCCCTTGTATCAATTCCAAATGTTACACTCAAGTGCTCCAGAACCATTTTTGTGAAGCATGTTAATGTTTTAGTAAAAAAAGCTTATTTTTATGCAATCTTAACATTTTTTCCTTTGTTTTTCCCTTCTTTTGCTTGTTTTGCCTCTATTTCCTTTGAGAGGTGTGATGTTTTCTTGCTTTTGTTTCTACGTACACAGCACATTTGAGGCCTTATATGTTATAATGCTGATCATAGTGCAAATGACTAAGTGTATCTAATACCAGACAAAGCAGCTACAATTGATTATGTCATTCTATATTCTACTGCCTTTGCTTTCTGGATTACAATATACACAGATCTATGTACACAGATTTGAATATCACTTACAAAATATTCAGAGTCTGTATTTAAGAGATTATTTCACTACCTGCATATCCATATTTCCCTGCCTGGATTTTAAGTGAAGATTATGAAACTTTTCTGAATTTTTTCTATTAGGATATTCTTTAAATATTTCACAGAAAAAGAATGCTACATTCAGTGTTCCCAAACATAAATCTGTGCAATGAGGTGAAAAACGTACTGCTAATTGCAATGAGGTTAGTGACTGTATTTTTATCCAAAAGGTAAGGGTGAGACACATTATTACTCTGACTAGCTGACAGAAAAATGCATTTGCAGCAGTCACTTGATCCTTTTCAGGATGAATAGACAAGGAAAACAAAAGTAGAACAGGAAAAACATGTTTCTCACCAGAGAGTCCAGTCATGCCCACAGTAGGGCTGAACATTTCCCAGGTAGAATCCCAGAGACTGTGTGACTTCAACCAGGTTGGTGAAGTCCAGACTGATGCTGTTGAAAAGCACAGAGGTCATGATGATTTCATCGATTGCCCACACATCTTCGCCTTGAGAAGAGTGATATGGCTGCCACCATCTGAACTGAATGCCAACCTGCCTCGCATCTTCAGGGAGTTCCACTGAAATTATTCTGGAGAACAAAACAAAGTTGTTATTACTGCCAGTTTTGGCTGTTTGTAATAATTCCAGGGGGATGTATTTTATGGTAATTTTTCCTTACTGACCCTAAAAATTATGGAGTAAATTCAGCCCACAAATCCCTTAGCATCTGCTGGAATAGCTGCTACCAGTGACAGGGACAGGGAATTGTTAGTTCTCTTGGCAATCAGTTAATTTGCTGAAAACCAGTCATGTTCAAAAGCCACCAGAAAGACTTTCTACCAAATCTGTAATTTTTGCATCCACTGTGGAATTCTCAAAATTTAAAGGTGTAAATTTAGCAAAGGAATGATGAGCTGACAAGGATTTGAGAATTCCAGTATCCCTTGGCCAGACTCAGTGGTCTCAACATGCATATCTCAAGATATGCATCTTGTAAACATCTGCACTGGTGCTCTTGTCCTAGAACCCACCCCTATAAATTGCTACAATCAAGTGGAAAAGGTTCATCTTGTCAGACTGTGGTTATGTGATGTCTTTTTTGGCAGATACTCCTTTCTTATAGCTGCATAGAGATGCAACCAGAGGTGATTCCCAGGTGCTTCTGGTATGCACTGTCACCTGATTTGTCATGGCAGCTATGTCAACACACCTAGAATTGACAAACTGCAAAGAAAATTAAGAGTATTATCTAATTTCCAGGAGCAATTTTCATACACTGCAGGAGGGAGTATACATTAATTGCCACAGCAATGACACTTTTCTTGAAAGCTCCATAAATCACTAAGACCATGGTACCCCACACAGCCATGTCAACTATGAGACAGACTGGCAACAGGGACATTTGTTTCCACCAAGGTACAATTACTTGCTGGCTAAAGGGTTTTCAGAAAGCTCATCATGTAGCTGATATTTTTCTTTCTCTCTTAGAGGAAAAGTGGATAAAATGATAAATCAGGTAAACTGGAAGCATCTTTTTATACTATAGCACCAAATTTTTTTCAGACTCAAGGCTTTCTGAGCTACCTATTGTAACGTTTTGCTCTCTGCGTATGAAAGAGTCTTGCACCTGTAGAGCTCTTAGTGCAAAAACCACACTCTTAAAAATGACTTGCTACAACATCCTTGTGGATAGTAGATTTATAATACTGTTGTTTAGTGTCACATTAATTTTAAAGAAGAATAAACTAATCCATTAACCAGAAAAAAAATAGCTTGGCTAAACAGGTGGGAAACACTCAAAGAGCCCTGCCTGGCTTTTCTAGGAGCTGCTTTCTGCCATCCATTGACTGGACAGAGAAGTGGAGGGACAGCCAGAGATGACATGGCTTTGTCCCTGTGGCATGGGACCAGCACAGTAAACACTTTATGTATGGTGGATACATTTCCTTTACACTCAAATAAACATGTCTGAATGACTCCATACCCTTCTAAGAGAAATACTAAACCCCACTGCTCTCTAGCATGTGACTAAACCACAAGGGCTTGTTTTCTACCAAGGATTGCCTCATAAGAAGCAACTCTATAACCTTTTGGGTTAATTTTTTAGAGGCACAGATGACAAGAAATTGCTACTGATGCTGAAAAGAACCACGTTTTTTTTTTCTGTCATGATTCAGGAGTGTGAACCTGAGGAAAGCTGGTACCCTGGCTAGGGGGAGCACTGTATCCAGCAGGAAGCACCTGGCACTTGTGTGAGCTAATGCTCTGCCATAATCCAGGACACATTTCTCTGCTGGTGGCGGCCTCTGATGCCTGTATCTTCCCCTTTACTCTTAACTCTCACAAGCTTGCCCATGTGGACACTAATTCTCACAGACAGTAATATACAGAAAATCCTAAATCATGACATACACCACTGATACACATATCAGATGTTAAAATATTTAACACAGGTTAAAATAAATTCCCCATCTCAGGGGATTAAGCTAACACAATTTTAAAATGTAGGTGTAAACCACCATGAATGGCACATGTGTTAGTATGCAGAACCTGACTACACCTCCAGTTGTAACAACTCCTGTCTGGCTTTGATTTGTTGGAGATAGATGGAGAGGGAGGGGGATTCCTGCTAATGACTTTTCTGCTGCAGAGAAGAAAAGTGTTCCTACTTACATTACCAGCCACCATTAAATTTCTTAAAAACCAGCTGGGAGACCTTTGCTCTGATCTCATTCTTTCATGCTATGCGCATACCTAATATTGAAAAGCCACCACTGTTCTGCTCAGAAGAAAAATGCAGCTGTCAAATGTTAGCAGATTAAACGCACCTTTTCAGCAGAACATTAAATGTGTAATTATTTTTTGTATGACTGAAGATTAATTAAATTCGTGCATACAGACTGACTGCAGCAGTCCATCTATGTTACTAAAAATGCTGATATTTTCAGACACTATTATATGAAAAGGTGAAGCTTTGTTCATAATTATTGCCAGCATTAGTTTCAGGTTTGTATGTATGTCACTTTTCTATCTACCCAGAGTGGACTGAATAGCTATCTATCTATCTATCCATCTATCTATCTATCTATCCATCTATCTATCTATCTATCTATCTATCTATCTATCTATCTATCTATCTATCTATCTATCTAATCTCCCATGGCAAAATCTCTCTAGCTTGTGTATATTGTACTTTGTTCTGTACCTTGTCAGAACAACAGGAATTGTGTTTCAAACCTAACCTCAAAAAGCTAAAAAAATCTCTGGAACCTATGTAATTTATTACATTTATATCTTAAACTTCACTAAAATCAGTCGCCAGAATATGTATTTTCCTTTTTGTTATAAAAATTTCATAGTGCTATATATTAAAAACCTTTAGGGAATATAATTCCTACAGATGTAATCTTGAATCTAAGAATTAGAAACAGGGCCATATAAAATATATATGTGACTATAAAAAGGCAGGCAAAGGAAGTTTGAAGAAGACTTATAAGCGTTCCAGTCTGTATTATCTTTTCTTTGGAAACATTTAGAACTTCAGAAATTAAAGGCTACAATATATTTCTACCAAACACAGTCTTCCTCTCAAATTTTTGAGTATTTCTTATATCTCTTGGGAAATAATTTTAATGTTATGAGGGTTTTTTTCCTATTAGAACATTCTTAATCACACTTTGAATATTGCAATTTTGTACTGAGTTATTGACAACTTGTGGAAATCTATTTTTTTTGTTTGTTTTTACAAAGCACTCATCTGAACTCAATAAATATAAATAATGAAAGTTATGTGAAGCTAAAGTGACTTGCAGGCTATTTACAGCCACACCCCTGGGGCTGACTAAGATGTTTTCCTTGAACTCGGTAGAGGAGAAGACACAGGGCAATACCCAGGTCAAAGCTACCCTTGGGCAGGAAATGGACCTGCTGGAATGAGTCCAGTGAAGCCACTGTCAGTTCTGCCTTTTCTGGGCCCCTTTGCAGAGCATCTCCTTTAATTGGCATTTATTGGCTCTGCTGCAGCAGCAGCCTGTGAAGGTGGCTGCTGCCAGGTTTGAGAGGGTTTGCACAGATCCAGACCAGACTGTTCTAGGCTTTTGGTATAGGCATGCTCATGGTGACTCCTGATTCTGTATTGCTCTACTAAATTTAGTGGATAGTGTTGCAAATGTATCAGTAAGGAACACCTTCTTTAAATACAAGAGGTACATTCCTCTTTGCTCTGACACCAAATATAGGTGATGCTAAATGAGATGAGCAATTTGTTCAACTTCTTTTTGATTTGTGCAGGTCTCAGGCACAGTCACCAGCAGGTTCTCCCAGGGCACCAAGCCCAGTCCAGGGCAGAGGCACAGCCATGAAGTCATGCAATTGCCTTGAGAGCAGGAGCATGTGTAGTTTCCCTGCTGACCTCAGAGATCCTCACAATCTTGCAGAAAACTTTGCCATCAGATTCTATCTCAGCTGTCCTGTGCTGCCTTCAAACTCCTAATCCCAGAGGATGGTGTAGTGAGGGTATCTATGGCTTCAAAGCTACAAATAATTTATGTTAATTTTTCTTTACAAGTGCCTGCTTCCATGGCAAGAGACATGCCCCTATTTCCCACAAGTACACTCCTATCCCTCATTCTGCACTGCTTCAGCTTGTTCTGTTGTATCACCTGAGACTTGAAAACCATTTAAGCGATGTTTTCATTTTTATAGAATGACAAAATGGGAAGTACCTAGAACAGCTGCAAAATTTTAAAGAAAGGTGGTAACTTTCAGCGTGCAATAAAAACTCTTCATTCCCTCTTGCACCACGTACTCAGTCTTCACATTGCAGCAACCACCACAACCAGCAAAAATATACATGCAAATAGTGCTCTCTGTAATATTTGTGCATGTACCTTGGCTCGTGGTAGTTGAGATAAGAGTAGTGTTCCAGCAGTTTCCAGGTAATGCCGTTGTCATAGGAGTAGTGCAGCAGCACTCCTTCACCGGGCTGGTCAGGCGCTTTGCAGGTACTCAGCACTGACTTGCTGCCCAGGCGCAGTGTGAACTGCAGGAACCTGCACCAGAATTACACAAATATTTGCAGGGTATCGTTTTCCCTGTGGGCTTTTTTCTTGTAGATTTTTGTTTGTTTGGGGATTTTTTTTGTTGTTGTTTTTTGTTTTGTTTTGGTTTTGTTTTCCCCTAATCAAGTTGTTTTCAGATCTTCTCAATCTAGGCAAATTTTGATAAGTATCGGTTGTAGGGTACGTCTGATTTGTTTTTATTGTCAAGTAATGCATTGTGGCACATATAAGTTAAAAAAATGCCAATCATTACTGCATTTAATTATTTATTAGGCACTGAAGGGGAGGGAGAGATAGCGGATGGATCTAATCAGTTGCCACAAGCTGTCAAATAAACACAACCTTATAAATAATTAATTAGCACTTGGCTTTGACTCTCAGGTTTGATATTAACATTTCATATTTTCCATCCAAACTGTACATTAACTTCTCTCCAGTCTGTTTTGGACTCCCTTGTTTACAAAGCAGGAGGAAAAAAAGCCAAGGCTATGAAATCACCATTAAAACATGGAACTAGGAGTCTTTTAAAGGCTTTTTTCCCTGCTAAAACAACAAGGTTTAATGTTGTGTTCTGCTTGTAGTGAGGGGCACAACAACTCTCCTGGGCCCTGGAGTCTTGGACCTCAGGCAGCTACTAACAACCAGCAGGAAAAGATGATAACAGGACCGACGTTAGTTTAGCAAAATCTGGGATTTCTTATTGAGCCAGGGACCAAGACAAGACTGAGGGTAGAGTTTTATATGCCAGGTAGGAGTTTAGGGTCAGGGTCCAATAGTGAGAGGAGCAGAGGACTGAAAAGGGGAGGATTGAGGAGAACAACCAATGGGAAGAACTAAGGTGGGGGCACTGCAGTAGAATTTAAACCAATGAGGGCACAGGAAAAGAACATTCTGGGGCCATTTGACAAACTGGGGTGGAGTGTCTTTTCCTGGGTTTGCAGGGGCACAGGGTGGGATCTTCTTTAAGTCATGCCCCTCGCCGGATGCCCTCTTGGGGCGGGGGCACTCCACAACTTAATAACAGATGTAGCTGGAGGGTTTCTCCCATTTCTTTGCTTCACTACTCCTCCTTCCTTCTCACCTGGACTGGGAGCTGTCCAGGAAGGAGGTGATAAGCTGGCGCCTCCCATCCTTGTTGAAGACCAGGGCCTTGCCGCTGGCCAGGACGCCGCAGCCGAAGCTGACCTCGGCCCCCCGGATGGAGTAGAAGCTGTGGTAGGAGGAGAGGCGGGAGCTGGCGAAGCTCTCTGAGATGAACATGGGAAAGGTCTGCGATGCTGTCTCACACGCTGGCCCTGAAAAGCCGGGGTCGCACCTGCAGGCGAGGAAGGGTGAAAAGCATGGTTGGTGACACATCTTTGGCTGTGGCTGGTGGTCAGCAAACATGGTGGCCGCAGTTGTTTGTGAACTGAGGATACCCACAAAGGTCCCTCTCAAATCTAAAGCCCAAGAACCTCTTTGAACTTGACTTTGGTAAAATGTCTAGCAAATGATTTCTGTTAGCTAGGATTTACTTTTCTAATTAAAAAAAATAATATGAATTTATGAACACCCCATGAATCTACACATATCACAACATGGAAATATTTTCATTAATTTTTGGAACAAAACCCCTGCCAGCATAATTACAGTTGTTCTTATGTAAAATGACACATTTTCTTTTATCTGTAGCATACTAGATGTGATTACAAGAAATTAAGTTACAAAAGAGAATGTGCCATAGATCACACTCTTGTTAATACCTAAACATAGTCACACCAATATTTAGAATGTGCTTACTGGTTTTGAGGAAGTACCTTTTTATTTTTTAGACTGGAATCTTTTTAACAAGCAAGACTATCAGAAAAAAGTGGAGTGCTGATCTTCTGTCCTTGAGGTATGTTAGGTTATAGGATATTAGAACTATTAAAATTGTAATTCTTTCCCAACATTTAATATAGAAGTGATAAAGTCATAAATCACCCCTATAACCAGTATAAAGTATACATCACTGACATTTCAGTGTGCTCTGTAGCACATTTTAAGATGAACTGGAATTTAGACACTATATCTGAAGAAAATCATTAAAAAAATATTAAACATGCTGCTGTTTAGAAAGATTGATCTTTAGCTTTCCAGTGAGCTTTATGAATTCTGAGAGTTATGCTAGTTTTATATTTAGTCATCTAAAAGAGCAAGGACTGAAATGAAAATCACTTCAACTTTCACACTACCAAGTGAACTCTGTGACAGAAATTGAACATGAGTACTGAATATAACACTTACTTGCAACCGTTTCTCGTACACTGTCCTCGCCCTGAGCAGAATTTGAGGCAAGATGGACCAATATAAACTGCAGAGAAGAGAAATCAGTTAAATGGAGGGTTTTGCTATGTGATAAACAGAATATGATGAATACAAGAAAGTGTACAGACCTGATCATACAATTGCTATATTTATCTTAATCCCTCTGCCTGGAAAAGGTCTATGAAAGGATATAAAGCATTTGACAGTGTCAAGGATAGTCAGGGATAATTTATTCTTTAATGTATCATGTCCATCTGTGGCTAAAGACCCAGTACTGTGGCCACTGGTATTGTTTTAACTACTAAGTCTGTGAATGAGATCAGATAATTTGGTAGGCATTGACCTTCTCTATCACTTTTTCACTGACATTCCCTTCATCTTAGTTTAGAGATGTAATCCAGTCTATATATTGGTACATTCCAGAAGCAGTCTCATAGATTTAAAAAATATGTCACTGCTTCTCTCATTGAAATCTACATACTTCACTTCACTGGACTTAGGGCAATAAGAACCTGCCCTGATATGTCTTAAGTAACTATTAATTATCATACTTTCTCACTGATTCTTTTAAATGGAAAAGAATCCCACATCCTAAGTGTTCAAAAATACACCAGACTTGTTCTACTCTTTTGCTTCAACTTCCTCCAATGACTCCTAATTGACAGTGTTGATATTTCATGAAAAATATGAAGGTTGTAAAGATGAGAAAATCTCAGTATAATCTCTTACACTACAATAAAGTAAAATCATAACTTGTGGGCAATATTGCTTCAATACAGTATGCTAAAAGGCCTTCACCATGAAGAGTGGCATATTTTCTATTGAAGAATTCCTATTACTTGGAGTTATCCACTTGCATCATGACATTTGGAAGAAATAGCCACCAATTTGAAATAATATGCAAGAAGCAGTACTTCCTTTTCCTAGTTTTATAATGTTGCCCATCACAGCAGGGTGTCAGCTCTCCCTAGCAGTCATACTTTAAATCCATGTTAGCTAGTCTCTATAACTAAGTCCTCATCAGATTTCATGTGATTTCTAGATTTTCTCACTTCTCAGGGTGCAAAAATTCTGTTCTGTCTGTTTGATTTATTTGCGTCTTCTGGGGTCTTTTTGAGGGGGTGGTAAAAGTAGAAGGGTTAAAGATGTAATGATGTCATTCAAAATGAAAAAACTTTATGGAAATTGGCATTTTTCCAGAGTTTCTGAAAGATGGCCAGCGTCCAGATTTCATTTAAAACTTAATTCACATAGGAAACAGTCGTGAAGCTAAAAGTCAGAGTGCTGAATCTTTGAAAATCTTCCTATCTTCAAGAATTTGAGCGGCTTGACAGTATTTAAGAGTTTTTCCCTACAGTTTAGTGTAAAGCTTCAGTGTCACTAGAATTTAACAAAGGAGGCATTCAAAATCTTAGAAATATGTCATTAAGACTTGATTCCTTTGTCATGGTTCTGCACCTCAAATTCAGAGCAGGCACTTTCTAGGCAGATGGTTGGTAACCTTTTCTTGAGACTGTGCAGACAGAAGCATTGTTGTGTTTTGTTCTATAAGCAAAGGTTTTTCAGATAAATTAATTGTCAAATGATTTTCAAAGTCTTGTCTTGTTCTGTTGTAAGGAATTTGTATCCCTGCACTGATTGCATCTTGCTGTGGTTTCTGTGAACCTCTCATGAGTGTCTCTTACACTTAGAGTCTGCATTTTTTAGATAGCAACATCTTTGCAGACTCAAGATGACAGACATCTTCTCATGTTTATATGACTATCTTTTCCCTTAGTTTTATTTTCTTTTTGATGTATATCACATCCCTAAAGAGAAGCATTAATACTATATCCGCAATATCAACATGATGCTACTTCCTAGTATGATTAAGAGAACAATTTTCATTACTTTTAGTGACAAAACTTCCTTTATGATATTACCTTAACAGCTTCAAGATTTTCTTGTCAATAATAGGCATCAATATATTTTAAGAATTCTGAAAAATCTAAATATTTACTATTCCTAGGAACCATATCAAGCTTTATTGGGAATCACTACAAAATTTCACAGGCTATTGTACATCAGTGTAAATCTCAATATTATGTATTTCACAGATCTAACCAAAAAAATTCTGAATGTAGCTTACTTAGTTCCAAATCAGTTAAGGCTAACAAGCAAGCTAAAAAAATCTGCAGTTACTCTTAGTTCACCCTTTCAATCATTTCATATATTTAATGCATTTCATACATTTATCATGTGTTCCTAAATACTTTTTACTGCCCTTTAAAGTATTTCTTTTTAATTCTGGTCCTGGTTTTCCCCTGTAGTAAGTCATATAAATATTTATCAACATAAACTTCTCCCAGCTCTTCACATCCATTTAAAGAAAATGTATGTGAAAAATAATTTTCTAAGAGAACAGTTCCCTGAAACAGATGGCACTTTCCCTTGAATATATGGTAAACAATGTAAGGTTTTGTTAGTGTTTTGGTAGCAGCATTGCTTGAAGATGGTCTTCTATGTCCAGAAGCAAAATACATCCCAGATGCTGCTCCTGTTGCTTAGGCTGGTGCAGTATATGTCCTTAACAGCCAGTGTGGAACCTATTTATGTAATTAGGACTAAACAGACGGAGGAAAAGTCATATCAAGCCCCTGCGACCAATATTTTTTCCTGGAAAGCATTCAATTAAATGGGAAAAAAAAATCTACTAGACTATTCTCTTTTCTAAAGGCAAAATCTCTCTCTAGCTTCAAAATGCGCCTGCTACCAAATGCAGCTAAGCAGAACAGGAATTTAGCAAACTGTAAATTCATTGACTTGTGATTGTGGAAAATAGGTTTACTTAGAGCAGCACGTAAAATTGACTTTTCTGATGTGTCATGCCCATGGATAAGAATACTAACTATTATCGATTGCCCACATATTTCCAAGGATTGGTCCTGTTTGCCTCCATCGAATCCTGGTGTCTCTTGTTAGTGCAGCATTGGGAAGGGGAATAGTTATTCGGTTCCACCTGAAATATATAACACACAGATTCTAGCATTTGACACTGATAGTTATTAAGCAACTGTGCATTTTGCAGATATGTTTATTTGTTCTGGAAGCTTTGTGAGAAGCTTAATTTTAAAATCTGCTCAAATGAAGCATAAATTTACAGCTGCTTTAGAAAATACAAATTAAAAACAAGAAGTCCATATTTTCATACATATATTTTCATATATTCAATGTATGAATGTTAGTTATTGTCTTATAAAANTTAAAAACAAGAAGTCCATATTTTCATACAATGTATGAATGTTAGTTATTGTTATTTTTCCCCAGTTATTTTCCCCCAGTTATTTTCCCCCTATAGGAATACATGAAGTTGGCAAAGACCATAAACTCCTTTGCTGTAGTGGCTTCCCTGTGAATATCTCCTAAACTGAACCTTCAGCAGCGCTGAAGTCCGTTTGGTGAAAACCCTCGGAGGGTGAGGAGTGGTGCAGAGGATTTGGCATGCTGCAGACTGGGCCATCATTCTGTATTATCCACAGAGGCTACACATCCTGCACACACCAGCAGTAACAGCTCCTATGAAAATTGTATGGGACTAGGGGCTATGTGTCATCAGATCATAGTAGTGCTTTAAATGCATTCTTTTTTTTGCGAGTGTTATGGTAGTTGGGATGCCAAGGGATTTTGTGCAATGCAGAAAAATGCCACAGTTCATTTTTCAGTGAGAACAGTAGAGATTTAATATTGAGAAGGGTTGATCCAAGAAAGTGACACTAATAACCATCTCCATCTGCAGAAGTACAGAGGATGTGCTTCACTGTAACCCAGTACTGGAGTTCCACGAGTAAATGTATCTGAGGATGTAAATACAGCTTTGAGTAGTGTTTTTTCTGACCAAGAAGAAAACTTCTGTGGCTTTGACAAGGTAAAAGTTTTCTTCTTATCAACATGCTGTCCATAAGTGGGTTTTTTTATAACTTCTCTTTAGCATCAAAAAATTATTATTATACCACAGATGCAGCCCCATCCATTTCAAGTTTCATTACTGGCTAACCAGGGAGCTCAGAACACTCCTTCCTTGCTTTCCCCAGGTAGTGAAAAAGGAATGATGACAGAGTTGTGTGCTTTGCTTCTTTCTCCTGCCACCTACAATTCACATCTCTAATGTGGCATCTCAGTTTTGCAGAGAGCACTCTCACCCGCTGTAGTTCTCGGAGGCGTAGATGGTGCTGTGGGGCAGGTGAGGCCCAGCACAAATCTCAGGCAAACACTCCATGTGGAGCAGCGACCACGAGCGACCATGGTTGGTTGAAAACTCCAAGCTGACACTAGTAACACATTGAAGGAAAGAAAGGAGAAAGACACCATGAGGGTACCTGTAAGAGATGGTCAGAAATTTCCCTTATCTGCCTCTCAAGGACCGTCACAAGGACAGAGGCCAAGACCCTGAAAATCCCAACTGCAGTTTTAGCCTGGTGGCAGCAGATGCTCACCCAAGGACAGCCTGTACTGTACTCCTCTCCATACCTCACAGTGTTGCCAGGCTGACACAGTGCAGTGTGCCATATCTGGTGGATGTACCAAACATGGAGCAATGGTCTTATCCCATTGCCTCCCTGTCCTCTTAGCCTGGTGCCACTTGCTCTGGAGAAAGACTATAAAACCTTAACTTTCCACTTGGGTGCACCTCCATGGAAGGAAGACGGATCTGTTGGCTGGAGCACGAGGACTTTGTCTCTCCGTTTGTTGCTATATTCCCCCCTTTCTCTCTCTCTCTCTCTCAATCTCTCTCTCCTCTACTTAATTTTCTTTACATCTTTCTCCCCATTTTTCTATCACATAGTTGTTGTTAGCACTCCATAAGAGTACTCTGCTATAATTAAACTGAAATCCCATTTGCTGTGTGTCCTTTTGCACTCTGAGATCGGGAAAATGAACCATCACAACCTCAGCTTGTGCAAGTGGATTGTGACAGTACCTGGCATAGATCTCAGTGTAGAAGTACCAACAGTGAGAAACCACCAAATCTGCTATTTCTAATAGCTGATGAGGAAACAAGAAATAATTTAAAGCAGAATTTGAATTTTAAAAAATCCTGCAAATGCAAACATGAGACAAAGTTTCCTGAGTGTTTAAAACCTCAAAGATTTTTAGGACTGAGGATTGCCTGATCAAAGGGTTCTTGGGCCACCATCTAGCCTGTGTTTTGATGCTACTGCTGTTAAAATAACTTCATTACTTTTATATTTTACATTTCATATTAAAATGGTTTCATATATAAGAAGAAACCTTGGATTAATCAGAGCTAGGCAGCATTGTGTGAGCACAGGACACCTATAACTGCCAGCTGCTAGCTGTTACATCTGCAGAAGGTGGTAAAAGACCAGTTCATACATAGGCTGTCTCTTTCCTGGGTTAAAAAAACCCTAATTTGTTTAAAACCTATGAGTATAAGGAAATCCTTAGATGCATTATGCACCAAAGACCTTGAAAAAGCAATATAGAAAGTGTTTGATTTACTATAGATTTATTATTTTACTGAAGTATTCTTGTGATTTCCTCTGTATAATTAGCTTGTAATATTCTGTTTTATTTTAAGTAATGCCAGTGGAATATTATAAAAGTGAATTCATCTCCTCAATATTAAATGATTGCATTCTGAATTTTTATTTTTATGATAATTTTATGACAATATTACTTTATTTAAATGTACCATCACTGTGATATTGTGTCCATTAAAACAGTTTATGGAGGTTTTGACTAATTTATTTCAGGTTATGACTAATTTATTTATTTTATCTGTAGAGATACCTTAGAGGATCATATTTACTGCATATATCCAGTATGAGTCTCTCACATTTACAATAATGAAAGTATTATGAATAATACTGTAGACTGGGAAATGTGAAATGCTGCAGTATTTGGGAAATAAAAATAGGAAAAATGGTGACCTAATGCTTCTTTAGTTATGAAGAAGCTCACTTCTTTTTCAGAAATAGAAGGAAGAATATTAATCTTTCAAAATATATACTAATCTCCATCAGAAAACAGATTGAGACAGAAACTTTATATAACATGTTTACTGGCCAGGAGTGTTTACAGGGAAAGTTTTCACTTTTCATGTAGGAAAATGTTGCTGCCTTCTCTTCCTATCAAATATAAGCACAGTGCCATGATTTATTCTTCCCCTTGCTACCCTGCATGGATACAAGAACTGTCAGTGTTAATGCATCTCTTTCCAGCTGGAAGTAGATGCCATGGGACACAGATAAAAGCACTCATAGTCTCTTACATTAAACTCTCAACTCTGCAAACTATAAAGTAACTTAATTCTCATAAAATATCAAGATAAATATTCTCATATGTATATAATGGAAGAGGGACAGTGGGTGGTTTGGTTTTGGGTTCCCTGTTTGAAGAAGGATATAAAGAATTTTGATAGTGGAGTAAAGAATGGACAAGATGTCCACGGCTTCGAGCACCAAGCCAGGACAGGCTGAGGAGCTGGCTTGCTCAGCCTGGTGAAGAGGGGTGAGCTACAGAATCCTGTGATGGTGCAGGGGGCGCTTACAAGGAAACCAGAGTCAAACTCTCCTCAATAGGGTCAGGCAGAATACAGAGGACAATGATTATAAAGACATGGTTTCATAGTTTTGTACTGTACATTAGGAAACACTTTTTCACTTGAGCAGGTCACTCAGAGAAGTGTCCCTCCATGAAGATTTTTCAAATTGTGGATAGGCAGAGCCATGTCTGACCTGCCAAGTAACAATCCCTCCTGCTGCAGAAGGTTTCACCAGATAACCTGTGAAGGCCCTTTCCAGCCAACACTTCTATGATTCTACAAAACATGGAGCCTAAAATCACTCCCTCCTCTCCCTTTACCCATGGAAAAATTCACACTGAATGTTCTGAAGAAGTAAAGCCAGCAATAGAGTTCTGTGATCAGCCTATAGACAGTGAGCTCCTCACACTGATGATCATTAAGATGAGGGTCATTTATCACCTGTCTTACAAGAATTAGATATGCTTGTGGCATCAATAATCTCAGAGAGGTCATCAGGGCAGGTTTCTCCTGCTGCCTTTAATGCTTTCCTCCTTTCACAGTATTAAGAAGTAAATCTCATATCCATTAGAAACTGAAGCAAAAGTCACTCTGAAATCATGAGCATATTTCAGAATAATGGGCTAGGAGAAGCAAGTTTTGGCCTGGAAAGCTATTAAATGACATTTTATTGCATGAGGGATACATAAATCTGGGCCTGTAAAGATCAGGAGAAACATTAGCTTTTGAGCAGCTTATATTTGTCATTATTAATAGTATCCCTCCTTCTGAAAACAGATCTACAAATCTTCATATAGATTTTATAAACCAAAATACACTAGGAAGCTGATAACCAAAAGAATGATCTCGCCAGTTTTACCTGTTACCAGGCTGATAAGTTCCACAGCCCAGATTGAGGGAGAACTGGATCATGTGAGTCACCGAGGAAGGGAGCACCGGAAGGACATGGAAGTAATCCACAGCCCAGACATTCCTATTGTGGCCTTGGTGACTCTTTTGCTTCAGGCAAAATTTGGTTGCAGGAGTCTGCAGGTCCGGACTAATGACAACAGAAACCAAAGATGGTACCTTCAAAAGAAATTAAATAAAGCCTAAATAAGTTAAAAAGATCACAACATACCATTTAAAATTGAAAAGCAACTCTAATTCTGGAGCTAAATGTGCTGTTCTCTCTCCTTAACTTTTTTAGCCACCTTTTTCCACACATGATCCCAAATAAAATCATTTACTATTGTATGGATAGGTATTAGTGCCTTGGATACCAAAGATGCTTATCACCTCAGAGGGATCAGATTGTTTGGTTGTAAAGGCACAGAAGAAAAGACTGCACCTTCAGTGTTCAGAGAAGGGTGAATTTATGTTGTCAGCTTCAGCTGGGAAGGGAAGGTGCTGCTTGTGCTGCAGCTCACAGAAGCTAAGGCAGGGTAGTGGCATGTCTACTCTGGATACGTGAGAATGGAGCAGCAGCAGGAGTTCACAGGCATAAGTGGGGAGGATGTTATGTTGCTGAAATAAATGAAAGCACTGCCGCACAAAGCTTAGCCTTTGTCCTAAAGCAATGTAATTATAACTTTATTATGTCAAAAGAGGATGTCAGCTTTAAAACTGCTTGTTTTAAAATACCTCCACAATGAATTCCATGTAATTTCAGATCCTATCTCTCCCCAAGTTCCCTAATTAATATTTTATTATTCTACAATTACAGTTTCCTTAGTTTTACAAAAGTTCTACCCTGTCTTTCATACAGAAGCAGACAAGGAGGGAAGCCATGCACAATAAAACAATGCAAGTGACTCAACCGAACTCAGGCTAAACCCTACTGTAAACATTTGGTTTCTAAGTG
Source organism: Anthoscopus minutus (assembly GCA_013399455.1). Classification (NCBI taxonomy): domain Eukaryota; kingdom Metazoa; phylum Chordata; class Aves; order Passeriformes; family Paridae; genus Anthoscopus; species Anthoscopus minutus. The sequence goes on along the minus strand of VWYI01036072.1, from coordinate 13,538 downwards.
CTAAAGTTACAGACAAAATGCACACAGACCTGTGCTTGAAATCAGCAGCATCTTTACCATTAAACTTCCCTCAGACTATGTAAGCACACTGCATTTCAATATCTAGCACATCTATGTGCATATGTATGAAATACCAAATTTTGCCTGTTTTACAGCAGCAGAATAAGGAGACCTCAGGGCTAGATTATTCAGAGTTGACATGGTCTAAGTACTCCCTTGCCCTAGACAGGATTAGGATCCTGAAGGCAAGTTCAAGGTCTTTATAGTCCTGCCTGAGGGTGGTGGATGTGGTTGGAAGGCAGCTCCAATTTGGGCAGAGGAGACCCTGCCTGTGCACTCTGCCAGCTGCTGCCTGCCATGGCTGAGGCCATGCCCTCATCACTGCAGACCCTCTCCCAGCCCCTGATCCCACCATGAATGACCCTCTCAGGACCCTGCTCCGCAGTATCACACAGTGGCTGGAATGAGCTTGAGAGGAAACAGGAGTAATCTTTTGTGAGGAGATGTTACACTGAAGTTTTCAGCTAATAACTGACAATTTTTGCCCATTGCCTGTTTCCCCAAGCCCAGGAAACACTGCATGGTCCTGCCTGGGGCTGGAGAGACCCCCAGGAACTGCAGAGCTGTGCTGCAAAAGTGCCCAATTGCTCTCACTCCTGCACATGATTTCTGTCTTTGGGAAGGTCACGTTAGAGCATCCCTGTGGAACTCAACACACAATGTTCCTGTGATGGCTTGAAAAGAGAATGATCTGTCCATCCCATCCACCTGCTTTGGTTACAATTTACCTTGTAAGCAGCATAGGTCAGGGAATCAAGAGGTATGTGTTCCCTCCTGCCTTCAATCTTGGCATAGAGTATGACATCATTTTCATGGGATTCTCCAGAATCACAAGTTCCCCCTGTACAACAATATTTGAGTGAGAAAAAATTAATTGAAGCCCTTGTTATTGGAAAGTGGAATCATATATGCAGCTTTAATTATGAAAATAATTACAGTCAGATGCTATGTAACTTGAGATTTGAAACAAAAGAACACCATCCCTAAGGACATAGTGTATAGGAACTGTTTGATCAGATACACCATGGCAGAGATCAAGGGGGTTGATGATTATGAAAACCTCAAGTACCTCTTTTAATCAGCTTATCAAAACAATTTAAACAGAAAATGCTGTGCCTCAAGCAATACTTCTATCTGTGTGCTTCAAATCCTATTTACATAGAAATGCTTTGCTTTTGAGTTTTCATCAGTAAACTGCTATTTACTACTCACACTTCATGCAGTCACACATGTAGGTATGTAACAGTATCTTAAATACTTAATACTGAGAGTTTGGCATCTGAGAACTTGTTCTGCGTAGGAAATGAAAAAGACTGCTGTGTACCTTATTTGTTGTGCTGCTCCTTGTATTGTCTACACCATACCCTGAAAGGGATGGCTGGCTGGATGGAAACTGTTGTACCACACAAAACACCTGTTGTATGCTTGCCCAACTGGAACAGGGCAGCATTTGAAATACCTTCCTATCAGTAGAACCCAAAATACTCACTAAGCTTCTGTGAAAGAGCAGATGTATTGGCAAATATGAGCATTATGTTCTGCATTAGAGCTACAAGATGAACATCATCACACAACTTTGGTATTCTGGAAAAGAAGCTTTTAAAACAAAGTTTCTGTATTTCAAACAGGAATTATTAATTAATTAATTCCCTGTACAGAATGGTTACTGCAGGTATTAAAAAAATCTCAAAATAGAAATAAAAACAGAATGAGGAAGGTTCTTTGAAAAGACTGCAGAGTAGAAAGATTGCACATATTAGAACACTTTCTCTGACTTTTTTTTTCTACAGCCAGCCAGTTCTTGTAATGGACTAGGAAAAGCAGTCCAGAGAACTGGATAACATGTGCATCTTTGTTTTATACTGTAATAAGGAACATCCATTTGTCCTTTCAAATATTCTTCTTGCCTGAATATTTAAACAATTATTTATTTAATCAAAAATATGCACAGAATACCTCTTTCAAACAATATCCTGCTATCCTCTGTGTCTGCAACTGCTGACAACCTCTCCCCTAAGTTCAGAAGGTTGACAAAATTTCTTTCCTGTTTCTCTTGCAGGTGTTGTAATGCTTGGAAGAAATGGGAAAAAGCATCCTCTTTTTCCTGTGTTTTATTCATAATTCATGTAACACAGAGGAGATGTGCAACAATTTAGGACAACAACATGAGGTCTTCCCCTCATTAAATAAAGTGTGTTTTTTCTTGTTGATACAGAAGGTTGCTTGTGGAGGTCACAGGTTTATTCTCTGCTTCCTCCTTTATTATTCTATTATTCTCTTTTAAGCAAAAAGCCTCACTTTCTCTGAACATGGTGTTGAGAGAATAACCTCATGGAACTTCCTTTATGTGCAAAATAGAAGTCCTGGAAAAATACCATAAGCATTAACTACCGTGTTCATGGGGATTTTGGTCTGTTGCAACACCAAACTAGGGCAGTTGCACTGACAACCACAGCAGGGAGGGGAAGTGACAGAACAAGTTGGTTCTTGGCTGCTCTCTTAGCCCTGGTAAATGACTGATGTTGCACTTTGCCCTGGAAACCAAGGGTCACAGACCATGCTAACACCACACCAGTGCTTTTCACAAGGGATGCCACATGTAGAACACAGCTCCTCCAAGACCACAGCACACTCTGTGTGAACCTCACCAACATATTAGCAGAGGAAGGATTTTATGAATGGTGTAAGAGCTTTTGAGGTGAAACTATTCCATGGGTTCATCAGGGAATGCTGCCTCACCTCTATGCTACTCCTATCTTGTCCTCATGTGCAACTCTCTGGACTCTGATGGGTTAACACCAGGGACTACATGGAAATGACTACAGGAGGATATGAGAGGTACCTGTAAAAGCTGCAAAGATGACAAAGGTATGACTCTTCTAAGTCGGGGCACTGAGTGAAATTAGTGTATACAAGACAAGAAGATGCCTCTCCACATGAGACTTGTTAAACTGTGGAGCACTGCGTAATATAAATCTCACATGCTTCACATCTTGTATTATATTAGTAATTTATACTCACCCATACTGAAATAAAATCTCAAGTTCCCATAACCTGTGGTGTCCATGTATGGGGTACATATTTTTCTTTCTCCATCTCTGAGAAATACCATAGCTGAGCCAGATTCCAGGGTTCCACATTCAGTACCAATGACAGCTCCAAAGATGTCCCACCTGCAGGGGCCAGCAATAGGTGCAGAAGGTGCAGCAGCATGCTACTGAGAAACTCATACCAAACATGCCATAATTTCTATGTTCATTTGTGCTTACAAAATTAGCTGTTTCTACTCTTAAGGAGGACAAAAAACTGCAGTGTTTCAAATGTGATCCCAATGCCATTATTTACATATTCAATACTAGCTTTTAAACTCAGTAGACTCAACTAAGGCAAAGTTAATAGAAATATTTAAAAGAATTTGGCAGAAATGCATGAATTAATAAAAAAAAAAGAGGCTTTTAATGAATGCTGTTCAAATATGTAGTGTTGTATTGTTCTACCATCTTCATTATTTTTTTCTGGGAGTAAAATGTTTAAAATATAAATGCATTCTGATTCATTTTGCATAATAGAAGATTTATAGATCAATTAAACTTGAAAAGGCACAGGTCCACCATATCTGCTATACAAATATTAAATATGTTGGTAATAGCTTAAAATGTTCTCTTTTCATCTTTGAGAATTTAGGGTAACAGTTTTTAACTAACACATGAACAGAGTATGAAAAAAGACTGATGTGGTTCTAATATGTGATGATACGATCTTTCTCAGCTTTGCTGTACAACATTTTATCTTATTTTTATTCAGTGATAATTAAAAGAGCTGTTGCAGAATTTTCCAATTAAATATTTTTACATTGAAAATACATTTTCATCATGAAAGTGATGGCTACTTCAAAATTCGATCAAAATGTTTTGAAATATTAGAAAGTGTTGAAAACCTGTGCATTATTTTGTTCTGATATGTTATTATTATTCATGTCCAAGTCTTAATTCATAATAAAGTTTTTAAGAACTATAAAGCTGATAAAACAATGAAATTATTTAGAATCATTAAATCCTGATAATCCAAACATTTAACTATCCAGTGTGATTCCGGAGGAATGAGAAAACATGGAAGTTCAGAAACCTTTGTGGGAGGCAAAATCTTTTCCTGTCTTCTTCCACAAGAGACAATCTCTAGCAGGTATGTGCCATATCACAATTTCAAAAACTGACATTTCAAGAACTAAACAGCCTATTTATTAGTTTAACCATTCCAATGACTTCAAAATGCATTTCTAGGATCTTACAAGCTGCCAGTTTCCCCATGGACCTAAGATGTGGCAGACTGGTGACATGCCTGTTTGGAAATCCTGCTTTAAACCTGTCAGTCATTTACACAGGAATTAGGGAGCTTAACATCACTGAAAAGCTTTATGATATAAATATAAATATTTTAATGGAAGCACAGTTTAATCTAACCCTAATTCTATTGTGCAGATTTTTTAAAACTAATGCACAATATAATCAAAACACAATTTTGAAAATGGGTCTCCCGGGCTGAAAGCAGCTACAGAATTAAACAGTTGTGCCTACCTTAACTTACACAAAAAAATCTCACAATGCTCCATTGATCTTTTACATGCTCTATTTAGCTCAATTAAAACACTCTCTGTAGTGACCCACAAAAGAGCTCAGGGTCATGAATGATGCAGATCATGGATGTTTCAAGGGATCCTCTCCTTTTAGGCAGCAGCAGAAATGAAAACCAGAGAATTCTATATTTATGTTTTTTTTAAAAGGCACTTTTATAGTGCCAGTAAATAAAATGGAGAAGGATTCTGGGTCATGGCATGATTCAACATTTACATTTGAATTAATTTATCCTTCACATTACTCTTGGAAATCTTCTTTATAAAACAAGTTGTTTATGGACCTAAACTAGACCAACTGAACATGGAGGTCCAAAGCAACAGTGTGCCTGCTAGGGGATTTGTGGGACAGATGTGGGGATCTGTCCACTTTTAGGATCAGGCTCTAATTCACCCAAGTAAAGAGAAGTAGAATGACAGTGGAAATATGTGTGGTACTTACGGCAAGTAAGCAAGCCCTGTCCACATAACCTCCCACCTTAGGTGGTATATGCAAAAAATGCCAACCAACTCTTACTAAAAACAGTGATGATTTCCTCTGCCCTCCTCTCCAAGAGCATTTGGTGTAGAGGAAAGTGGTGGTGACCCCTATGCCTGACCTTCCTCTTGCTCTCCCTTATGAGGGATACTTTTGCCTTACCCTTGAGAGCTGGCAGGCTCCAGCTGATATGACAAAGCGGTGCCTGAGAACTTCCTGCAAGCTCTTTCTCAGGTATACAGTGTTCTGTGACTCTCTGATTACAGTAAAACTGTATGTCAAGTATAGTTTAAATAGCATTCAGAAATATTTCTCTAAGAAGTGATTAAGGAAACTCATGTATTTACATTTATATACACACAAATTCCAGAAAAATGTTGAAAAGAGGAACAGTAGTGGTGACAATTTTATATGATTAGGATGTAGTACATAACATCACCCAAGTTTGGTGTTTATTTATGGCAGCATGCAATTTAAATCACCATTCTTACAGAACAATAGAAAGAAGGAAGTTTCTAACACAGAGTAAAATTTCCAAAGAAAAAAATAGGAAAAGGTTGTGAGGCCTTGGGCTGGCAGAGTGGGGGCAGGTCAGGACCTGTTGCTGGGACACAGAATGAGAGAATTGAAGGAGGGCTGCACCCTCTCTTGCCACCTGCAGTTGGACCTGGGCACCACGTGATGGGGAGAGCATAATTTTTCTAATTCAGAAGAAACTGTACATTTGCTAACCTGGGCTGCAAATTACCCAACTTAACTAAACACCCAGTTGTGTAGAGACAAGATCTACAGACAGAGCAGATGTCCACAGACAGCACTCCCATCCTGTTTTTTTCAGGATGGAAAAAAGATGGAGAACACCCCTCAGAGGTGTCCCATGGGGTCAGGTAGAACACAACACACACAAACTCATTTTCTTCCCTTTGTCTGAAGCAGTACCTGCTGCCATTGGCTGATTATTTGAACTGGGATAGAGTTCAAACAGGCTAGACTGAGCCCTGTGGATATACAGTATTTTTTTGTAAACCCCAAATATACCACATGTTCACAGGACATATTACCATGTGTTTCTTAAAAGGTGCTCTTTACTTTCAGCACAGCATAGTCAGAATTTGAATCGGCTGCTAATGATCTGAAGCGCTTTGTAGGTTAAAATCAACATTCAGTGGAGGCACATAAATTAGCAGTGTTTGTTTCTCATTGCCCTGGGGTTACAGGGACTAATGATTTTTATATTTTTTTAATAAAAAATAATTAAGACCCCACTGAGGTTATTTTCTTTTTGTCGGAATTTATACAGTGATGTATATAAAATGAAGCTTCTTTATTAGGACACATTTTTTAAAGCTCACACATGTTTTGCTAAGAGTAGTCATATTGTTGTCCTAGACAGTCTTGTTTATTTTCTGCATACTTGCTGCAGTCCCTGCTGGATATGGCTTTAGAGGGACCCTTTGAATCACAAAGTATATATTCAAAATAGAGATAATAAACTATCAGCCAGACCCTGAGCTCTTGCCCAGAAGGTATGGCTATGCTCCTGGTGCTGCTAGGTGAGAATGGACTGCTGCTTCAGCTTTCCTGCCTCCACATTCTCCTCCTCTTCCTCTGCCAACACCTACAGGCATCTGCATAAGCAGGAGATCTCTCTCAGTAAAGTGAGGCTCACAGCAGTGACCCAGAAGGGATAAATCTCTCAAGGAATTTAAGTTCATATGGATATGAGCTTGTTAACAACACTCTGGTGTGAATTAAAAAAACAGATCACCATCACAGGTTACTTTAGAATGGCTACATAAGTCACAAAAGACTTTTTTCATTAAAAACAGTGGTGACAGGATGGTCCAGAGACAAATTGTTCCTCCTGGACTTCCTGGACTTGTTTCTTCCTAAAATCTGCAATCACGTGCTATTTACAGTATTGCTATTTATTCTAGTCACAATCTTCCCTGACTACACAACAAAGATTCTCTATTTCTCCTGTTTCCTCATCCCTGGAGTAATGCTGCTCGCCTGTGCAGGGCCCTGCTTGGGCTGGGGATACTCACCCTTTGGGCTGGTTCTCAAACTCTTCTGCCCACTGCTCCTGGACATCCTCCATGGAGAGGTCCACATCCCGGGTGGTGGCAAAATTGAACTCGCTGCCCTCTGTCCCATGGAAGTAGATGGAATTCCCATCAGACTGGCAGCTGTGCTGTGGGCAGAAGGAGCACATGGAAGGTGAGGTTAAGCAGGATTTGTACACTGTTCACACATTGTCAGGGCTCAGCCTGAGCTTTACTTTATCTAGGGACTCACTGATGCCTGAAACTAAATAAAAACCAGCTGGTTATCTTGCTTCTTTCTTTTATTGTGTCCTAATCCTGTACCTTCTTCCATAGAAGCCCTCTACAGCCTATGGTAAACCTATGTTTGCATTGAAAAGTCAGGCATTGAAAAAACATCTCTAGGTGTTTATTTCTGTTTTAAAGTATCACCCTTATGTCTGGCCCACACACAACTGTTTCTGCAAATAACTTTTTTTTTTTTTAAGTACTATATCAAATATTGTTATGGGGATTTTGTAGGCGTAATAGTTTTGTGCTGTGAAACATGTCAGATCTCTGTGTTTGAATTTTTGCCAAAAGATGTATTTGTGTGTAAAATTGCTATGCATTGCCACACAGTAAATTTTGAGCCTCAAGTGTATGAGTCAAAAGGCTGTATTTGCCATATTTAGTCCAAATTGCATAACAAATAGCTCTAGAGGCAACGAGCTCTTGTGATAGAGCAATCCCAGGGGTCCTGAGGCTGCTCCCAAACCCAGTGTGCCTGCTTTTCCTACTGCATTTCTGCACATACAACCTCAGCAACATCAAATGATGCCATGTGTCTCCCCCAACATGCCATGACCACCAGAACTCTCCAAGAGTATTGGCCCGGAAGGAGCTGCCTGTGAGGTGCAAAAGGGGGTTACAGTATAGATTTTCTTCTTTCTCCCATCCTATTTTTGCCTTCTTGTGTGTCTGATAACATGACAGCCTGCCAGGTCTGTGAGGCAGAAACAGGTACTCGAAGCATCTAAAGAAGTTCTACCTTGTCTTAATGCAAGCTGAGCACTTGGCAGGTTTTTTAATTGTTCATATTACAAAAAATACTGATAAAAATATTAATTTTCTCAAACACTTCTTTTATTCGTGTGTGTGTGTGTGTGTGTGTGTGACCTTGCTCTTCTTAGAATTGGAAGCTGAATTAAGGAATTATTAATTAGAATAATTCTGCATTCTTACAACATTTCAGTATTTAAAACAGAGATACAATAATGCCAAATTGCATTGACCTTTTCAGTATTGTCTATGCAGTGCCCTCCTGTCTCTGAACCCCTTCATAATGCGCCAAGGGAAAATATGACAATCACATCTTCTGCACTTAAAAAGGTCATGGTAGTGTCACACAAGGGAATAATTAGATTTTTAACAAAGAGAAAGGTAGGGCAAGAAATGAAAACTGCTCAGTACATCTTTGTCTATGGGTTTGTATGTACAAAATAACACATTTTGTCAAATTCTATAACATTTTATTTATCAATGCAACAAAGTGACATAATTGAAATTCTTTTATTGATGATTTTCAAGTAGGGTTTTCAATACCTCGGCAATTAATTTGTATAGAGGAAAGTAATTTTTATATTTCTAGAGATGCCTACAGATTGTTAGAAAAAACTGTGAGTACTTGAAGTCTTATTTTTCTATATAGACCTCCTGGTCTACACTTGAAAGACAAAAGCTCTATGTTTATTAACACAGACTAAATATCATGTAAAAATGTAACACATTGTAAAAACGTTAAGACTGTTTCAACTGCTAAAATAAACAAATTGCTGTTAAAGTGTTTTTATTCCAAAGAAAGGTCAAAGCAATAGAAAGATCCTGAAGTGTTGATAATTTATCACAGAAATTAAACAGATTTTGTCACAAGTCTCCTTTTTCCTTGGTCTGGTAATGCAGCATACACACAGTATACCATATATGCCACTGAAAAGGAAGAATAATTTACACATCAAATATATTATAACTAGGAGAAATTAATGAGACAGTTTTATATCTTCTCTTTGAAAAATAGGAGTTATACTATGCAGTTATTTATAATGGACTGAGAAATTGCTTTTGTTTACTGATTCTGACCGTCACACTCATTGGTATTGCTAACATCAGAATTTAAGAATAATTTGTTTGTTGTGCTTCTTGATTTTCAGAAATTTCTTCATTTGCTGAACACAAATGAAATATCATTTATCTGTCAATCAATCTGCCACAAAACTCTTATTATCTGCAGGCAGTCAAATAAATACACTAAAAATAAATATTCCAGCTAGAACTTTATTCAAATTTGTACGTAACCCTTCATCTCAGAAAACAGATCCTACTGAGCTAGATATTAGAATTGCATACAAGCATTGGAAAATCCTCTGTAAGTCCAACTTATATCTCAGGTGCTAAGTTATATGTAATTATGCATTTGATAGTGGGTATGTAATTAGTAATCTCTTGCCTGTTGAAAGCCATCTATTAAGATAAACACAAACTAGATACAACCCCATTATCTTTTAATATTTGTACATCCTTCTGCTGTCTAGCAGAGTATTTATTGAATGGAGTTTTCATTTAGGTTGTCAGGATAAATAAATGGGCAGTTTGGCAAGAGCGTATAAATAATTATTTATACATGATCAACCCTTTACGAAAGCTCAAAATCATAATTTATTTAATTAGTTCTATAAAGCTATATTTATGCCTTTATACACAGCTCCCTAGTATCTATGAATATGTATTTTATGCATATTTTATGTGTTAACGAACCACACAACGTATGGCTCAAATCACAATCTGCTCATGTCAGCTTTGGCTCCTGTGAAACAGCTACGCAGAACAGAAGATCAGGCTGGGGTTTAACTCCCCCGTCATTCTAAACACCTATGAAACGTGTAACAGAAACTCATGACCTTAATGGCTTTTAAAGAGTGAGAAAGAGAAACATGCTCAAAACACAGGTATGGCTTTTAAAGAAGTTCTGAGGGAGTGCCACCATTTTCTTGTACAGTTCTACCCCAGTGCCACTGTCCAGGACTCAGGACACCTGCCCATGGGAGAAGCAGCTATGGATAAGCTCCATGAGCTGAGCTGCCCAAGCAAGGGCTAGGGCTCCTGCACTCATGATCTTATTCTCTCCCACCTGCCACGTTTACCTTTCCTGTATAACCATCACCCTCAGGTTTTTTTCTTTTAACTTTCCAAGCAGTCACTATCTGTCACTGCTTTGACTGCTCTTGTTTTTTACCTGATGGGCTGCTGAGGAAAGAAAAACCTCAAAGTGCACTCAGCCAAATTTTCCAGGTGCAAAAGAAGCTCTGCAGGAGATGATCCCTTACCAGCATGGCCCCCAGCTACCTTGTCAGTCTTGTTTAGCATCTGGGAGGCTGCTGAATGTGTTGGATTATTTTGCAGGTATGCAGTAGGGCTTGTACAGATTAAAGAAGAATCGAAACCATCAGACTCATTTTATCTTGGGTTCAACTCAGGATTTGAATTCAAGTCTTTAGAAAAAAACCTTTGAAGTACAATTTACATATTGTGTTATCTCTTTCCCAAATTAAAGGCTTTACACTTACAGTGGAAGTCTACAAACTTCCAGTATTAAGGACTGAATTACACAAGGGTTTATTTTGTTATTCTCAAGAGGTAAAAAATGTAGAATGGACATATAATGAGTTTTAAAACTATCTATTAAGTTCTCCCTAAACTGGAAATCCTGTGGATTACGTAGTTGCAGGGTCCTCTTTTATGAATTCCAGATTAAATTTGTTCTCTCTTTACTTTTAATTTATATTTACATAATTTATAAAATAAGAGGAAGTTAATGTGCTATGCAAAATCTGTAACTAAAAGGGCCACATGAAAGCAACTTGTAGGATATTTGTCCTTGTTACCATGGAAGCATCAGCTGTAGGTCCAGAACTAAAGCACTGTTCAGTGTTGTTTAAAGGGGATTAAATGCATGTGGAACATTAGTGTGTCCTTGTGCAAATTGCAACACGGAAACATTAGCTAATTTGTAAGGAAGAGTTGATTTAGAGAATAAATTCTTTGACAAATCTGGTACACATCATTTAACAATGTTTACTCCCAGATCACCTGCATTATAGAACATAAGCCACAAGCACTTGAATGAAGCCACATCACAAAAGTAGCTGTTTCCCATTGTTTGCAACTGGAATGGGACTATCAGCCTGCCATATATAAACTGTTGTATTCCTAAATAAACAACCCTGACTGTTGCCAAATGGAAAGAAACCATATTCTGTTCAGGGACTGTGGTGATCCCAAGAGAAAAAAACCCAAAAAAGGAACAAATAGTTTAATTTAATCTGGCACTACGTTATTCACTAGCTGTAATTGTTAAGCTATTGCTCTGCAAGAATAGGACAAAATGAAAATTGGCTGAATGTATTTCTGAATCTCAACATTCTTGTATCTACTTCCAATCTAATCTTCACTCTGAACTTGCTGTGTTTCTGAAGTTTGTCTATTGGGTAGTTATGGTATCACTGCTTTTTCCCTATTTTCAAGGCCCTGCATGGCTCATCCTCACCTGCCTCCATTTCCCATACACCCTATCTCGTGGGCTACTTTTCCCTGACTGTCAATGTTTGTCACTACATGTGCTGGTGAGACAACCAAACTTGCATGCCCTTTCCCATTCTGCCCACTGCTCTTGTCAAATTCCCACATGATTTCTTTCAGACACTTCCTTAGTGCTCTCTTCAGCAAGCCTTATCAATGGTTGCACTGAAGAGTGCACTGGTGACCAGGATGAACATTCTCCCCTCGTGCAATATATCATTTTACTCCCACATGTCCCATCCCCAGTTATTCCCTTTTTTGTAAATGGATAACAATGTCCTGGGACACAGGCTATCTTTTTGTTTTTTCTGGAGAGGCAGTAATGGGCTCTTTGAAACTCTTTTCACAATTACAAAAAAATACATTCTCACTCTAAAATTGCTGTTGTCCATCAATATTTCCAGTTTATCAGTACAGTTCTTAGCCAAATTGTCTATAGGACTCAGAAAGTCTTACTAATTCATATGAGATTTCTACAACACATTATGAAGACATTAGTTAATGGAAGAGAGACCAATGCATGGTTTTAAAATCAAACTTTTATCAAGAGCATGCCACACTCTTTATCCTACACTACACTTCTTAAATTTTAGGTTCTTTTAGGAAAGTCTTTTGATCATATGACATGCAGAATTGTTTAAATTATGACTGCTCAAAACCATTCGTCAACAAAAGAGGGAAAGTCAGATATGGTGAAGCAGGCACTTTACAACTAGACCTTTTTAAGGTTTCATAGCTAAATAATTACCAATTTTCTGTAACATCCAAATGGCTTTAGGGCCCCAGCTGATATCTGGGGTCCTACATCATGTAACATGTCTGAACAATCTCCATATTTTTAAAGGCTTGCATGCAAGCACCACGTAAGGAGCCATCAGCTACCCTCAGTGTGACCTCTTGGCTTGGAGGATCTGGAGATCTCCAGTTCACCCTGCAATGGGAAGCAGCACAAGCCTCAACCAGATCAGCCTTTGGCACAGCTACAGCTAAGGACACAGCCTTGAAGATTTTTAGAAACTCAAAAGACAAATATTAGGAATGTAAACAGGAGCACTGAAGTTCATCCAAGCCAGCTTCTGTCCCAGTTGTTCAAGTCAAACTTGTGAATCAATAAATACCTCTTGGCTTTACAATATGGGATTTCTTTACTTGGAGAGTGGAACAGAGGGCAACTAAATGATACAACTGTGCCATTCGGCAAAGCATCAACAGGAAACACTAGTGTGAAATTCCTCAGTGTAACAGATTTTTGGCTGAGGTCTTGCATATCATCTTCCTGAGGTTCATTCCTGCACTCCCATGAAAATCTTTTTCACCTCTATTCCTTTAAAGCATTCACAGTCATCTTTACCATCATTTAATTAGCTTTTTATCAGTGACAAACACCAATGCTTCTCCTCATATTATCTCCCCTGGGCCTAATGGCCCTGATGATTCTTTCAGACAGCTGTAGCCTTACAATTTATTTTTTGGCGACATTTCTTGCGTTGGAATGAATGTGTTGGGCATTTGGGCAGTGCCAGCTTGCAAAGGGCTGACGGCAGATGGAAAGAAATCTGCCCAGTATGCCTTCACCTCTACACAAGCAGAGGGCCATCAATTTCCCCCATTAAGGAGTTGTCACGCAGCCCACCCAGCTGGAGGAGCATCTCTGATAGCCAGGCTGGCTGGCGTATGCTATTCAAATACAAAATACACTTTAAAAAGAAAC
>VWYI01036070.1:30726-66770 GCA_013399455.1 Anthoscopus minutus | reverse complement strand
TGGGGACCCCAGAGCTGGATGCAGTACTCTGCTCCAGAGCAGAGCAGAAATCTCTGCTGGGTGAAATCTCAAAAGAGCAGAGAAGAGAAGGAGAAATATGTCTACAGATCGGCTGGTCATGTTCCTTTTGATGCAGGACGCAGTTGGCTTTCTGGGTTGCAGGTGCACATTGCCAGTTCATGTTGAGCTTCTCATCTACCAACACCCCCAGATGTGGCTTCTCTTCAGGGTTGTTCTTCATACAGTCTCTAGCCAGCCTGTATTTGTGCTTGGGATTGTCTTGATCCAGGGGCAAGACCTTGCACATGCTCTTGCTGAACTTCATGGGGTTCACAAGGACCCACCTCTCAAACCTGTCCAGGTTCTGCTGTATGGTGTCCCTTCCCTCCAGAGGGGTGACTACATCACACAGCTTGGTGTTGCCAGCAGACTTGCTGAGAATGTCACAAATCTCATTCCCATGTCACTGACAAAGATGTTGAAGAGCACCAGTCCCAATAGTGACCCCTGAGGAATAACATTCATTGCAGGTCTCCACTTGGACAGTGAGCCATTGAAAAAAGCTCTTTGAGTCAGACTATGTTGCCAATTCCTTCTCCACTGAGCGGTCCATCCATCAAATCCCTGGCTCTTCAATTCAGAGACAAGGAAATTGTGCAAGCACAGGGGTGAGATTGACCAGCCTGTAATTTCCTGGGCCTTCCTTATTCGGTTTTTTGAAAATGGGAGTTTTGTTTCTCCAGTTAGTGGGAACATCACTTTTCCACTATGCTGGATAGTGGCTTAATGATTTTATCTGCCCATGCCCACAGGACCTTCATCATGTCCCATGGACTTGTGCACCATCAGGTTCCTTTTGAACTTGATCTTCTCATACACTGGACATTTATTTGTTCTCCCAGTCACTTCCTTTGCCTTTTGTGACCTCGGTGGTCTGGAGCACTTTCCACTGAATACTAATGCAAAAATGTTGAAGGAGTACTTCAATCCTCTCTATTTTCTGGCTAACCAGGTCTGCTGAGTCCTTCCATAGAGAGTCCACATTTTCCCCACTCCTTATTTCACTCTGTATTTCACCTGTAGAAACTTTTCTTGTAGACCATGACATCCTTGACCAGATTTCTATCAAAGCTGATCATTTGCTGCTCAATTTCTCTGTATTCCTTCCAGGCTACCTGTCCTTCCTTCCATTCCATTTATTTTTGTATTTCAGGCTGTCTAGGTGCTCCTTGTTCATCTGATTTTCTCTTTGTTGAAATCACTTCTGAGCTTGGAGGAGGTGATCCTTGAATATTAACCAATTTGCTTGGGCCATCTTGCCTCCAGGGTTTTATCCCACAATACTCTACCAACCTGAAGAAGCCAAGGTTTTCTTCTCAAAGTCCAGGGGTGAGCTTGCTGCACGTCCTCCTCACTGCCTTAAGGATCTAAAACTCTACCAGTTCATGGTCAGTGCAGCCAAGGTTTCACATTCCTTCCTGGAACAACCTGGAGCTTCACATTGCCCAGCAGCCCCTCCTTTTTGGTGACAACGAGGTCAAGCACAGCACCTCTCCTTGCTGTTTCCTCTATCCCTTGGAGAAAGTAGTTACCATCAATGCATTCCAGGAACCTCCTGAACTGCTTATGCCCTGCTGTGTTGTCCCTTCAACAAGCATCTGATGCTTGAAGTCCTCTATGACAATCAGGACTTGTGAATGTAAGGTGTGGACCTGATTTTCTGGGACTGAGGAAAATCCCAGCCTGTCTGAGAGGTTTCCAAGGGAAAAACTCTTGGGGACATTCTCCTTCAAGGACTGTTTTTTGTAAATAGATCCAGGTTTCCAAGATAATGGGAACAGATGTCCAGAGTGTATTTTTCCCTCTTGTTCCACCAATGGGACCAGAAAGGCATTTCATTTGGCAAATCATGTTAAACCTGTATCAGAACACTTTATTAAAAGGGCTGTAAAGCTCAAATAAAGGCTTCTTTGCCTCAAGGAAAACGTCTTCCAAGTGTCCTGACTCTTTCTGTGTTGTGCATCTCAGTGACAGTAAGGCTGCTCCCATTTGTCTCTAGAGGCCCTGATACACTTGGTCTTCCTGGCTGCACGGCCTGTAGCAGACCCTTGTAACTTTGTCACCTGCTCTTGTCCTTCCTTTAATTCTGATGATCCATAGGCTCTTGGACTGTTCCTCAGTCATTCTCAAGCAGACCTCCGTGAACTCCAGTTGATCATTGACAAAGAGAGCAACACCCCATCGTTGACTCCTGAACCTGTCCTTCCTGAACACCTTGTATCCTTTCATTTCAACACTCCATTCACAGGTGATATCCATCCCACCAGGTCTGCATGTCATGCAAGTAAGAAAACATCCCTGTGTGCACTTCTCTACTCCCCTTGTTTATTCCCCATGCTGCTTGTGCTTGCATAGAGGCATTTGAGTTGGAGCCCAGTGAAGCTGCCTTATGGTTGGAGGTCCTGGAATTCCTTTGTGTTGCTCTTCAGGTATTCTCCTGCTGATCTGCAGTCCCTCTTCAGACTCTGCTCATCTCTTGCTGGCACTGGCGTCAAACTTGGAGGTAGGAGTGGGATGGCCTGAGGTTCCTTTTCCCCTGGCAACTTCCATTGTTCCAACTTCCATAGGCCAACTGACTAATTAGAGTAAAATCTAACAATTCATTTCACTGAAAACAGCCACAAAGGGTGTCTGAAGAATGCAGGCTACTTGCTTATGTAAACAAGCTATTTTATAGTCTACAGAGTTAGGGTTTTTTGTTTTAAAAGGAAGAATGATTTTCTTTGGGGATGCAATATCAATATGTAGATATTGTGCTGCTTTTTTAAGGTTTATACGTTTTAGCTTGGCATCATATAGGAGGTAAGATTTTGAAAGCCTGTAGTATTGACCAAATCTTGTTCTCATTTAAGAGAATTCTAGCGACTGTAAAAGAAGGGATTTGTGTCAGGCCTGAGTGCTACTGCAAATCCTATCCATTATTTTTAGTTATGCATCACGTGTTGTTTTAAGTGATACAAAATCTCATATAGAAAACTTAATAGAAAAATTAATGACTTAGGAGTTAGACATTTCATTAATGCCAGCAATGAGTGACAAAAATTTGGGTCTTCAGACAAACACTTCAGTACTGAAAGTGCCACCTATCCATTTCAGTTAAAATTGCCCATACTGTAGAAGATGAATAAATGAAGAAGATGTAGAAGATGAATAAATTTATATAGTTTTGAGAGACTGGTAGGAAGGATTCTTGATGCTTGTTTGTCAGAAAATACAGGCTTGTTCTAATCATTGTTTTTATAATCAATAACTTTTGCAGATAGAATTTTTAGTTTAATANCTTTGGAATGAGTTCATTAAAAAGTATATTATGCAATTTGAAATGGAAAACTCTTCAACTGCATAAAAATATAACTACTGTACCTATTAGAGGTTGTCTGTATTTATATCTCTAATTTAAATTTCGTTCCACTGTCCACTGGTCTGTCAGTCAGATTTAATTCCTTTCTCAGGGAAAGTACTGGAACAACATGAATGACAAGTAATGTGGTCTCTCATAAAAGAAACCATTTAGATTTTTACAGAAATTTGGGCATGGAGGATCTCTAGATCAATTCTTTTTTTAGCATTTCAACACTTTGAAATGTTTCAAAGTCATAAACACCAAACAGAGCCTGAAAGTCTTGAGAGATCACATGTTCGAGGAATACTGAGAATGGCAACAAGTGCAGGGAGGGAGCAAAGATGGTGAGCTGCCTCTATGTTCTGCTAAATTTGCACTTTTCCTGAAAATTGTAAGCATGATTCTTAATAAAAAAGACCCTTTAAGAATTAATTCCATTTTAGCGCTTTTCTTGTGGTTTTTTTGTAGTGAACACTTACATTGTTTCAGCTTTTTTTTCTTATTTGTGTCATACTTTGCATAATCTTATAGAAGATTGAGAGTATCCACTATACTGAATTAATTTACTCAGCTAATATTGCTATTGCTGATAGGTCTGATATAAGGAAAGACGGGCCTGGGACCTGACCACTTCAGGTCATACTAATGTAGATAGGGTTGAGAAGTTTAAATTGCTGCTTTTGTGTAGAAAAACAGAAGCACTTAGCTTCCAGAAACGTCAGTCTCTTTCAAGCTGTAGAACTCACTGTTAAATTATTCCTGGTTTTGTTTAATTCTCTGTTTGTGTTCTGCTTTTCTGTTTGTGCTTCTCTTTATCCCCTTTTCCCAAGAGGTAGTTAGAGCTCTTTTCTAATTCTTAGACATGTTCCATACACAGCAGACTGATTTATTTCAGAGTGTTTATACAATTTTCCAAAGGTGAAGATACTTGGATTTGGCTTAAATCTGTGCTGTAGAAGTGACCCTGCCAACAAGTGCTGTGGAGCAACTGCAAGCAGAATTCCTTGTGTGTATGTCTGCCAGGGCAACTGTCTAGGGAAGAAAGGGAAAGCTGCAGAAATGGGAAGTAAAATGGAGCTTTCCAATTTGCTCTAGATGAGAAATCCTTATCTATTTAAATTATTTTCTTGTGGTTTGTTTGTTTGTTTTAAAAATATTTATATATTTATTCTTATTTGGAAATGGAATAAATAAGGAGATAATATACTCACAACAGTCATTTGGGTAGAATAATATATAAATAATTCTGATTATCAATATCAGCTTGGAAGTCTAGATAAAAAGAATTAAAAGCTAGGACTTTTCAAAATAATAGAAATCAAAATTAAAAAAGAAACAAACAACAACAAAAACCCCATGCAAAATCCAGGTCAGTTATGGTGTGATAACAAGAAAGCTGAAGTAAGAAAATGGAAACGAAGCATAGTGGGCCCTGCATTAATTTAATGCTTTCCCAATGGAAATAGTTATTAATCTTTCTGTCTTGGAAATATAAACATTCTTCACATTTCACCAATCCACCAGCTCTGCTTTATGACCAAGATATTTGTCCCATACTTTGATATTGTCATGTATGTAATGGTGCTGCAATCAGTACACATATTATTTGCTAAGGTAAATAACACTGCTAATTTATTCTTACTATAGGAATCCATCAATGAACAGCTTCATTTAGTGCAGGTTGGTTTCTGCTACAGAAATATACTAATTTGCAGTATGAAATTATAGGTAAAAATATTCACTCATGTCTAGTCTTTGCTTTTTGGTTACCTATTCACCATGATTTATTTCCACGAAACTTTCTAGTATTTTTAAGTCATAAAAGGAAATAAAGCATCCTTTCAATGTTGGAATGACTTTATATTCATGCAGGAAGTGATTAGGTTTCTGATTTCCAATGTATACTGTATCAGCACTAAACTGACTATGTTGCATATTTCAGAAGGTTGTTACTTTTGCTGTAACTTATTTCACCTCCATTATGGAAATTTAGTGATGCTATTAAGAGAATATTGTTCTGGATTCAGTTAATCTTCAGCCCAGATAAAATGCTGCAACTTTACACATAGTGGTATCCTTGATATAGCTGCAGAGCTGATATAGGTTAATGCAATTTTTTGTGTGCAAGACCCTTGGTATTGACCTGAGAGACATCAAATTCTGCCTTTAGTAACTCTCGTATAAATCAGGAATAGGTCCATTGATTTCAATTATTCAGTATTTACAGTGAAATGAAACTGAGAACGTAATTTACCCTATACATCTAAATTTAACCTTGACACAAACATGCACTGTCTCTATTTACTTGAAAGAAGCAGTTAGACAATTCCAGAACTGAATTACATGTGGAAGACAATGATATCCCAAACAGGTAAAGGTTAGAAAAAGTAGCTGAATAGCCAATGAAAATTAAGTGAAATCACAATTTTATTTTTCCTTCTGCCCACAAAAATATCATCTGTTTTTAATTTAATAATTTCTTACCAGATTAGCTGTATTTAGAATCACCCTTTTGGGTGTACCTATGGTACAGTCTGGGTTACTCTTAATTTTGTCTGCATGAAGAATTATTCTCAATTACGTACTTTTGTGTCCAGTTTCTGCCACCTAACTCCATAAAAACAGAAGAGGTAACCCTCTGGTCTCTTAGGAGAGATTGAAAATTCATCTAAACCAGAAAGCAGCTATTCTTAGCATGAAGTTTTAGTATATAAAACGAGCAATAGGTAATCTAAGCCTTAAATATATATATATATATAAAAACTCAGATTAGGAAGACATGTTAAAATGCAGCTTCAGGTTTACATATAATGTGTAGGAAACACAACTAATTCTGTCTTTCACCCTGTTTTACAGACTAAAAAGAAATATTTATCATGGTTTTATATCTAATAAGGTTGTAATTCCTAGTCCTATAAAATATTAAGATTTTTCCAGGAAAATAATCTACATTCTTGCTTATGCCTGCAAGGAGCCATGCAGGTCACAGTGCTCTATAAATTATTATATTGGATGTTCCTTGTGCCTCAACTTTGACTGTTTCAGCTGACTAAAACTGAAAGTTTATTTTAAAGTCTACAGTATTCTCCATAGAAATTATTTTTATATCTTTTGCTTTCAAAATGTATTTTATTCTCTGTTACATAAATAGAAATTCTTGATATGGATATTGTGATATTTGCTAACATTATATATATGTGGTTAATATTTTTCCATTTTCTGTAGCTGTCATTAAACTGTATTCCCTGTCCAGAATATAACAAAAGATGATAGCATGAACTACCTATCTGGGTCATCACAATTAAATCGTATAGAAATAGATAAAAGAAAACTTTAAAGAAAATTGGTTCCTTTCCTCTGCAGAGACTTGTTCCTCCAGGGTTTCCTAAGGATGGGCGTCTTTAATCTTTAGAACCAGACACTATGCTGAAAGTATGTTCCACAATAAAAATATTTTTGTACAGTAAATACATTTTGCAAAACTGAGTATTGTAGCTGTCATATTCATCAGGAAAATCTCAGCATAGGAAATTATTTCTCTGAGCCTACACCTACATTCACACACATCCTTCTGACTGGGACATACAAACTTGTGCTGCTCAAGCTGGGTCAGATTTTTCAGGTTTTTAGCCTCTCCCTCATGCACATAGGAATAAACTCTTGACTAATTTATTTTTTCATAACAACTAGTGTATTTTTTTTCTATAATAATCCTCTTTAAATTAAAAAATCCCGTAAGATTTTTTTAATTAATAACAGAGAGGTGACAGCAAATACAGACCTGGATCTAGTAATAATATCAATAGTCCTTAAATAGTTAATTTACAGCTCTGTCTGTATCAGCAGATGCTTAACCCTCAATTCAAAGGTCAATAAATTTTATCTAGACATAAGAAGCAAGGGTAAAAAACTCATCTTTCATTCTTATTTTAAGCCTGAATGACCTGTTCTTTTATTCAGACATCATGATATCAAAAATCACTGAGGTCTTTCTCTGATTTTTATGTGATACTGATAAGCATTTGCACTAGTATTAACATTGCAGTCCCTTCTCTATGGCCACAGAACTGTTTCCTTTTTCAGAGCCAGATATTTAATAATGAAGAAATATATTCTGTATATCCTAATGTTGTGTATTGACCTAATAAAACCATGTCAAATTAAGATTAATTAAATTTGTACATTTATATCTACTCAGTTCCTTAGAAGTTTAAAATTCTTCTGCCTGCCTCAGATTTTACCATCTCTTCCTGTGGTAAGCAAGTTGATCAAAATTCCTAACATTTTTAAGGCATCTTGAATAAGGTGGGGCTGAAAAATCAGAACAAAAAATTGGTACAGGACTTCAGAGGATGCTAGATTGCTTTCTTATATGAATAATCTTACTAGTATGATGCTGTTGTGAGGTGTCAATGAAGATACAGAAGTATTTAATTGCCCATCTAGTTTATAGGTGATATGTAGATAACAGCTAATCTGTACCACATACATATTTGTACTAACTTCACAATAATTTACTTAATAAATTTTACTAGCTAAACTTGAGGCTGAAATATGACATTGTTTTATAATGCATTGTTTTCACCCTCTATGAAGTAATGCAATATCAGAAATATAACGCCATCAATCCCTGCCAATGCAAATTACCAAGAAAATTAATTCTGGATGTGCTCACTCCTCAAGACTAGGTGAATTTTGATGGGAAATGAAAATGAGCATATTAGAACTGAGTAGATTTTTGACCCACCGCAAAACCTGAAAAGTAACAAAACCCTGAGGGGAAAACTGAGAAATGATACTGGGGGAACGTATGGTTATGGTGGAAAAGTTTTCAGAGTTTCACAGCAAGGTCATAAACTAAGGAGCATTTTTATTATTCACCCACAAGGCAAATGGTTAGGGATAAGTAGCCTTCACACTACTCACAGCCTGAAGATAATGTTGCAAAGAATTTTCTCGACTTTATACATGAAGGACAGGTCTATTGCACACAAAGTCTTGAAATCTCCAAAGTAAGCATTAGTTACTAGAGAGTTAAAATAGGTGGATATTAATGGAGAAGGAATACATTGTTCAAAAACCTGTACTGCAAGATACATTTTCTTCTCTTTCATAACCACAGAATTTGTTTTTCTCTAGCAATTTATGTCTCAGTGTGATAACTGCTCAGAACAACCATCCACTGCTTAGGTATTTCCCTCACTGGTTGTAAAGCCCACCCTCATCAAGCACTTACTGTCATCACATGCAAGAATGAACTGGTTTATAAACTATGGAAAATAGTGTGTCTCTAATATATGTAGTCGGGGCTTTTGGGATAAGATGTTCCTCTGCTTAAACTACAGTGTCCTAACAGCATATGTTTTGTACAGGCAAGGAAAATTAATCTTAGAGAAAGAGTTAAAAAAATTGCTATATACTTACTGCCAATAGCTTTGATTCAAAATCATTTGAGTCTTTAAAAAACAAAATTAGGAAAAAAATACAATATTATGTGATCATTTATTAAGGAAGTAGAGGGGAAAATATTTATGTAGTTCATATATCATGTATTCATGAGCCCTCTTGATGTTTTTAGCATTTCTTCCTTGACCTGGTCTCCATTACATCTTTTTTGTATTTCTTCTTGATTAGTTTCAATGAAACAGATGTTTTCAATGCAAAGTAATGCTCTCATCCAAAATAATTTGGACTATTAGAGAGAGTAAATCAGAATAAAGATAGCAAAATAGGAGCAAATTAGTACTTTAAAATAGTTTAAATTTATCAAGAGTATAATTAAAAAAAATCTTATCAATTCAGCAGTAGCAAGCAAAAGAATTGTTTATTGTGATGGTTTGAATCTGGCTGACAGGTGCCCACTAAAACCACTCTATCACTCCTCTTGCAACTGGAGACGGGTGAAAAAATGACAATGAAAGGCTGATGGGTTGAGATAAGGGCAGGAGAGGTCACTCACTGATTATCATCACTGGGAAAGCAGACCTGAATTAGGGAAATTAGCTGAATTTATAACCGAGCAGGATAATGAGACGTAAAGCAAATCTTAAAAATACCTTCCTTCCCTATTTCCCAGGTCTACCTCCTCCCCCTCAGCAGCACAGACAGACAAAGCATGGGGTTACAGTCAGTTCAGCACAGGTTATTCCTCCTCAGGGAGAGTCATTCCCCTGCTCCAGCCTGAGGTCCCTCCCACAGGAGACAGTTCATGAACTTGTTAAAAATTAGTCCATTCCCACAGGATGCAGTTCATTAACTTCTCCGTGGGGTGCAGTCTTTCAGGAACATGCTGCTTCAACATCAGTCCTCCACTGGGTCATAATTCCCACCAGCAGTCCTGCTCCAGTTTGGCTCTTCTCTTCAGGATTCTGCAGATCCCTGCCAGGAGCCTGTTCCAGCATGGGCTTCCCATGGGGTCACAGCCTCCTTTGGGCTCATCCACCTGCTCCAGTGTAGGTTCTTCCAGGCTGCAGAAGGATTTCTGCTGCCCTGTGCCCTCCAAGGGCTGCAGGGACACAGCAGTCTCACCACAGGCTGCGAGGGACTGAATCACCTCCTCCCTCTCCTTCCTCACTGACCCTGTTCCTCTCATACATATCACTCTTTATCTGCAATTATTTCTGTGCAATAACTTTTTTCTCCCCTTCTTAAATATGCTGCTACAGAGACATTTTTACCATCTGTGATGGGCTCAGCCTTGGCCAGTGATAGGTTGTTCTTGGAGCTGGTTGGCACATGGGGAGCTTCCAGCAGCTTCCCACCCAAGTCAGCCCTGTAGGCCCCCAGTCTCCACCAAAACCTTGTCCTGCATACCTGATATGTTTATTATGGAAAGGGATTATGGTGATCCATTAAAAGGACTGAAAGTATTTGTTTACGTATAGAGTAAGTTATTACTATTGTACATATGTTTTGTTCCTCTACTTAAGAACTGTGGTTTGGTTTATTTTTATTCTCCTAACCTACACAAGTATTTTCTTTTGCGATATTTTTACAACTTTCTTTTCATAATATTAAAACCAGTGAGTTCATATACATCATGTCTTTACTGAATGCCTGTCTTATGTTTAAGTTGGGTGTCCTCCCCTCAAAAAACTATTGTGAAATAAAACCCTTGAGAAATATTAAGCATAAAGGAACACGTTTAAGTTCGTAGATTTCGAAGGAATTTGACTGCAGAATATGCCAAAGAAGTTTTACTGCATGCTACCTTGTTTCATATTCTTCTCCAAGAATTTAATTTACTGACTAATATATCTTGCATATAGGCCAGCTTCATTTTTAGGGCTGTAATAGCAATGTGAGGAAAATTACAGTTTTTAACAAATGTATGATTTCCAAATACAAAAAACATACGTGTGATATTACTCATGCCCCAGGCTATATTCAAGGTGGTAAGAAAACTTGTATTGTTTTCCCATGATAAAAAAAAGCTGAGATAAGAACATAAATTACCACTTCCTAAGAAAATACTGTAAAAACATATGTTGTTGTAAAGGAATCCATGCAAGGCCCATGAAAGTTATTGACTTTGTTGCCCAGCGTATATCTGAGAGTAAGAATACATTTATGGGAACTTGTTAGGCAAAATGTTTGCTTTTGAACCATGTGTAAATCACTAGTAGCAGAGGATTCATAAATCTAGGAAGGGTAGTTGGTAGACCTTTTTTCTCCTGTACTGAAGCTAGTGAGAGTAATACTACTGCTTTTAGTCTTAGGTTATTTCCTTCTGTTTTGCAGAAAAGATTGTGAAGGACAATCACCCTCATAAAATAAAACTCTGTGTTTCCTTATTTTTTGTAAGAAGATGTCAATGTATGTGAACTGATGTGCTGATATTTCTTTTGTTCTTTGTTACTATGACCTGCTAGAGCTAATGGATGCATGGTTTCATTCAACAGATCTGCATGTGTTGGAGATTTTCTACATTTTCCTGGTCTTGTGTCGCATTTTGATGCCTATGAAATAATATCTACATACTATTATGTTCTTTATTCTATTCACAATGTTCCAATTTCTTCCTATGCTGTCCTCTTCACAATTTTGGTATGTCATATAGGAAGAAAGACAGCAAGTACCAGTGCTGCTAGCATTTCCTCTGCAAATTTGCTGAGGGTATAATCTACACAATCATCCAGATAATTAATGAAGATATTAAAGAGAATTTGGCTGAGAATTGACCCCTGGAGTGCATCACCAGTACTGTACTCTAAGTACAGTTCATGCCCCTGATCAACACCTCTGGATTGGTCATCCAATTCATCCAATTCACTTCAATCTCTGCTTGTCTTACCCATGCTTCATCAATATCTCTGTGAGGACAGGGAGAGATCACTCTGGGAAAAAAAATATTTCAGGAGTACCTTATGATGGAAAGATTGTGCTGCAGAAAATGCAGTCAATATATTGCAATTCTTTTCATATTGCATAAAGTAGAAAATAAAGAGTATGACTGTTATCACCCATCAACTAAAAAACCAGAAAAACTATTACAAACCTTGTATCTCCACTGGAGGTCTGTTTAAGAACTAGAATGGGAACTTTCTACATTCCAGTAATTTCCAGATACACAGGTTTTTTACTAGTTTCTTTTTGAAAATTTTTGCTAACTGTAGTCAAATTATCTGAACTCCACAATATTTCAGGAAAGCATTAAAAATAAAAAATTACTATTCAATGTATGAAAACAATAAAAAAATTCTAAATTAAATTTAAATTTTTAGGATCTAAATTTATAAATTACTAAACAGAAATTGAAATCTAAATCTATTATCTAAATAATAATGTATTTGTTTAAGTACCATAACATAGTCAGCGAATGGCATCTTGTTTTTTGAGGAAAATGTTTTTGATATTTCTTGTTCTTTGTTTGTACATTTATATTTCTTTTTAATGTTTCTGGAATTTGTCATGAGTAGGCAATAGACAATAAAAAAATTTTAAGGTTTAATAGAGATATAGTAAACACCTTGTAGTAAGTATTAGCATCCTAAACCAAGATGTGTGTATCTTTTTGCACTCTATCATAATCCAGAAGTAAGAGCATGTTCTGTATTTTTTGAACTCTCTCTGCTAGTTATATACCAAGAAGCTAAACACGACAGATGCAAAACAGAGAAAAGATACCCAAGTCTGTATGAATGCAGTTAAAAATACCCAGACATCTTTAATTTATGGAATCCCAAGCAGATGGTAAAATATGTTTACTGAACTCTTGTCTCTTTTTCTCTAAAGAACCAGAAGCTTTAAATATCACAGCATGTTTGAGAATTTGGCAGTGAGGACATGAATTTTCTCTGTTTTCTTCTTTCTCTTTTTTTTTTTTTTAAGTCCTAATAAGATGTTCTTAAATTTGGAACACTGTAAAGGTTATTGATAGCTACAAATCTGACTCAAATTTGTTTGAGGTCTCTACATGAAAAATTTACTTTTAAAAATTATATATATAAAAAAAGGTCTTACTATTTCCAATGTCTTTACCACCAATTTGATTTAGGAATTACAATTTAACACTGTCAGAATCAGGCTGCTTTGAAGGCCAAAGTTACAATTAAATTGTATAGTTTTTATTCTTGCATAACAGGATTAGAATAAGATGATTTCATTATTTCTGCAAATAAGGGCAATGTGGTGTTTGTCTGAAACACATCTTCCAGACAGACATTCATTCCTGCGCAGAGACAACAAAAGACTTGAATCTTGCAATTGCTGGTTTGTTTCAGTCACTTACTGAGGATCATCTTAGAACATTCTTTTTTTAAATTTTCCTTCAGTTTAGTTTAGTCAAGATGGTTTACTTTTCCTTCATTTTTATTATTATTATTTCTTTTCTTGTGTAGGTTCTTGATCATAATTCAGTTTCAGAAATTGAATGACACTCATTTAAATGATTAAAGGAAGAGTAGTAGGAGAGAATCAGAACTCTTGTTACCTCATATCAGTAGGTGAAATCAGATGCCATATATTGGGTGCCTTTTTTACATCCATGTGACTCCACGTTCAGGTTGTTGTTTCAGAAATGTTTGCCAATATTCCTGTCTGAGAACTATACAGTAGCAGTGTTCTACATGCCTAGATAGTTATTAATACTTATCCTGCACTTTTGTGGCCTTTCAGGTAGTTGTGTATTTGTTTTGAATTATTTTGAAAACTTATTGATATTCAAAAGTTCCAAATTCAACATTTTTTCTTTACACACTCTTCAAGGTAATGGAGAACTCCTTCTTGGACTTCTATAAAATTGTTGGAGTTTGCAAAGCGATTAGATGCAATGTGTGAAAAGCTGTGTGAATCTATCTGAAAAGATAAAGTTACAGTCTAGATCTTCTGAATACTTCTTCACAAAAGAGGCTGTGAGAGTTTCCTTAGAAGCCTGTCTAAACTAGAACAGGAGAGACCAAGCTGTGTGCCTGGGCAACTTGCAGGGAGGAAACAGCAGGCAGTTTCTCAGAGACCTTTCTTCAGGATTATTTCTCTGAATAAATTCCTGAAGCTCAGTTTCCAGATGAAAGAAGGAAAAAGGACTTTTGCATGCTACATTTTTAGGAGATTTTTAATGGATTCTGAAGGAACAGACAATCTGCATATGAAACAGAAGCAGAGTACTGCTGTTATTACTTATGTTTCCAAGACTCAGAGTGAAACTTCTGTCCTTTGTACTCACATTTCAAAATTTTTCTGGGTCTTACTCAATTTAGATTTTTTCTTCCATCTCTAAAGATAGATAGTATCATGAGAACCAATAACCAGGAAAACCAACAATGAGAAAGCATTCTCATGCAAACAACCCAATATTCTGAGTATTCTAAATGATAGCTTTAGTAGCAACTGAAGGAACAGTTAAGCCTCAAAGTTTGAGAAAGGAATGTGTGTGAATGTGCATACATGTGTACATATCCCATTTTACATATTGGAAAACATGGGAAACTGTATGAAAACTGAATATGATCTACCTCAATCTGCAGATTTTCCATTCAGCAAGTATAATCTTAATAAAGAGGAAGAGTATGTTTAAATATGTAGCACTGTACAATTGAATTTGACAACAGAGAAGAAAACTGGTTTGGGGAATCAGGTTGCAATAATATGTAGAAGTGGGAATATGCACTTTTTAGATTAAGACACATATATTTCAATATATGCTTTAATATATACATTATTGTTATCTATTTAAAGATGTAATTTTTTAACTCTTCCTAAAATTTGTATTTCTTTCATTATACAAATTTGAATAATAATTTAGTTATTAATCATTATGTTGATTCTTTAGAAAGTTTTCTGACCTTCTAACTGCCTACAGTAATATCAGATATATATAAACATAGGGTTATAAATATTATTTGACATTATTGACATTTATAATTTGATTTATTCCTTTGAAAAATGCCCTGTGAAATGCTGACATTGTAAGTTTTGGAACATAAATGCTGCTCTGTGAAAACTTCTATGTAATGGCTTTGGAGAAAGTGAAGGTGTGAAGAATGTACATTTAAAAGGAAATTTGGAAACGGCTTTCCTGAAAAATCAGATTGTGAGCATGGTTTTATTTGTCCCCTTGAGCATTCTATTAAGCATAAGGGTGAGAATTCACATCTTTTATTTTCATTAAGCACTTCTGCTACCCTTTTGTGATTGCTATATATAAACATTTGAACTGTACACAAAATTAAATATTTTTAAAATCAGCTGTTCTGGAACTCCAGTCATTATTCTCAAATATGTCTTGAACCAAATGTCAAGAATTTGACTAAAAACAAAGTTGGGGATATGAGAACTGGAGTTATGAAAAGTATGTCTTTAGCTGTGTCCACTTGTAGCAAGGACATCAAAACCTAACTTGTCACTGTCTCTTCCTTGGTTTCATCCAGTGAATTAATAAGAGAAACGAGCCTTTTCATTAAGGCAGTGACCTTAATGAAAAAGGTAAACAAGTACTTTACAGCCTAGCAGGTATCACTTGCTTGGTGATTTTAGGATATGGGAATCTTTTGGTTAAGCAACCTGCATCTTAATCTTTTTAGTGGAGCCAGAATACTTACGTGTGGTTATGAATTACTTCATAGCAAGACTTTGCTTTAGTATAATCAGTGGGGCAGTAAGCTGGTCAGAGGCATTTAATGCCTTGTCTCTGGCTTGCCTATATCTTGCGCATGGGTTTGGATCAGAACTACTGGAACTCCTTTCAAATAAGTTACAAATTATTATAATTTTCTTTATGAACAATTTTCCTGTACAGTCAGATAAGTTATGGATTCTCTTATTTGTTTTTGAACACATCAGTTTGTAAATCTGACGTATCTCTTCTGTGCACGTCGTCTTTCTGCTCCTGAGATTATAGAAGGTAGACTTGTAATATCTATCAGAGTACATTTTCTAAAGCTTTTTTTTTGTCCTTGTTTCTTAATGTGCAAGTCTTCAATAAGCCAAGAAAAGGGATCTAGTCAACTCCTTATCTTCCTTAAAGGCACCTGCTTGTCGCTTAAAATAGTCCTGTAAGGGGAAAGGAAGGAAGCATCCTCTGAAACCTGATGATCTGAGAGATTACAAAATATCACTTAAACATTTTGTGATTTTCCAAAAGAAAGAAGCACTATCAAAATGGGACAAAATGTCAAAGCAGTGGAAGAAAAACAGAGGACAGTGATAAAAATATAACTCAATTCTGTTGTGAATTGAATGTCTAAATATATGTGTAGACAATGATTTAAACTTGTACACTTGTAAAGCTGTACAATAAACTTCAAGATCAAGACAATAGATATTCCAAGTCTCATCTGTGTAGGACAAAGTTCCTCCCAAATGCTGACTTTTTCTTTAAAACCCTATTTCTGTATTAGTTCCTAAATAATAACACTAATTAAGTGTGTTTCTTTTCCTTCTCTGACAGTTGTAGAGAAGAAAACTCATTGAAAATCTGACTTTTAATTAAGTGCATTAAACATTGTTATACAGTACTTACACTATATTAGGGGAATTACAAGATATTGGTTCCTAATTTATTTAAATTGTGATTATATCAAAACCTGCCATAAGGAGTCTTTCCTTGCTGTGGAAATTCTCTCTATAGAAACATATATTTAGGTTCAGGCGAGTATATAGCCACAGCCTTCAGTGAAGATGTAATTTGGACAGCAAGGGATGCAACCCCCAATAGTCATTATTTCCTGTTACAGTAACGTAAATTCAGCAACTATATACCAAATTCTCTGTTTATCTGAGAGACTTTTGAGGGAAAGATGAAAAAAGGAGGTGATCTGGACTGCTAGAAGTCAGTCCAAGGTAATTTCAAAGAGTCAAAACGTGATGTGCAGCTCAGCAGAGAATCTGGGCCATAATCACCAGAGGTAAATCACACCTGACTGCTCTGATTTTCTTCTATGATAAAATGACTGGATATGCAGATGGGGAGAGAGCAGTGGATGCCATTTACACTGACTTTGGCAAAATTTGTAATACTCTCACCCACATTAAACATTATGAACTGAATCTGTGGAAAATCAAATGGGTAAAAACTGTTTGGATTAGAAGACTCTGAGAACAGTGGTTAATGGGTCAGACACTGCAGAGGCTGATAGCAAGGGCAGGGTCTTGGGCCTGTCTTATTTGCCACCTTCATCTATGACTGGAAGAAAGTTGTGGAGTTTCTAGGTGACACCAAAGTGGGAGGAAAATAAATGTAAAAATCAATACTTAGTACAACATCTTTTAAAATGCTATAATTCACCACAAAAATGAAATAATTTAGGATATATTAGAAAGAATAGAGGGAATTAATCTGGATAAGAAGTTACTTCATTAATCTATTTTAAAATACAGCAAATTGTGTATTTAGAAAGATACAGAATCTACAGAAAGATAAGCATAGTAGTTTTGGAAATGTAAATACGAGCTAAATAAAACTTCTCCAAATATGTAGGTAACGATCTGAATACATGACTTAAATTTCCAGTTTGGGAAAACTCAGAATTTCACACTGAATTTGTAGATAAATGTCTAAAAATGGCTTTTTTCTCTTCTTTAAAAAAAATAAATTCCTTTGGTATTTACCATGTGAAATCCATGACTGTCTTTTACACTTTTAGCAGCACAGCTGCTGTTAATGCTGCTTGTTTTATAAACCTTATAAACTTTTATGAACCAAATCTGCTTCTGATTGGTCTCAGTGCATAGTCTTTCAGTGGAGCATTTCAGAATTAAAGCCTTTTAATGGAGGAGAAAACTAAAGCAAGATATGATATCACAGCAGATACCACACAATTAGGGATGATAGAGACTGCTAGATTTGAGGCTTAATCTACTGTGGTCTTATAACTAGGTAACACAAAGTTAAATAGCTTTTTTTTTTTTTAATGTCAATGTTATGCATCTGAAGTTAATTTGGGATTTTTTGGTTAAGTTTTATGCATAATATGGGCATAAAACTAGATTTCTCCACTATCATTTGGATTTTGTTGCCATAAAACATTCAAGTTTAACTACACATGGAGTTAGTAACTTTGGTGCCAGTTTTTGATAAAATTAGATGTCACCATATAATTTTCCATAAAGTATTTTGTTTCCAAGTAGGTTATATTTTCATCATGAATGCAGGTGAACTGAAATAGCTTAGAGACTGCCTGCATTACTATAAAGTTAAGCTTCTTGTAAGATTGTCTGTAAAAACACCAAAAGAAGCAGGAATAAGGATCTGAAAGTAGACTTCTCCAGGCATAATAGGAAGAAAAAATGCTTTCAGTTCATAATTCAGCACTTTTTTTAAACAGAAAAAGTGTGCTTCATTTCTATTTTAATTGGAAATGTAACAGTCAATGGAATGGAGATCGGGTTGCAGGAGAAACAAATGAAAATTTGTCTCCTATTTTCCTTTCCCTTGTTTTTCTATCTTATTCTTTCTCTTATGTTCTTATTTTCAGCTCAGCTTTTTTCCAAATGGGAATACTGTTGGAAATGTAGATTTTAGATGATGTTCAGAAAAAAAAAGTCCCTGTCTAGCTTTTGTTACAAGTCATTAAAAAACCCAGTAAAGATTCAGTGAACAAAGTGCTATTTAGCTATTCGTATACTGATAGAGATGGTTTTTAAGACCATGTTGCCCATAGTTAAAGTTTCTTTCTGTCTTTCAGTTTTCTAGATCTTTCTATACAAATTCTCTTGACTGAATAGTAAGCTGAAAATACTGATAAAATCCCCAAAGCTGACAGTTCCTCTCCCCATTTTGTGCATGAAGTACAGGACAGAGACATTTGAGCTCCTGGGATGCCACAGAGGTTGCATAGCAACGGATGCGAGAAGCAACTCATCTCTGCTGACTGTCAGTCTCCCAGGACAGCAGAGAAAGTATTTCAGGGATTGCAACCTCAGATCTTTTAGACTCTTTAACCTTTTGTGTTTAAAAGAAAGAACTATTTTTGAACAGTACTGGATAAGCATACATAGCTTTTTAGGTTCCACCAAGACAAAGAGAGTTAAAACAGGTATATTAATACAGCTTTTCAAATAAGCTTTTTATTCTTCCTTGTACTTTCAGAGAATAAAGCTACAGATGGGACAAAAATATGAAAGGAAAATAACATACTCTACTGTCCATTGGCAAAACTGGGCTGCAGTTAATTTTTGACAGTGATAGAAAACCAATAATTTTTGTATTTTTCTGCATCAATAGATCTTTTGTTGTGTAGTGAGAGCAGTAAGAGATGCATGATATGCATAGAATAATGAAAGGGTTGGAAAGAAGGATTGACACTTAAACATGACAACGAAATGGTTGCACTTGAGACAAATAATACTGGTCACTAAGTAGGCAGCACTTAGAATTCTTAATATTTCTAATATTTTAGTTACAGGATTTTCATGTTTTACAAAGTAAAAGTGGGACTTTGCTAGTTACTTTCATTGCTTTACAAAGAAAACATGTGAATCCCTGTAACATTTCACACATCAATAACAGTTCCTTTAGAAGATTATAAAGCCCCTCAACAACATGAAGCAACAAAGCTTTGTGACAAATTACTCCAAGATATGAACAGAAAACAAGTATGGCTCCACAGAGAAGTAATTAGGACAAACTGGTACACTATTTAGATTGGAAATCATCATAGGATAAGATTGACTTTGTAAGCCTCTAGAGAGTTTGAAGTGATAAATTAATCTGTCAATGAAATATAGACACCTCCTGTGTTAAGCTGAGTGAGGATTTTCAGGATCAGAAGTCTGGACTTCGGTGCCTAAAATCTCCATACATTTATTGAGATCCAGAGTTCTTAACAATAAGTGACTTAAAACAAATTTTCAAGGGAGTCAGTTGTTGTTTTTGTCAGTAACTGATCCAAGGTCCCAGAGGCTGAGTTTTCAGGAGCACTAAGACTTCCAGTTCCAATGGAAGCTGGCAGTACAGTGCTTTTGAAATTGTATGAACTCGTGAAACATTACAGACTTCTAAATATTGTGAAAAATGAGATGAATTTAAATACAAAATTTGTAATTATTTTTGGATTTGAAAGCTATATGATTCAATTCTTTTCCTGTAAACTGTATTAACTAATCTAGCATGGATATTTTTGGTGAAGCCATATTTTCAGTTTTGGTAGCTGATAATTATAGAAGGGTTGCTCTACCTGAGGCACAGGCACTGTATTTTAATAGTAAAAATATCTCTGCATTTTATGTTCAGGCTTTTTTCTAATCTTTTCATATTGTTTGACAATCAGATTTAAAAAAAAAAACCAAACAAACAAACCGATTCTGGATGTTCATGCCTGATCTTTGCTTAAGAAGAAGGGCAGGCAATTCAAGAGGTGGCCAATTTGTTATAATCCCAAATGTCAACCAGAGGCTGGCCCGAGTGGGAATGGTATCTCCATGGCTGAAAATGACAGGGTTTGAAGTGCTGCTGAGCAGACACTATTAGGGTCCTCATATCCCAAGATGAGAAAATTAATTTCCATGCCTGTAAGCAAAAGTAGTGCCAAGTATTACAAGTGCCCCAAGGTGCAAGGACTCCAAGGCATCATTACACAGATAAACAAAGCCTGGCATGCATTACATTAACTGTTAAATAGATGGAGTGCAACACATTCTTGCCCACATAATGTCAATCATATATTTTCAAAGAACAATATTAAAGAACATACATAAAAAGCTAATTAAAAGAAGTGTCATTCACGAATGATTTTGAGGTAAATATTGTGATTTCAGAACCTGCTTCCATTTTGGAACGGAACAAAACATTGGAACTTTCAGTTTTCATAAAATTAACTGAATAAGCTAAACTAACATTACTAAATAATTTCACTTGTTTAAAAAATGTGGAGTACAGTTCATATTCACCTGTGACATTGAATATAAAATTAGCTATACTATTTTAAATATAAAAATGCTTGGTAAAGCTGAGAATTTTGTTTGCTATTGCCAATATGACTTACCACATCAGAAAAAAACCAGCCAAACAAACCAAAACCAAAGCAAAAAATCCCCAAAGATACCTTGATTTGCATAAAATTGAAGTTAAAAAAGAAGGTAGTCTTTTAGTTTCAGTCTTGAAGATTATTGAACCTTTAATATGAAAATTGAACTCACAAAATATTATCCATAGAATCTAAGCTACACACATGTTTATGGACATGGATTTTTTAAGGTTTACAATCGTAATTTCCTAGCATCAGATAATTTAGCAGCAATGACCTTTGATATCTGGCAGTAGTACCTTTTTCCCAGACAATACTTGAGGAAATGAAAGACATGAAAAAACACTTAGCTTGTACTTTGTGGAACTAACAATTTAAATGTCTAAGCCCGAGGGACAGATTTATTTTTAATATTCTATTTGTGTAAATGGGATGCAGAATCACAGAAGTTTATTTAAGACCACAACATAGTATAAAAAGTGATGAAATAAGAACTGAGAGTAAACCTTAAAGAAATCTCAGCAATGTACTTGTTACTAAATCCTTTCAATCACAGAAACTTTCTCCTATAGTCAGTGCTTTATTCTTGCCTTTCTTAACTTTTCATCCTTATGCTTTCTCTGCACTTCTGCAATTGCTGAGAATTTTATAAAAGCACATTCACACAGACAGAAGAATGTACTTAAGTATACACGTAATATGTATTGTAAAACTACCTTCTTACAATTTCTAGCACTTAATGACTAGAATAATTGTGAAAATAATACAGTATTTTTTCCTACATCTGTCAGTAATATTTCAAGTAGAAAGGACTAAAATACAGTTTTTGTTTCCCTTTTTATTTTTCTCTTAAACTTATCTTTCATCTGTATGTAAGAAATATGCATTGTTCTTAAGAAGCTTTGAAGTATTTGCAGTCTGCCCATGTAAAGTCAAACCTGCAATAACTTCAGTAGAACTATTCAATATGATAAGAAAAGGAGAATTAGATATCCATACTGAACTCACTTTTCATGCAATCCCTGTTTATTATTTTCTAGCATTTGCTGTATACAAGTAAATAGGGATGACAGCTTAGTTAATATTATTTCAAGATATCTAAGCTTGAAAATTAAAGAACCTATAGTATCAGAGCAATTTTGAAACATCTATGTGCATTTTCATATAAAGTCTGTTTTCAGTTTTTAAAATATACTAGAGAAAGAAGTATGTAACACAGGATAGCTGCACACAATTTTCATAAATGGTTCTTCAATAAATATTTGAATTAAGTTCATGGTGCTCTGTCTTCAAAGAAAAATCAGAAGAAAAATGCTGATGTGTTTTCTATTATGAAGTATTAAAATTCAAACTCATTGTAGGCTTCTAGTTGAAATTGCACAGGCATCTTTGTAAAATTAGGGCAATAATCCAATACATATAGATTGTGATGTTTGCTAGCATGCAGAAACAACATCCATCTCTACTACTAAACAGCTTCCTACCTCTGAAGTGCTCTTTTCCTCTTGTCCCTTGCTATATGACTTGAAAGTTTGTCATCTGCACTTGCCTAGAACTTAAAAGTAGAATCTATCTATGGAGATATTTTGGCCTTTCATGTTATAATACAGATTTTTGCTTGGCTGACTAATGCAGT
Organism: Anthoscopus minutus; assembly: GCA_013399455.1. Lineage (NCBI taxonomy): Eukaryota > Metazoa > Chordata > Aves > Passeriformes > Paridae > Anthoscopus > Anthoscopus minutus. Next base: position 44,329 of record VWYI01036070.1, on the reverse strand, counting down.
TCCTTATTGTTACCAAATCTATTTATAACCAGAGCTGGGTTTGAGGTCTTTCAATAACATTACTTTTCTTAGCAGATATTGAAGAGAAGGAATGAGTTGAAGACTTTTATTGGTAGAAGGCTACAAGGAACACATCTGTTCCCAAAAATTTGTATTATCCAGTGTGGGTTATTCAAGTTTTACAGCCATAATAATTTATTAAATTAAATTTTAATCAGGAAAGATACTGTGATAGAAAGTGGACAGAAGGAGAACTAAAAATAATTCTGGTATTTTAGTTCCTGTTAATTTTTCCACATGACTGATTCAGATTTGTTGGCATTTCCATACTTCTGTAACACAAAAATCCATAGTATTCTAACTCCTGGAGCACTTAAGAGATTTGCCAATTATGAATGGCTAACTGTGCATCATTTGGCTGATGTATGATATCATGGATGGTAGATGTTACAGATGTGCGACAGCGCGCTTGTGACACATTCCTGGCGCTGTAGGTTTGCAGAGGGAGGGGAGGGCGCCCTTCGCTGAGAGCCAGCGCGGTTCTGCATCTGCGCCGCGCCCCGAGAGCCGCCAGATGGAGCGTGGCACTCTCTGCGGAGCGGAGCGGGACACTCACTCACTGCGGAGCGGTGCGGGACACTCACTGCGGAGCGGGACACTCACTGCGGAGCGGTGCGGGGCACTCACTCACTGCGGAGCGGTGCGGGACACTCACTCTGCGGAGCGGGGCACTCACTCTGCGGAGCGCGAAACTCTCTGCGGAGCACGGCGCAGCGCTTGCACTGCGCGTTTTCGGCAGAAAATGCTTAAAAGCATTCAAATGCGAAGCGGCTGTTATGCAGAACATCTTACTTTTCCAAATATTATTTCTCTAATATTATTAATAAATGTAAATGCATCCAGTTTACTTTCTGTACGTTCCCAAAATTTAAGCTGGTTTATGTAAATGTTATGCAAACAATCTAGTCCCTTGCAAAAAATCTATCTTTCTGTCTTTCAATTATACTGCATCTTTTCTGGAAAGGACCTTTTTTTTCCCCCCAATTTACTTCATATTCATTGTGCTCTATTTATAGCCTTTTGTACTCGATTGTTTTAGAACAGATCTTCCACGTGCCATCTAACAGAAATTATGATTTACCTAACTTCTAGAGACTAAAATAGGCTTTGCCTGTAATATATGATAATGTAGTAATGATAATGTAATGTAGGATAAAACAGTATGATGTGTAAAAGTTTATCTTCATGTCTCTATTGGTCCCATGTATAATTTTAAAATTAATTTATACATTAAAATATGAATCACACTGTGAATGTCCCTCAGTAGTTAGTCTAGGAAACTCAGAGATCAAGGATCCAGCAACCCCTTGCCACTCCTACTACCCCTGCAGACTGCAAAGCGATGTCTCAGTGCAGAGGAGCTGACTGGGACCTCTGACTTGTTGGTCATAAGCTCATATAAAAATAAAATTGTGATGCTACTCTATCTTAATATGTGCTTTTCTTAAAGCGAACATCAGTTTTAACCATTGTATTAAAAAAAATCCTATAGAAATGAAAAGGCTTCCTTCTACTTTTAAATTGAAAGTAGGCTTAAAAAGTTATCATATAGGTGTGAGGGTTTTAGATTTGTTTGAGGGGTGGTGTTTTATTTCACTTGGGAGGAAAATTTGGGTTTTTAATAATTGGAAATGTAGGCTTTTTTCCCCTTTTAAAATTTGTTTCCTATTTGGATTTATAGCTCCTGGGCCTGTTTAAACTTATGGACTTATCAGAAAACATACAAGTGCTTGATGTCACTAACTTCACAACACTCCACAAAGAAAACAAGCACCTTCCAAATAAATAAAATCTGGATCTTTTTAGAGTAGTCAATTTGCAAAGAAAAAAATACCTTTCATTCTTAAAGTTCATAGTGATAGAAGGAATCAGGTTAATGTACTGCTTTCCTAATCTGACTAATATTAATTTTATCTGGAGGAATGCTTCTGTGAATAAATCTTGTATGCAAGGCTGAACAGAAATTCTTTTGCAATATGATTTTTGCCATGTCAGATATTTTTGTGTCTCCAGTAAATAATTTTCTACTGACATTTTTATATAACCTACTGCATTTCATGCTCTCACAGTTTGAATTCATAAAACCAAAATTCAGATTTTTAATTTTGAAAATATTTATAAAATTAACGATGATAATAAAACAATGTTAACAAAATGTCAAGCCTAACATCATTCAGCTCTCTGAGAAGATTTGCACAATCAGTTTTGAATTAAAATGATGCCTTTTCCCTTGAGTAAAAATAAATAGAAAGAGTAATAGCATAATAAAAAAAATATAATTAATAACAATGATGATATCGGTTTTTTGTAGGAATATATGAGTTCGTGTCTTTGTCATGGTTTATTGGTAGAATAATGACTTGGAGAAAAACAAAAACAAATGTTCTTGTTCTGCAGGAGTTACTATACGAATGTTTTTTCTCTCTCTCTCTTTCAAACCAGAGAAGGAGTTGTAAAAAGGCAATGCTGACAGCAGATACACAAATCAGTTTAAAGTTATTCATAGTTCAAAGTTATTCATACTGAAAAGGTCACATCTTACCCAGGTTTCAAGATAAGCGTTTTTGAAAAAAAGCATATCAGTCCTCTTCAAGATTTTATAAAAAGGGATAAGGTTGTTAAAACATTTTATTTTCTCCCATATGTTTATGAGAATCTGAATGACATCAGAGATACAAGTTGTCCTGTTATTTCAGCCAAGAGAAGAAGTTTTCCCCAATTCTTTATTTCCTTTGATGTCTTAGGTGCCATCAGTGAGAACACCTACTGTTAGGTTGGGAGAATTGTATTCAATAGTAAGGAAAAGAAAAGGCAGCTCTTTATGCATAGAATAAAATAATCTAAAAACAAATTTTAAAAAAAATTTAAAAATTTAAAAATATTGAAAAATTTAAAAAATAGCAGAGAATTTACTGAGAAAAGAAAATCTTAAACAGGTAGGTATGCAGATTTTAAAATAACATTCACAACCATCAAAGAGTGTGATCTGATACAATGGTGTGGCATCACATTAATATAAAGAAACATAGGATAAACATATGTAAAATTGGTATACAATATACAGAGATTAAGAGACTTTGATGTAGTCACAATAGTTGTGTTTCATTTATTATTTGGACTGCATAATTTCATACTTATTATCACTGTGTAGTTGGGGAAGAAAAGAATAATCCATAGAAAGGTTTACTCTAGAGTGGATTGTGATGAAGCTACATCTGCCAGTCTGACTGTAGCTTCAGTTAGTAGTTAATCCAAAAGGTGTTTGTAGGATGCTCTAGTTTGGGAAAGGAAGGGATTTCTGAAGAAAGGTCTTTGGTATTGTTTTAGTCTTAGAACTTATAAAACTAGTGAAATTATACCAGAAAATTCAGTGGCTGTAATTTTGTAATTGCATAATATAGTAGTGACAGGTTGTATGCCTATGTAATGTAATTGTGGGAACTTTCTTTCCACTGAGATAGCTTATCTTGCATTTTTACTAAATTTATGTCCTAAGTCTTTTCTTGCATGAAAAATTTCTACAGAACACTGGTTTAACAGAACTTTACAATGTATAATTATCTTATTTTAATATTCAAGAATTAGGCAAAATAATAATTTCAGAGCATCTTATCTGAACTGCCTGACCTATCATTTTATCGCTCCATCATTTTATATACTCCATTCTTATTTATCTCTTAAGTTGCCTCCTTTCATTCATTCTCACACTGTCTCTGCACTTTTTTTTTCTTGTCATTCCTATAGTATTTTTAAAGAGAAATGAATGTAGTTGATCAGTAGTCAGTTGTCTTCTATCAGTGTAACTTTTTGGGCTTTACTGGATCTATTCCAATACGTATCAGAAGAGGAAATGTTAATCACTTCTTTTCCTTGGTTTTTAACAGTAGGACCAGTTCTTCTCTGGTTTTCAGACCCTGGAGCTGGAAGACAGGGATGGGGAGCAGAATGAAGCCCCTGTAATCCAAGAGAAAATTATCAGTAACATGCTGCACCACAACAAAATATGAAATCCATCTACAGGAAGGGTCGAAAGGAGGGTTCAGAGAAGTATAGGCCTGTCAGCCTGACCTCTGAGACTGGAAAGGTCCTGGAGCAGATCATGTTCAGCATCATGACACAGCATGTCAGGGGATGAGGACCAGTCAGTGGGGGTTTATGAAAGGCAGGACCTGCTTGACAAACCTGATCTCCTCCTGTGACAGGATGACCTGCTTTGTGAATGAGGGAAAGGTTGTGGATGTGTCTACCTGGACTACAGCATTTGACAACAATTTCCCACATCATTCTCCTGGAGAAACTCTTTGTTCATGGCTTGGATGGGTGCACTCTAAAAATCTGTCTCTGTGTCTGGGCCCAGAGGGTGGTGGTGGATGGAGTTGGATCTAGCTGATGGCCAGTTGTGAGTGGCATTCCCCAGGGCTCAGTACTGGGGCCAGTTCTGTTTAATACCTTAATCAATGATTTGGTTAAATTGATTGAGTGATCTTTCAGTCACTTTGAAGGTGACACTAAGCTGGGTGGGAGTGTTGATGTTATGGAGGGTAGGAAGGCTCTGCAGGGGGTCTGTACAAGCTGGATCAAGGCCAACACCAATTGCATCACTTTTATCATGACCAAGTGTCATACCCTGCACTTGGCTAACAAACCCCTGCAGTGCTACAGGTTTGGGACAGAATATTGTGAAAGCTGCTCAACAGTAAGGAATATGAGACTTAACATGATCCAGCATGGACCCAGGTGGCCAAGAAGGCCAGTGGCATCCTGTCCTATATCAGCAATAATGTGGCCATCGGTACTAAGACAGTGATGATGCTCCTGTACTCGGCACAGGTGAGGCTGCATCTCCAATCCTGTGTCCAATTTTGGTCCCCTCACTACAATAATGATATTGAGGCACTGGAGTGTGTCCAAAGAAGCGGAATGGAGCTGCTGAGGGAGCTGGGAGTGTTTTGCCTGGAGAAAAGGAGGGTCAGGGGTGACCTCATGACTCTTTACAGCTACCTGAAAGAAGGGTGTAGTGAGGTGGGGGTCAGTTTCTTCTTCCAAGTAACTATTGATAGGACAATACAAAATGGCCTTAACTTGTGTCAGGGGGGGCTTAGATGTAATATAAGGGAAAATTTTTTTCCCTAAAACAGTTGTCAAACATTGGAAGAGGCTGCTCAGAGAATTCGTGGAGTCCACATCTCAGGAGATATATTAAAGATGTGTAAATGTGGTGTTTAAGGACAAGGTTTTGTGATGGACTTGGCAGTACTGGTTTGGACTCAATGATCTTTAAGGTCTTTTCCAACCTAAATGATTCTCTGATTCTAGATACCACTATAATAAACATGATCAAACATGTACTTCTATTCACTTCTTTACTACCATCTATATCAATGTATTATCTTTCATTGTCATGTGGCAATTAATTTATGGTCTTGCAAGGCTTTTGTAAAGGACTTTATCCTAAGCTTTTCAAGCATTCAGATACATGCTCTTTCTCCCCTGTAATACTTTTTTGAAGACTGCCATCTTCAAACACAATTTTTCATTTGTTTTATGTTTTTTACTGTCTGGACTGTGCTCTTCTGAATGTGATGACTTTCATTATTGTTTTTTATCAGTTTTCCAAAACCCAGTGTATTAATGGCCCTTTACCTATCAGTTTTCCTTAGCAGTCTTGTTGAAATTATAGCGCTAATTCGTTGCATCTTAAATGTCTTTTGAATGTCATTTGAAAAAAAAAAATTAACAGAGGATTTTATACCAATCTTACTTCAAAAGAAATAAACTGAATAATATACGGGTTTTGTTTCCTTTTCCTGAAGGCAGAAGAGTGGAGTGAGGGGCATGAAAGTTACCCATTAAGCTTTTTTTGAGCAGAGGACTTCCAAATCTAATGTAAATGTTCTACTTGCTAATCAAGTCTCTACAGCCAGACTGTGTAAGACTGCAACATATGCAGTTCTGCTATCATGTTCTAAATGTATTTTAGCTTCAATAATAAAACAAATATCATTAATTTTGTAGTGTAATAAAGGACGAAAAATAATACTGTCAAAAAAGAAAAGACCATTTCATTTGGAAGTGCTTTTCCATTTTGCAGATAGGAATTATTTCCTTTCCTTTCTCTTGGAGAATTTTTTTCCCAACGAGTAATTTATTATATTTTTAATATTTTTATGATAATTTAAATTTAATTTTATTAATTATATTTTTAATATTTTTTTCCAATGAGCTGTTTGAAGTGAACTTTATAGATACCATTATGTATAGCTGTAGTATCTTTTCTTCTCTTTTTTTTTTTCTCCTCAGGCAAGGCAAAAAAGGTTATCTTAGTTCAAAGTCTATGTTGCTATGTCATATTTTTATCAGTTAGGTCTGATCCTTATGAATTGATGCTAATGATCTATGAACTACTTTGTCTTAACTTTTTATAGAAATGTTTTGCCATATAGAATGTCAAGGAACATTATGTTAGAGAAACTTAAAGAGAAAAGTGACCAGGAATGTCATAATTTGTGAATCCAGTAACAGCTGCATGTAAATCTTTAAGAGTTCTTTCATCTCTCTTGAGCTCATTAGCTGTAATAATCTTCCTGATTCTGGGTCAGTCATTGAAGTGTAAAACTCTCAGGGATATGATTATATTTACCTGTTGTTAAGACAATTTTTTTTGACATCCAAGGACTGATGAGAAGGGTAACTGTAGCTAATGCTTCTGCATTATTCCTTAGGCATTTTGGAAACCTTGTAACTCAGCCAGATGGAATATTCCAGTATGTTTCTTGACATTATCTCAATGTCATCTTCCCTTCTAGCAGGTAATGCAAGCCACAGAAAGGTTATTAACTTGAGTAGGCAATTAATTCCCATAAAATTAAGTTTTAAAGACAGGTTAAAAGATGTTTTCTCTCTTTATATGTTTTAAAAGAATTTCTGTTGACAATCATGAATGTTTTTATCCCATTCCTAAAGATACTATCTCTACCTTTTTTCTTCATTTCTACAGTAATATGAAGATTAGAAAAGTAGTATTTAAACAAATTGTCCATAAATGCAGCATACAGTTTATTACAATTAAGACTTGCTTAAGAAAAGAATTCATGCAGAAGCTAGAAGGAAATACTTAAAAAATTTGAGAAGCTGATTGCAAAAAATATGTGATGAAACCAAATAAACTAGTAAATATAAAAACATAGTGTTACCAAGATGTTGAAATATTGTCCATCATACACTGATATAAACATGGTAATGTTTAAAAATTCTCCTTATATGAGAATTTTAGTATTTGGTGTCCTAAATGAAATTAATTGTTAAAAATACATATATATATAAACTGTTAATAAGTAATATAATTTAATTAAATTTTTTCTTGTATTGTTCATAATATATTAAGATAACTCAGAATATTTGTACTTAAATGGTCATTAAAGAAATACATTTCATGGATGGCAAAAATTTGGTGCTGTGTTATTTCAAAAATTGAGATGTATTAAGTACAAGACTTAACACCTAGAAGGAAATCTGCTAAGCAGGCTGGAATTACCTGGTATTTTTTCCAAAGCATGGCTTTAATATAATATTAGACCCGTCAATATTTATGGATTTTAAATTAAAATGAAATCTATATCTTGTCTCTGTATAAAACCGGAATCTTTAATTGGTTGTGAATTGAAAGAAACAAGTTGTTTTGATTTATTCCTGCTCACATGAGAAAAATCAATTCAGAATTTCATAGAGGCATGAACAATTTTAAATAGATTATTTCAATTATTCTTGCTCTTTATTAGTCTGTGTGGGGTCATTAACCCTATGAACATTTAGGATTACAGATTTAAATAAGGAAAATATTAATCAAATCTAAAGGCAAAGCACACTAGAATGTCTCATATTGAGAGTCTGCATAATTGTTTTGCTGAACAGGACCATCTAGGAAGGTGTTATTATTAACACCATAATTATTGATAAATTATTTTTGACAAAGCATTGTTAATAAGAATAAATACAAATTTTTCTGTGGTGTTGATAAAGTACAAAGAAAGAAAGAAAGTTAAATCTTCAGAATCTCTCCATGCTGAATACAATTTTGAAATATGCTTCAATGTAGTTAAACGGTATGTTTTATTAGATAAATAGGGTTGGACTTCATTGTCTTAAAATTCCTGCTGGACTATCGGGGGTTTTGAGTGCAATTGAAGAATTTTTGTGAGGTTGTTTTGTGAACAGAATCACAAAGTATAAAAAGGATCTAGACAACAAGTCCCACACTTTCTAAATGAAATCTAAAAATACATTGACTTTTCCTGGTAAATAAATAGTCTTATTCTTATCAGGAACAACCTTATTCTCAGCATTTCTGAATATTTGCTATACACATTCTTGGTATCTAATCTTCCATTTCAAATTAAAGCTAATGGGTTAGTTTCATTTGGTGGCTAATACTAAGTCAAGTGGCACTTAAAAAAATTGTCACAATTTAAATTGATTCTGTTCCCTCCTTTTGTTCTTATAACATTTATCAGACAAAGACAGCTGCAATGCACTCTAACATTATTATTTTCAAAGGTAACAACTTGGAGTGGTGATTTGTTTTGTTTTTGAAGTACTGACAAGTCTTCTCTGAAGTTTCTTATTGTACATATGATGAACTTTCACAGAGCTTTAATGAACTTCTAAGCCTTGAAAAATATTGCAGAATATATGCATGGAGATATCTTTCTTTAAATTGAGACTTAGTCAGCTTTCTGGTGAGTTCTAAGAGTTACTCTATTAATCAACTCAAATCAGTGTTTAACCTTGAAATAGCAGTTCATATTACATATTCAAAAAGTCTTTCAATATTAATGATCACACTTTCTTAGGAGGACACAATTTATTTTATAGCCTAGCAATCTGGATTTTTGAATGCACTAAGCAGTAGTTGTATGCCTATCCCTGCAGCATCAATCATATGCAGTTTGCCACCATAATTCAACAAAGTCGATACATCCTTTACACTCAAGAAGTAAGTGGTATTTTTTAGAAGTTATTGGGTTCACTGTGCATTGACTTCAGCTTACTACAATGTGTTAGTAACCTAGCCACATCCCTCAAATTACAAAAAAAGTAATTAAGAGAAACTTAAAAATATAATTATGTTTTGTTTGAAAATTCTGTAATTTCCATGCAGACAGGGTAAATTATTCATACTGGATGTGGATTTCATTTTTGCTTTATTGCACTGATAGCATAATCACATCGTCCTAATTATAGAGATAGAAAATGAAAGAATATACCACCCCTTACTCCTAAATAAATTTCTACTAATGACTACTTAAAATTCATCATTGCATCACATTTTGCACCAATACAGAAGTTTTCTAGCAAAAACCTGTGTGGGAAGGAAGGAGTCAGAGGGTTGCTGCTAGGTTGTCTTTCAATGAGTACTATTCTTTCTCTGTAGCACTTGTTCAAATGCTTCAGATTGTTCATTTAAAGCTGTTGCTGCTGGTCACTGGTGTAATGTGAACTGGGGCACTCTCGAAAATTAGTGTGGAGCATTCATGTGCTACACCTGCAGAACCAATACCACTTTCAGTTTCTCTTGAAGAGCTGATTAAGCTGTAGTGCTATTACGCACTCTTTTCTTCACTGCCATGTCTCCATCAACTCCACCCTGTGCACAAAAAGAATTGATTTAGGATTTGACAGAGGAAGAGGGCAGCTGAGCAGCCTACTTATCTTCTGTACTTCTTGGATCTGGGGGAGAAACTGTTACTCAGAGCTGAAACAAACCAGCCTGGTGGTCCTGCCATTACCAAGAGGAGATGGCTTCAGTTATTACTGAATGTCAGAACATGCTGACAAATTTCACCTGGCTGTGCTGGCCATGTGGCATTTTGCACATGCTACACTGATGGCACCAACAATGGCAACTCTGTGTTGTAATGTGCAAGTAGGAAATGGAGACCAGACATTGAGTATGCGCTGCTCAGGTAGCTGGCCCTCACCTTTTTCAGAAAAGGTAAAGAAAACACTACAAACCTTACAGGTAAAATTACAAGTAAATACTGAGGTTTATAAGTATTTGTCCACTTTTCCATGAATTTACTCCTGCCCTTGTCTTGCTTGAGAAGAAAAGTCAGTAATATAATAATTGGAAAGGACTAAACTGTAGATGTCTTCGACACCTGTGGAACAAGTGTCTAAGTTGACCTAGATATTTAAATTTCTGTCACAGCCAACAGAATGGAGTCAGCTTATTTGATTGCAGTGTGAAACACAGGACTAAGCATCACCAAATCTATTGTCCAGGACTTGACTGATAATAGCAGAAGCCTTGCTGCTAGGACATTGTAAGCACCCACATTTAATCAAATTGCATTCTTTATATCTCATTTATAAGCAGATGAGAGAAGAATAAATGTCAGTACTGGAACATAAAGATGACTTAAGCCCATGGACTGCATTCAGTAGCTAGAGGATTCTGGATACACTGGCAGGAAAGTTACTGGACATGCAGTTACGGCTGAAAAATAAATCTGCTTTTACAGAAACACAATTTGCAAATTTGGATTCAATCCTAAGTAACAAATTTAATGAAAACTAAGACACTCTAGAAAATATGAGCATGAAGCTGACTTCCAATTAACCTGTGTCAAATACTCTGTGGGACACATAAATTGAGGGAACACAGAGATTGAAGACTTGAAATTGAGTTTAGTATACCCCAGTAATTACTGTGAACAGCCAGCTATTACATGGGGTGTCACTCTTAGACCAGAAGTTCATGTTGGCACTAAGAAACCGTAATAAAAATATATTTGGATATATATTCAAAGAGGACTTGATTTAACAAATGTTACTATATGGAAGGAAAAAAAAAAGAGATAAATAGTTATACCCAAATATTCCAATCAATTCTGCTTGCAGCTGCACCAGCTCTCACTGAAGAGAGTGCCACACAAGGAGGTCACATCTCTGAGATTGGTACTTTGATACAGTCAAGACTTTTTCACTCTGGTGCAGTCTTACTATGCCCCATTTCTCTGGTAGTTTTATACCAAAACTCAATCCAAATTCCACTCTTACACCATACTCAGGGTGAGACCGAGCCTTTCCTCATCCCAAAAATCATTTTTGGCTATTAAAATAATATTTAATTCTCTATTTAAGTATTTTAGGTATGTGTTCTTTCTTTCTTTCTTTCTTTCTTTCTTTCTTTCTCTTTCTTTCTTTCTTTCTTTCTTTCTTTCTTTCTTTCTTTCTTTCTTTCTTTCTTTCTTTCACATACCTTCATATATACAGAAATCAAATATTTTAAAAGTTTCCCATGAAAAAGGCTGTCTCTGTATTCATATTTGTTCTCTTATAAGCAGACATTTGGCTTTGCTGTAAAGAAGTAGAGAATCAGTACTAACAATGACATGTCTTTGGTTTAGGGAAAGAAAACAGCATAAAACAAAAGTGAGGTCCCTAATATTTATACTAAGAGAATGTTATTTTTTTAATGTCAAAATATAAATCAAAGTAAAAAAAAAATGTACCATCCTGAAAATTTTGTTAGGCAAGACACTGCTATTATCTGATATTTAATAAAAAGAATATGACCTGAGAAAGACACAAAGGTTTCTCTCCTCTGTTTTCAATTGAACAAGCTCTAATACTTTATTGAGATTCTTTACTACTGGGATATTTCAGTGCAGTACAATTTGTTTCAAAGTAATAGCTTTCCTGTTAAAGCTAGTTTGTCATGTCAGAGAGGAGGATTATTCATGATAAGCCACTGGCAATATTACCAGTAATTTTTAAAAAATGTAGGGTACTGATTAATTTCAGAAATATTAGCTACTGAAAGCAGCCATCACTGCTGCAGAATGGATGAGACATTTGGAGTAACAGTTGCCAAAAGGTGAAATAAGCTAAAACTGGGGAACACATCAATTACAGATATAAAGTCACCCACTAGAACAGAAAATGACGTGTTTCGCTTACATGATCAGAAAAAACCCTGGACCCTGCTGAGTATTAATGACTGGGAGGGAGGAACTGAATGTCCGAGATTTGGGCTATTAAATGACAAATTGTCATTAAGTATCAAGAAATAATTAGCATCTTCTCCTTTTTTTTTTCCTGATATAAGCTCAAACCCAAGAAGAAAGATTTAGTCTAAACATCTGCATTTTTTCCCAGGCATACACTATTGGCATGGGAGTAGTTATGTAATAGTATGTAAGAGGCATTAGTGAATACACAATACCTAGCACATTAGTCCACAAAGTATGTCCAAATTCCAATCAGCAGATATGGCAGAAAGTAAGCAATATGTTAGATTCCTTTGTTCCATAAAAATGAAGATATTTTGCTGATAATATCTCAGTATTTATAAGGATAATTTTTAAAAATAAAATGGCATTAACTCTAAAACAATTTCATATTCCAAGTATGCTATTCATATTCAGAGCTACTTGCCTAAACATTTTTTCTTCCTGTTTCTGCTACTTCAGTGCTGCAGTTTGACTTTATTCTTTTGTGGGTTTTTGTTTGTTTGTTTGTTTGTGGTTTTTTATTGTTTGCTTTTTTTTTCCTATTCTTAAACATTTTGTATATACTCCTTTCTTATGACTTTTCACACAACCTTTTTGTCTAACTTTGTTCTGCATCCTCAGTTCAGGTGACCCAGCATTTTTGGCCAGAAGATGTTGTTGGTAGGAATATGGAAAAGGGTAACTGGTCAGTTCTGGAGATCAAATGAGTTTTTCTTTGATGATGAGCAGGTGTGATTGGGTTTTCGTTTGTTTTGCTGTTTGCAGTTTTCAATGGAGCAGGGAAGACACCAGTGATGCTGTTAAATATTTATGCCTCTTTCACCTTTCTGCAAGCGGTCACAATGTATCTTCAACTTTTATCAAAACAAGTAGAGAGATAATCTTTTCTTGATGGTGATGGCTTTATATGGGGATGTTTATCTCACATGGTAGGCTGGAAACATCAGCTGGGGTGGATGAGTCAGTTCATGTTGTCTGTCTGGACCTCGAAGTCATAGTAAGGGCAGATGGCCAGGGGTACTTCTCATCAGCTGATGTTTAAAACCTGTCTGTTCACATCAGCTCCTAATATTTTGCCATGCTGATTTCCTCTTTAGCAACTTGAGATATGAAGTTCACCTGTCCGCCTCTACAGTGAAGCAGGTTTTCTCTAGAAAGGACCAGAATAAATATATAGAGTAATAGCAAAAGCCTCAATAGCCCTGTGACCATTGGGACCAAAATAAAATCTGAAACAACATTCAATTGTATTGCTCAGCTCTGTAACATTTTAGCATTCTTCTCTCTACTAAATAGTGTAAAAAAATCAAGAAGGTATCAGTGCCAGGGAGTTGAGCACACTTGTACACTTTTTGTTGCAGAACAGTTTTAATGCCTTCTCTAGAAATCTTTTCACGTCACGACTTTGAAGTACTTTCCATGGTATGGAGAAATAAATCTCTGATTTACTTTTTATATGTTAAATATTACATATTTTACATTCAAAACCTTCAGTGATTATATTTTCTTTTTAAATGGAAATAATGGGA
>VWYI01036070.1:0-28963 GCA_013399455.1 Anthoscopus minutus | reverse complement strand
CCCCTTTCCCCTTTCCCCTTTCCCCTTTCCCCTTTCTTTTTCCCCTTCTCCTCCTTCCTCCTTTCATTTCTTCCCTTCACTAGATTATGTCTCTGTGTAAATCTCTTTACAGTGGTCCATATATCCCAGATCTGAGATTTTAATGAACCAAGTATATAATTACAGAGGCTTACTGTATATGCCAATGGTCTTTAAATTTAGGAAATTGTCTCAGCAATATATTGTCTGTTTTCCTGTCACATTACAATTAATTTGAAAACCAATTAATGCTACTGGACATTTGAACTTTAAAAGTGTAGTACTAAATCTATCTTAAATTCTTCAGAATTTACTTCTGTTTCAAATATTCTTTTGTAGAGGGTATTTCCTTATATTTCACTACTGCCAAGAGCAAATACTCTTCAAACACATTATTAAGTTACTGTTTCCCTTAATTAAGAATTTTCTTATTTACTAATTTTACAGTATTAATAATTAATTATTCTGATATGGAAAACTCAATTACTCTTTATATTTTTGCAAACAAAAATTCACCAAGCCCTGTTATCTATTAATGCCCTAGAAGTACAAAGACCTGTACTTTAAAGCAAAGTAAAGTATAAACTGCTTAAGAAGCTATAATTAGACCTGTTACTGCAGTGGTTATATTTACAATTGTTTTCATGAAGTTCTCATGAAAAGAACCGGCTAATTTATCAGCATGTTTTAATAAAATGAAAATTTTACTCCAAGGTATTTTATTTACAAATCAGTTTGGAAATCTCTGCAAGTCGAGATTTATTTCTAAAAGAACATAATACTTCAAAATACTATCGCCAGTACATAGTATTCTGTGTGTGGTCTTCCCTGTCATTTTGACTTGCTTGGAGATGGTTCTTAGCTAACTTCACAAATATCACAATTTAATTATGAAATTAATAGTTTCTCAGAACACAAATTTGAATTTTAAAACCAGCAAATAAAGAGCATTAAAAGTCTTTGGACATGTGGTTAGCTTTGCAGAGAAAGGAACAGTGAAAAGGAGTATGTTTCCTATGTTATCAAACACAAAATTTGCCTGAATTTTCAGACGTGCCTTTGATATGGGCTTTAGGGCTACTGAGAAGATTCCTGATACAATTTCTGATTGTATGATGGTTACTTTTCACTTTTCAAGTGGAGGAATTGCAGGAAGAGCTGGTAGATGAAGAAAGAGTGCAATCTCAGAATATTAATGAAAACAGTTTTCACAATTAATTCTCCTAAAATGAGGAAGTCATGGCTCAAAATATTTATTCTTAAATACAGGAGAGAGAAGCAGGATGACCAAAGGCCACTGAGATGGAAAATTCCATTTTTTTAAATCAAAATTATCTTTAAAAAATCCCTCACAATCCTTTAATATCTATCTATACTCTCCCCAAACATAAAAAATGTGATTTCCCTGCAATTCTGTAGTGCTCATATGTATGAGGAGTATTAAATATGGCAGGATTTCAATCCCAGAGAGTATTTTTCATTTGTTCTGTGATGAGATTCCAAATGTCCTCTCTTGTTTTTATGTCCAGTTCTATTGCCCAGATGCTTGTCACATCTGAAAGATTACCCTTATCTGGCTGCATGAGCAAGGAGGCAGTTGTTCTGGAACAGATGATCCCTTGTCTACAAGGCACTGAGTTATTATGTGAGGAATAGGAGAGAAGTATTGAAACATCCTTAGAAGGAAAGTTAATTACATACTGGGGATAAAATCCTGGGTGTATTTCAACTGACTTTGTTGAAACCAGCCTTTCATCTAGTGCTAGAAATGCTTTTAAAATAGAAGAAGAAAACTATTCCCTGTCAGAGAGTTATGTATAAACCAAAGTAATTAAATGCCTAACGGTAAGTTAAAACCCCCTCTACTCACCTGTGAAGGTGGTAATTTGATACTGAATGACTTAGAGGTTTCTAGACTTATGTCTCATCTTTTTTAAAATTCCTCAAAGACTGACAACATTATTGAAGTTAAATCCTCTTTGTTTTCAGTTACAGGAAATGACAAAGTTTTCTGTTGTAGAACAAGAAATTCAAACAATGGCAATGAATATTTATTTCAATACATGCAATAAAAATGGTATGGGTACTTTTGTTACACGAGATCTAGCTTATTTTGCTAGCTTTCCAATTTAAGCCTTCTGATGCTCAGAATGTATTCCATATGAACATGAGTAGTCCTGCTGTTTTTTAGACCTTATGTTTCTTCAAAGAAGTAACGCACTCAAGGTTGACAGGAGAGAACAGAAACTTTTGTCCTTCTAGTAGTTTTCACAACTAAGTGAAAGCATGACTTTGAAGTGGAAGACCAGACTAAAAAATGTTTCTAAACCTCTTTCAGAAAATGTGTCTGTAACAGAGATAAAAAATTACTCTCTGGAGGAAAAGCAGTACCTCCAGAAAGTGTTTCAAATATGGTGATAATATACAGTGATTGTTTCTTTTTGACAGTTATTATGTACCTGTTCCACTGATTAAGTTATAAAGCTTCCAGTCAACCCTACCAAAAAATTGGAAAAGTAATTTTGGTACCTTGCTATAGCTTATGCAAGGGGAAGACAATCTATCTTATTAAGTTATTTACCAAAGAGTATAACCATCTTTCTCATAGTCTTAAAATGATACAAATCATGGATAAAAGTTAAACTTCTTTTGAAAACTTAGTAGTGTCTAAGCTTCATTATGTCCCAATTTCCAGTAAGTTGTTCAGAGAATTAGCATCAGAATATCTTGTTTGAGAAAGCAAATGTTTTTTAGAACAAACTGAAACAAAATGACAATGTAGTTAAGAAATCCTCAATTACTTGGAACTCCTAAGACTTGATTATCAGACAGGCTCTTCAATGTTCTTTTTATACTTCATAAACACAATATTTTTGTGGTATTTTGGTTCTTTTTATAATAAGGCTTTATTGAGCAGGTCTGAGTTTCCCTTAGGCTACAGAGTCTTAAATCAAGGAAGTTTGCTTTATATGTCAAAAACCCCAAGAATTATTTACAAAAATAGAAAGTAAAAAACAACCCAAACATATATATATTACAAAGAAGTTATAACCATGAGAGTTGGAGAGGTTTACGTTCCAGGAACACATTACAGAAAACTTGCAGTACCTAGAGGAAGTCTACAAGAAAGCTGGAGCAGGACTTTTTAGAAGGATGTGTAAGACAAAGGGAAATGGCTTTAAACTGACAGAGGATATTAGGAAGAAATTCTTCACTGTAAGGGTGATGAGTCTCATGAGTTTAGAACTAGCTAAACTCACCAGTGCACTTACTCATTTTTTGTTGTGAGATATGATTTTAAGATCAGACAACAGTTTTTTCATATGAAAACACAGTAGAATGAGAAGGAGGCTCGCAAGCTGCTGGACACATGGGGTTGGAAGACAAAAAGGTAGAGAGTAAGATGGAACTAAGACCAGTGCATTAAAGGAGATGATAACATTTCATATTTGTACTCATGTGAAAAAGTCAATAAATTTCACTGGAAGTTAAAATTAGTGAAAGGAGGCTCATTTGATGCAGAAAAGAGACATAATGGGAATGGATAAGCATAAATTAAAGAGAATTAAAACATGATGAGAAGTGATAAAAAGGTAAATTTCAAACACACTTCAAAGTAAAATGCAGTCATCACATCTGATGAGAGCATCTCAGTTTTATAAATGGGCTTAAAGATCTGGGAATGAGGTATGTCAGGATAATTAAAGTTGAGATAGAAATAAATATTAGAACATTAGAAATAAATATTGATCTTATCCAATACTGGATAAGATTGAGAGCAGAAGGAAAGGATTCACAGCATAGGTTGACATCACTATGAAATCTATCTCTGTAGAACTCCAGTAGGTTCCTTCAAGTGCTAACAAAAAGAATGAACATAGAGGAACCATAAAATCTAAGGTGATGATAATACAAGTGAACAGAAAGAGAAACCAGCAGAACAGAAAAGAATTAGCAGAACAGTCTGGATTGATTTAGGGTCAGCATGAAAAATAACCAGTCTTTGCTGCCAAATACAATCAGGTGATCAAAGACCACAAAGAGAAAAAGAGAAACATGCAAATGTTTCTCCACATTCTCCACAAAGACCACAAAGAGAAACATGCAATGAGCATGAGGAGAGATAAGTGAAAAAGTAGATGTATTCTGAATGGAAGACAGATATCATTTAGGGGGACAAGAGTAATTTTGCAAATAGATATATTGCACAAAATAAAGGGATGTGAACATGGATGGCATGGCCAAGGAATACTTTAAGATAGAATTGACTATGTTTTAAGATAAGTGCAAGTGAAAGAAATGAAAGGAGATCACGTCATCAGAAAAGATATTGAAGAAAAATGTAGCATATGAACAAATCATCTTCCATTTCCTTGGTTTTCTCTTAAAATAAAAGAAAGAAAGTATTAAAAGCTTAATTAAAAGGAAATAAGCAACTTAGAAATTTACAAGTGTGTTAATTAATGCAGACTCAGTATAATTATCTTATGGTAATGACTATTATTAAAGAACAAACAAGGGAGATTAAGATTAAATGAATGGCATGGAGCACTTGTAAGGTGAAAGGTGTGGAAATATGTTATTAAATATTATAATTGAATGGTCAGGAGGAAGACAAAAAGCCAAAGACAATCTTGTTGGGTATTGAGTGAGTATAATTATGGGACATTCAAGGGCAAGGGGTATGGACATGATGTAAGAACTACTTGCTTTGTTAGAAGGCATTGGAAGTTGAATAAATGGATTAAGAACTGTTGTTACTGATGCTCACAATAATCTCACAATGAATCAATGGATGACTGAAATCAGGAAGAGGAGCTGTGTTTTCTGATTTCAAGAAGTTTATTTAACCATGTAAAATTGATGAGAATTAAACATCTGAATTTTAAAATCTGGCAGAAAAGAATGCAACAGAAAGTTTGAATCATACTAGCTATTAAGAGAATCTCATGAGTGCTGTTCATACTTATTTCAACAAGAATTTATCTTTTCTAGTCTAACTTCAAGCTTTTCAAAATTCTTTATTGTGTGCTTTGAATAAAACCTTTCCTTTAATGAAAAGCAGTTTGCAAGTAAATTCTGCTTGGAATGCTGGTTCTGAAATCTAAATGAAAAAGATCACAGTATATACTACTCGTTATTTCAGCATGAATTTTACCTCTTGAAAATAAATGTCATGTTTTCCACATTTGATCAGACCAGTCAGTTAATGCACGCTGTCTATTTTGATCATACCCAAGTTGCAATGCCAAGGTGAAGAGCATCACAGAATGTATTAACATATGAAAGCAGAGATTAAAGTGCATGTTGTGCACATGGATTCTGTTGGCATGATTTTTTATTTTACAGACTAAAAGAGCAGACCTATCAAAATCAGACTTCACCGTTGGTTTGTTTGGGGTTTTTTTCCAGTATTGGAATTAAAAGTGTATCTTCTGACACGTGCATAGCTGTGCTACATTCTGCTAGTCATCTCTTAAAAACATCCAAGTTATAGCATCTTGCAGCACATGAATAATTCTCTTTTGTTACAGTTTGAATATGGAATAAAAGGAGTAATTGGAACTTTTATATGTCACGAATGTTTGCATTTCATATCAATGTATGATTAGGACTAATTATTGCATTGAGTATGAAGCATGACACTCCTTAATACGTAGCATGTTATCTCACAAGGCTCTGTTCCCCCATAGTTGTGACTCTGAGGTCTTTTAGTTGGTGGTTTTTTTGGATTTTTTAGGAGGGTTGTTTAGTTTTGTGGTGGTTTTTTTCTTTTGTTTTGTTTTTAATTTCCTTTTTGGAATTTTTTTCTAAAATATAATTTTTTTTTTAAAGAGTAGACCTATTACAGATGAGACTTTTTTACTAGTTTGTATTGAATTAACAGAATAGTCCATATGTAATTGAAAACTTTCATGAAATAGATACAACGACAAAGGTTCTAAATTCTGGAGCTGCATTATGATCTTGAGTCAAAGTTTATACCGTGCTTACCACACTTTGTCTGGAGAGATGGATGAAAATTAACAGTGTATGCTATTTAATTTTCAAGTCTTTCTCTAAGTTTTTTCTCTAATTCTATTGAAGTAGGCCTCAGCAAGAGATTTGTAGGAAAAACTAGATTGATAAATATGTGCACACAGATACTTAAAAAGTCTTATTATAGTGATTGTACTTGGTAGGAAGTGTTAAAGTTCTAGGAGGTAGATCTTATGGGTAAATATTCTGATTTTCCAAACATCATGCGCAAAAAATGCATTCCAAAAGATTTTTAAAGTGTTAAATAAAACAGCTGAGCTTAAATAATAAATAATAACACATAAAGAGGATTTAAAAATAGTTCAAGTATATGAGGGAGATGCAGAAAGAGATAAATAAAACAGACTCCTAACAATGAAGGTTGTGCAGGCACTGATATGAGAATGAATTCTCTAAGTAACTTGCAGTAGAAGGAAAAATTTGCTATACATGTCAGATGAGGTAAACAAAACCCTAATTACTTTCTAAGAGTATCTTCCCTTCACTTTTTGTCGTATATATTTATGATGCACTGATAATTGTATTAAAAAAGCAGTCATACTTCATAAGATACATCTTTTCCTACCATTGTAAATATACATGAAAAAGCTGAGATAAAAAAATTGTACATGACACTTCTGTTGTCAAGAAAAGTTATTTTACAGCATAGCAATACAAAAGTGTAGAATCTTAGAAGATTTCTGCTTAGTACTTCAGGGAAAGGGATCTCTGTACATTTAAATGCTCAGCATGACGACAAGTTTGTGAATGTGCCATGAAGAAGATGATTTAATGAGCTCAGATATATACATATGTGTATAATTTAAGAGTTGGCGTCTGGTTTGTTTGTTTGTAGTTTGTTATGAAATGTATATCATGTTTCTGTGAAAGAGCAACTCAGTGCTTTGTGCTTTCTCTCATATGAAATCCCTCCACTAGAAGAGGGGGCTTGCTCTGAGCATTCTTGGGGAAGAGAAGCTTCAGGGGTGCAAAGGGAAAAGTGGGAAAGCTGATCTAATATTTAAGGGATAAAAGAGCAGAAAGCCTGGAGATGGAATGTAGACCTACATTCAGAATACAGACCTGGTGGAAAATAAAATTATCCTAAAGTCTTAAAAGAGTTAATGCCATAACTGAGCATTAGAACTTGAAATAAAAATATAGAAAAGGACCTGCCCTGCCAGTGCACAGTGACTTGTGAGAGACCTTTTAATAATTCTTCTTGTTCTCTTAGTTTTCTCAGGAAATGGATTTTCTATATAAAAAGAAAATTTTTTATAGACCAAGACAAATTAAAGTTTAAATGTAGGGGTAATTTCTGACATTTGAGGATGCTAACTTTAAAAAGAATCTATCAGCAGAGCTACTTTACAGTTTTGATCCACTGTGCTGAAGTCGGCTGGGATAGACTTAATTGTCTTCATGGTAGATCCTATGGTACAATGTTTTAGATTTGAGACCAAAACAATGCTGAGCATTTTATCAGTGCCTACACATCATCCAGGCTTCCTCTGCTTCTCAGACTTCTGGGAGCAGACAAGAAGGTGGGAGGGGACACAGATGGCACACAGATAACCCCAACCAATGAAAAGGATGTTCTAGAATATATGGCAGCATGCTCAGTGATAAAAGCTGATGGAAAGAAGCAGGAAGGGACCACGTTCAGGGTTATGGTGTTTCTCTTCCCATGTAATCATTAGGCCTGATGTAGGCCTGCTTTCCTGGAGGTGGCTGAACACCTGCCTGCCAAAACAGTCAATGAATTCCTTCATCTGCTTTGCTTGCACACCCAGCTTTTGGTGTACCTAATAAACTGTCTTTGCCTCAACAACAAGTTCTCTCACTCTTACTCTTCTTTCTCTCCTCCATCCCACTGTGGGGGAATGGAGGTGAGGATGTGAATGTAGTGTATGAGGGAGCATCCATGGGGACCTACCTGATCACTGCAGTTCAACAACACCCACATAGTGTCAGTCAAAACATGTAAATTGTTAATGTTTGCATGAGGGTAATGTAATGATGCAACAGACGGCCATTTCAGATTGAGCCCTGTAGTACAGAGTTTACATAACCCAGAAGTATTGACTGGGAAAATCTTGTTCATAATAAATAGACTTTTCAGCCTTCTCCAGAGCCAAAATACATGGAGGAAAAGCACAAGGTTAATAGGTGTAACCTGCATCAGACCTGTATGCAACGAAACTTATTTACTCTTCCTTTTGACTAAAAAGAAAGGGAATTGATGTGAATACTTTGCTTCATAGTCAAACAAATCAGCCATAGGTGTTGTTATATATATTTATTTTCAAAGATGCTACCATATGTCTTTAGATAAACAGTATGGAAAACACATTTGTTAAGTAGGTGGGATTGTTTTGCATTAAGTGGCCAGCATTTGTATAAAAACATGGCCTTTACCTTTCTAAATGTAGTAGTTGCTAAGAAATACTTTGACACTTTTTTCAGAAATCATGAATTCTAGTGATGTATTCTATTGAAGGTTGATATAAAAATGGATTACTAACTTTGGTTTCCTTGGTATTTTTTTAGGATTTATTTATACCTGTGGTGGAACTTTAAAAGGACTTAATGGCACTATAGAAAGCCCTGGCTTCCCATATGGATATCCAAATGGTGCAAACTGTACCTGGGTTATAATAGCAGAAGAAAGAAACAGGATACAAATCGTCTTTCAGTCTTTTGCTCTAGAAGAAGAATATGATTATTTGTCATTATATGATGGACATCCTCACCCTGCAAACTTTAGAACAAGGTAAAGAATAAATATTATTAAAATCTAACTCGTAGTAATAAATTAAAATATATATGATAAATTGTTAAAGCTAATGTTTTAAAATTATGGATTCTTTCTTATTTAGTCTTTAAGGTGAGTTTCCTCATTAATCATTGGTGTAAAAATGTATATCGTGCTTTAATTCTAGTTAAAGTAACTACTGAAATTAATCTAGCCTTCATAAAATTAATCTCAACAAAATGTAATTCATTAAGAAGCACACGAGCATGGATAAATTAATGTAAAGTGAATATGAGAATGTGGAAGTCTCAGTTTACTTGATCTATCAGCCGTGGAACTTCTGTAACCTTTGCAACAGGGAACTGTTTATAGTGTATACTGTTTACAGAGATAGTGTTTATATTACACTGTTTATAGAGATCAGGAAAATTTCATTAAGATAGACTAGGTAATTTTTGTGCATGTGTGTGTTTGTATATGAACATCTAACAAAAAGTGTTTACAAAAGTGAAAAAATCCATTTGAGATATCAAGAGTTTGATGTACCACAGGAGATATCAGAATTTACTTCAGAGTCTTAATCCAGATGTTCAGGTCTGGAAGGCTGCAGCTTATGGAGTACATAGTAATTGTACAATACCAATAGATACATTAGTCATACATTTGCTAGTTATCTTTACTATTATCTACCTTGAAATCTGTAAGTCAATTGTCATCTACCTAGACTTATGTAAGGCCTTTGGCATGGACATACAACATCCTTGTTGTTAAATGGGAGAAATATTTATTTGATTGGGTGGACTGTTTGATGAATAATGCAGTGGCCACATGGCCACCCAAAATGTTGCAGGCAACAGCCAAAAGTCCAATTAGAAATCAGCAACTAATGGTGACCCTCAGAGGGTCTGTATTCAGAGAGATACTATTCAATATCTGTCAATGATGTGGACAGTGGAACTGAGTGCATCCTCAGCAAGTTTGCATGTGGCACCAGGTGAGTGGTGCAGCTGATTCACTTGAGGGAAGGGATGCTATCCAGAGGGACATGGACAGGCTGGATGACATTGTAACGTCCTGGTCAGTTCTCAGTATCAATACTGACTAGTGGATCAATGAATTTAGAACAGTACTACCGAGAAAGACTTGGGGATATTGGTTGATGAAAAATTGGATGTGAACCACTAACGTAGATGAGGACTGGAGTATGTAGACAGACTGACTAAGAAGACAGACTGAGAAAGGTGAGGCTGCTCACCTTGGAGAAGGAAGGTTTTGTGGAGACTTGCAACCTCCCAGTATCTGGAGGGGGCCTACAGGGAAGTTGGAGAGGGACTCTTCATCAGGAACTGTAGTGATAGGTCAAGGGGGAATGTGTGCAAATTGAAAGAAGGGAAATTCAGATTAGATATTAGGAAGAAATTTTTTACCATGAGGATGGTTAGACACAGGTTCCAACCCTGTTCAAAGACAGCTGCATAAGGCCTTGAGCAACCTGGTCTACTGGGAGATATCCCTGGGTGGGGATTCTTAAAATTCTATGGACCTATAATAATGTTGGATATGAGGAAGAAATTCTGTATAAAGAATACAGTAAGTTCCTGGAACAATTTAGCCAGAAAAGCTTTGGCTTTGTGTAGCCTGA
The DNA here is from genome assembly GCA_013399455.1 of Anthoscopus minutus. Classification (NCBI taxonomy): domain Eukaryota; kingdom Metazoa; phylum Chordata; class Aves; order Passeriformes; family Paridae; genus Anthoscopus; species Anthoscopus minutus. The sequence continues at coordinate 18,530 of VWYI01036070.1, read as the reverse complement.
AAGATGTTCCTTTCCATGACAGTGGGGCTGGAACTAGGTGATCTTCCAAACCAAACCATCTCATGATTTTATCCTATGATAAAGAATGTAATAACTGTTCCTAATCAGGGAAAATCCAACTTTCATTTTAATTTGCATAACACTGCTCAAAAAAGGGACGTGTTTTCATAATATGTTATGGTGAGAGTTGAGACACTGGTAATAGTTTTTTAAACTATTGCATAACAATCTGCTATGTCCACTAAAAGGAATATGGTACTACAAGGAAACTAGAAAAGTAAAATTCTACATCTCAAATTTTTTCAGGATATAAATTCTCTTAAATGGTTAACAGTCAGCAGATGTGGAGAATGGATCTCTAATTAAATTGCTTTTCTTCTGTGTTTTTATTTCTATTTCCTGTTTCATGAGTGCTTGAATGCAATTCTGATATCAGCTTCAGGAAAGAGGGAACCCATAGATAAAAGATTTGAGAGTTGCCTTCCATAACAAGTTTTTCTTCTTTCTATTCACTCCTCAAAAGATTAAACTGATATTTTCTCAAATGTAGGAGCCTGCAAAGGCCCTTACTGTCAGTCAAGACTTTGGCTAGTGAATTTACTCTAAACTGCAATCTCAAGGAGAGTGTGAACAATGTTCTGCACAAATGCAAAGAATAGAACTATGATTCCATTTAGGAACTAATGGTTCTTACTGAGTTACAGTTTAAATAACCATCAAGGAAAACAGGTGAAGATAGCAGGCCAAAAGGAAGATGAAAATAATATCTTGTAAAGGCAGAATTGTTTTTTGTCTTGTTCAAACTCCTGAAAAGGTTTATATATATTTTTATGCACATGTACATTCATATTTATGTATATATATCTGGATACATAGACACAGATAGCAATATATGCATTCATAGATATATGTGTGTAAGATTCTTTTAAAATTAAACTAATTCTTCAACACTGGAGCTTTAGAATATGTTTTTTTTAAAAGGACTGTCTTAGAAGAAAGTCAAGGAAACCTGTCATGCTTAAATGCTTCAGTATTGTGTATTTAGGATGGCATTAGATTCTGGTGAAGAACAGTGAAAGAAGTTATGTGGAAGAGAAAAGAATCAGTCAGCACTTAAAAAGGAAAAGATGATTATGCCTCAATGCAGGGCTTGAACTAGACTATTTTTGCAAAATTACAAGGTCTTTCCAGAATATGGCTGCAGAAGAATAGCACACATTTGTGTGACTGGAGAATTTATTTAAAATTAAGAAAGCATAATAGTGAAATTATGCAAGATTTACTAAATCTTTTATAGTGACATTTATTTTCTCAGATTGCTGTAGTAATTAGTGAGGTGATGTTTCCTTAAGTTTTCTTTTTTACAAATAAGTGTTTTACAGAGGAACAGTTGATTGTGGAAGCTATCCTTCTAGCATGACAATGTATTTTGACATTTTACTTAATGATATTAATGAAAGTGTAATCAGATTACAATTTTCATCCTCCGTTTAATTTTGTAACAGGCAAAATATTTTCAGGGGATTACACATATGTATTTGAAAAAATCCATAACTGGACAGCTAAAGAAATTGTCTTGGATAGACAAGGCCACTGCTTCTGGTTTTTTTTCTTTAATATTGTGAAATAACTTTCAATGTGAAATAAATTATTTTGCAGTTCAATTATTTGTGAAGCTCATCATGTTGACTTCCTTGTCGTCCAGTTTGGTACTTTGTCTAATTGGTTTCCTCAGAATTAAATCTTTTTGAGATTACAATCATTGCATGCCTTCAGTGAACTATCAGCAGCTTTTAATTGATTTACCTGGCACTTAAATGGTAGCTAAACAATAATAAATGGAGAAGAAGTATACCAGATATGATCAGTATTGAAAGTGTAGTAAATATTTCACTTGCATCTTTGTGTTACTGTGTAGACTTGATTTAGTTTATTTCACATGATAATCTTTGCTTCATACTATAAGTAAAGAATAACTTAAAAGCTGTGAACTTTATGCAAAAAAACCCCTTTTTTCATAAAACATGTTTGTAAACACCTAAAAAAAGTTTGTTTGCAGAAAGACAGTGTTGCTTCCTGTATTTGAACCAAGCTTTCAGCAAAATGTCATTGTTGGGAGTATTTCTGGATTATATCACTGTCTATTTTTAGAGCTTTCTTGTTGCCCCCTCCATGCATATTTGTGATTTTTGTGTACCATTTCTTTCACATTTATACAAGTAGTTCCCCTCAAAATAAAATAGATAAAAAGATAAATAAACAAAACAGGGCTTGATTTTCTACGAGTGCTTTTAAAAGCATTGTTTATACCTTATTTTAGCAAGTAGCTAATACTTCCAACTTCTGTTCTGGATAAAAGTGTTGCATTTCCATATTAAAACTCCTATTCATTTTTTTCCAAATTTCTGTCTTTCTCATTTTTTGTGTGTGGTACAAGATGAATCATTTCATCAGAGCTTAGTCTTCATTAGCAAGACTTAGCAAAGTCTTAGACTTTGCAAAGTCTTCCATTTTCTGAGCGCCCAGCTTGAGAAAGAAGAGTATTGTTTGCACTAGAGATAGGAAATCCCATGATTTAATGAAGTTAGCAGGAGGTATGCTTCAACCCATAAAACATCCATAAATCAATTGCATTGCAAAGCCAGTTGGAGTCATCTGATGATACCTTTTACATGTTATGAAAACAGTCTTTAGTGCAACTTGTAAATAATTCACTGTACTAGCCTTATCTCAGGGAGTGGCAGGAAAAGAGCTGCCCCACATAGGCACAGCCAGGAGCTGAGGAGACCCCGCTCAGGCTGTGCTGTCAGGGGCAGAGCACGGGGAGCTGGGCTGGGGCTCTCGGGGTCCAACACGGCCCCTGCACAGCTGGACCAGAGCCAGGGCCCCTCCAGACAGGCCAGCTGCGAGCCAGAGGAGACAGGGCCAGCTAAGCTCCCCCCTGAGCAGGGCTGAGAGGCTCTGAGAGGCAGGGCCAGGGGCAGGGACAGAGATGCTGCAGGATGCCTCAGGGTGAGTTGAGACAGAGGCCCTGGAGCCATGGACCATGGTGGGTGGAGTGCCACCAGCTGAGTGAGGCTTGTCAGAGCCAGGAAGGGCTACTGGCTTCCTCAAAGTCCTGGCTCTGCACAGAAGAATTCAGGAGAAAATTATTTAATACTTTGCTACAAAGCAAAATGTATGGACCTAACTATATGATTTCTTCATTGTGCACTTCTATCAGTCCTTGAAAAGTCAAATGGAAACTATAATTAGTTTTAAACTGCATGCTCTGTGGCAGTGTTATGGTGCTTATGTAGGTGGATGACTGAATGCCAGTGTGAACCCTGACATTTCCCTGCATTTATTTCACTTTGTACCTTGTTTTCTTCTTTCTTTTTAAGAGAAATCGCTAAACATAAGACATAATATACTGTCAGTAAATATCAAAAAGTATGTTGGTATTTTTTTTTTTTAAATTTAGAAGTTAGATGCTTAGAATTGAATACTAATGTGAAAAGAGGTGTCACAGTTGTCTAAAATTTTTTTTCTCTAATTAACTACCCCAACTTGCAGTGTAGTATTCAAAATAACTGTAAATATTTGAATAATAATGTGACTATATGCCCAAACTCGGTTCACAGTTCCAAGGAAATATATTTCCAAATTTTCTAGTACGTAACTAGTTAATTAATTTAACCAATAAATTTAACTGCCAGTTAAATATTCATGACAAAATTAACATTGCATTAAAATCAATGAAATGAACTCAGATCTGTTTTAGATGGAGAAATAAAATGCATCCCTTCTGCAATTGTACTTGGCTGAAATGAAGCACTTATTCCAGTATATATCTGCCTCTCTGTGTTGCAAAAATAATCTTTCATATATTTATGCTCAGAAAGAAATTTTTTAGTAGTCAAAACTATATATTTTGCAAAGTTAAAAATAAAACTATTTAGAAACTTATTAATCTACCATAATGTTCTGGTAAAAATCATCATAAAATTCCATCTTGTGACAGACATGGTATGGAAGTTTGGAAAGCTCAACTGTTACAAAAATGCTACATTCACATGTGACAACTATACATTTGTTTGCATAAGTGAAAAAAAAAAGAATATGTTTATTTAAAAAAAATTAAAAGTGGAGTTATGAGAAACTGCCACAAAATGGAATTTTTGACCCCTTAATAAATATATATATTTTTTTCCTTGTATTGAGAGCCTGAAAGATCAGCATGTATCTGCAGACATATTTTTAAATGTTGATAAGATCACTGTGTCCAAAGATTTAATTATATTAAAATCTTTTCTCATGCGACTTGTGGTTAGTTTTCTCTTAGGAACTTTAATGGAAGGAAGCTTTAAACAGTGTTTAAAAGGGGAGTTAATACTCATAGTTTTTAATCTCTTGTATTTAAGCAAGATAAATCATCCTTTCATCTACATTCCCTGCTGAGGCCACCAAGAATTAAATGTACAGGTTACCTGATCAGTGCTGCTGAGCTGAATAGGAGAAATTAACGGAAATTGCTGGAGACATCTGCTACCTTTTCTCTGTTGGTGAATTGCTCTCCTGAAACATCTGACTCTCTGATTATGCCCCAATTTTTAACAGTTACTCCCCTTACAGAGAAAAAAAAATATTCAGTAGATTAATAAGTAGATCTTTAAAATTTCAGCATGATCTTAGTGTTAAATATAATTTGGTATTGTCTCCTCACTCAAGTACTTCCAAAGGTTTGAATTTGGTACTTAATCAATAGACTCATACTGACTATAAAATTGAAATTAATATCTTTGGTCCAACTTTAATAAAAGCAGAGAAAAAAATTAATGTAAAAACATGTAACTGTAAAATTAATCCTTAATATTCATTCATATTAAATACTATTACGATTGCAGATAGGTGAATTGTCTTTTCACTTGGCTCTGGGGCAAGGCTGTGGTAATTAAGGACATGGAAAGGCATCAAATATGCCAGAACAAGAAGCCAAAATGGCTTGTCTGACCATGCATAGGAATTAGAATTGTCTCAGTGGTCTGCAGGACCATGCAAGGAGCAGAATGAGTGCTTTCCCCACCTGGCGAGGGAAAACCCACATGGATGAGCTGAGCACTCCACCAGTGCCTGCTCCTGGCCTGAAAACCTTCTCAGATATCTGTCTCTCCATAATAAAGGTGCCAGATATTACTGACAACATAAACACTGTTTTAGCTCAAAACCAATCACAAAACTAAAGCATATTTTCTTTGAATAATTTACATTTTTATTATTATTGTTTTAGAGCTTTGAAATGATAGAATTATCCATCCTTTTCTCTACATCTAAATTTTAATTGAAAACCATTCAAGACATTGGATAAATAAAACCAAAACAAAACCAACAACAAAATCCAAAGCAAAATCAAGAATATTTTACTAATTTTATTTTCCTGCTTAAAAAATAAATAGCGCTAAGTAGAATGCTAACAATGCCCAGTTTTAAAAGGAGAAAAGTATATTTCTGGAAGATTAGATTTTGCCTCTAAAACTTTCTATTTTTAAAGTGAGAGAAATATAATTTATATTTTTCACACGCTAAATTGTCAAATTTATCTTACAAAACATTTGTGAAGAAAGGCTAGCAAAAGAATAAGTGTTGCCACTAGCAGAAACTTCCAGTGCCCTCATTTAATAATTCCGCTTGTTTTTGCATTTCGCGTTCTGACACATATGTGTTTTTCCTTTTAATAGGCCCAGTCTGTGTCAAACAGGCAGCTACCAGGCTATTCTGTTGGCATTGTTCTGTCACCTAATAGTTCATCAACTCATGTAAACCCTTTAGCTCCAGTAAGCCTTTTCTTCTCAGACTCGGACCCATTCCTTCTCCTTGTCCTTAGAAATGTTGCCATATATCTTTATAAACATTTATATGTATCTTGGATCCTTTACTATCTCCCAGCCAAACTCTTTACCTTATGATTTTTGGGAAACTATTATGCTATTATGTATTTTTATATATTCACCATGTATTNATATATATATATATATATATAATATAAATTATTATTGGTATTTTTATATATTCACCATATATTATTATTGGTTCCACTCTTTCTCACACTGATTCTCATCAAAACCAGAAGTCAAAGAAAGCCTTACATTTTTGCATCGCTTTTACCTCCTTCTTCCTCCATTTCTGCTATGTCAGGGTTTCCACTTATAGAATTTCCAGACCTTAAGACTTGTTTTGCTGGCTCTGTCTTTTCCCACTTCCTCTCCCTTTGGAGGATGTACTACAAGATGTAGTGTAGGGTGCCCAGAGCTAGTGCCAATGTCTTGTCTGGGCAAAATTCCATGAGGGTGTGTTGAATCTCCTTCCTGAATCGAAATTTTGTTGTATGTAGATGCATTTTACTTCATGTATGTGCATCCTTTTTTGATTTGTAAGTTTTTCTCTTATGAACAATTTCTTCTTTAACCATATAAAGACCCATTTAGAGTATTTTATCAGTTCATTTATTGCCATTTCAAACAGCAGTTGAAGTATCTAACTCCCAGTTAATTCTGCACCTTTCATCTACTAATATAACAGTTACTCAGGTTAGCAGACTACTAATAAAATAAAGAAAAAATGCCAGGTCTGTGAGGTTCTAGATAAAATCTGACAGAGACAAGCTCTCTCTGACTGTTTGGTTATTAGGGCTTTAAGGCATGGCAGAGTGGAATATTTGAAGTCTTCATTCACAACTAACCTTGACAATTGACACTTACAGAGCTTTCTTTTTCACTCCTGTTTATGTCTTTTTGGATATTGATGTAGACCAGGACTAGCTAACAGGGAGACAATGAATAATTTACTGTATTTCAAAAAGTTTCCATTACCAAAAGTAGCTTTAATTTTTTTCAGCTCAGGTTGTTTATTATGCCCTAAGAGTACACATTTTTTGTTGATCATCACTGTTCACTTCCTGTCTAAATTTTCAACCAGAGCAGATACTGTGAGCTGATAAGGATCAAATTAGGGATTCTCCACATTGGAAACAACTTGAAGTCTCTTGTCACAGTGATTTTTATTTCAGCTGCTCCACAGTTCTTTAGATTTCTCCATTATTTGCCTGGAAAGAGAAGTAAGAAAGGAATTTCATTTGAGAATTTAGGGACTAGTGAACAAAACCAACTGGATTATACTCTCTCTTCACAAAGAAAGAGTAAATAAAAAGAGATGTAAATCCCAGACAAAGACCAATGAGGAATTAAGGATACAGAAAGCAACAAGGACAAATATCAAAGCAGATGAAGGAGAGAAAAAAGGCAATTAAGAAAATAAAGAAGGCGCCAGCAACCAAAGTGGAAAACTATGAGATAGGTAACAGAACTGAATGATTCTTACTAGGAATATTTTCACTACTCAAACAACCAAAATAAATACTGGAAAGATGTGAGCAGAAGATATGTAGAATCTTGAACTGGAAATTGTTAGGGACACAACAATAAATACAACAAAGCTTGTAGATAAAAAAATAGATAATTGAAAGAAATTTAACAGAATGAAATGTATTGGAAAACAGATATTCAGCTCTGAGATGGATTCTCAGTAGACAAAACATTTAAACTGAGATTTTTTTTTCAATCTGAAAAGTTTGCTTTATGAAGAAATACATTGAAGCAATAAATTTTTTGGCACTGTGCTTATAAATGCAAAGCTGAAAGAACATATCAGTTGTTCTATACTCTTAGGAATATTTTATATGATGTTAAAAGTCTAGATGCTGATAGAGAGAGAAAGGTAGATAATTAAAACTGATAAAAGAATGTGCTTGCCTGGACAAGGTGCCATTTGTCTCTTGAATTTATGCTTACATTACTGCAAAGAAGCCATGGTGTTGGCAGGTTTGGAAAAATCAGTTAGCTAGAAAAGAAATCTAAAGTGGTAAGGGTTTAAAAACCAAACTCAAAACCAAACCAAGCCAAACGAAATGAAACCCAAACAATCAACTAAAATTTCGGATATATTTGAAGGTGGAGGTAACTTCCTAGCACCTGACCTTAGGAAGAGACTTTCCCATTATCATCTTTCCACAGGATATCGTTCTCTGAACTGCATGGCCAGTTTGGCTGTTTTGAATTGGTTGATGGATATTGGATTAGCTAACATACTTCTTATATAATGCAAGAAAAAACTCCTTTAGAGCCTCTGAAATTTATCCTCTTTGGATAAACTGGTAACTAGCTTAAACTGGTAACCACCCATATATGAAGAGCGCACTTGCCAGTTTTATAGTGAGATTAGTATGGCCATCTCTGAGAAAAAATTTTACTTATTCACTTTGTCTTGCTAAATTGCTTAATGGCATTTGAAACAATCTAGGAAGAAAAGCTGATTTTTATTGTGGAGGCCATTTATACACTGTAACACACCATACCAGCACTGTCTGTGGCCATTAGTTTTCCATCTATGTTTCAGTTATAAAAAGGAAAAGAATAAGCACAATAATAGTCTTTTCCCAGAAAGGTACAGTCTTTAGGAAACTATCATTCTATTACAGGGTTGTCTAACCATTAGACCTGTTGTCATGGCAGAAAGGAAACTCTTAAACCAGCTGTTAAATTCACCTTGCATTGCTGCAGTAAACAGTTACCCATAAAAACACCTTATAAAGCTGATAATTGAATCAGAATATATCTGGAACAACCATATCTTGTTACTAAACTAAACCCTGAACAATTGGTTCCTGTATGAATACACGATTTGTATTAACTTTGAAGAAAAGCGTGATCCTTCTATGTTAACTGGCATAACTGTAGAAACCCAAAAGAATCCTTTGAGGTTTTGTGCAAATATATGTGTGTATTTACATGTACACTAATTAGAAAGAGCATCAGGCATACAGCTTTACCTGGAGAACTTTTCTCTCTCCCTCTCTAATATTTGTATTACTTTGTGATTGTGATACCTTATTGCTGAAAAGTGACTCCAATAGATTGTTACATTGCACAGTTGGAAGTGAATATTTTATCATTCAAATTATTTTGAGATTCCTGGAACTTGAGAACAAGTTCTTGTCAATAATATACTGGAAATACCTGAATATGTTGATAGGGACAAGAGACTGCTTACCAAAAAACCTCCAAACAAAGAACAAGAAAAACTCTCAGAAAAAATGCACACAGACGCACAGACACACAGACACACAGACACAGACACAGACACGGACACAGACACACAACAAAAAAGAAAAAACAAAAAACCAAAACCAAACACAAACAAAAAACCCCCAAACAAACGCACAAAAAAACACCCAAGAAAGCAATGTCAAAAAACCAAAAAAACACCCAGAGATCCTTTCTAAGGATTAGTGACATCAAAAAATTATTTCCAATTCTGATGTCAGTTCTTCTGTAGTCAGTGCTAATCTCTAGGACCTAAATGTAGAAACACAGATAATTATGCAGAAGTGTCTTTTTCATGAGGATTTACAAATTCGGCTATGAAATTATACACTTTTCTTATATGGTCCCATATGCATTTATTTGGCATTGTAAAACATTTAGTTTTCAAGGTGTGTAAAAACTATAGCTTCTATACATCTGTAACATATCCACAAAGGACTGGTTAATTTTGTTCATTAAATGTTGCTGCCTTATAGTATGAAACAAGTTGTGCACAGAAATGTGTATTTGATCTAGTTTTAAACAGTATTAGAAATTCTTTTAAGGTAAAGTAGATTTGCTTTTCTTGCTGAAATCTTCCATACATTGTCCATGCTAATAGTATATTAGTAGACTAAGTTTAACTGAGATTTTCTAATACTGTAAAAGAGGAACCTTTTCTTGGACAAATACTGTTCATTTTTAACTATGGTTTGAAAGAAACCAAAAAAGACTTCTATTGCTCAAGCCTGCAGGTTGACATTTGTCTAACACTTTTTTACAAATTAGTTGATGAGATAGCTTTTCTAGAATAACCAGCATTTATATATAAAGAATTGAGCTCATATATTTGGTGGAATATTGGAAAAAGTGCTAATGATGCATACAAAATTGAGGAAAAATTTGGAGAGAAGTTCATAAGTGAGATATGAGAGGAATTAGGGCATAGCAGACCAATGTACTCCAGAAGGGAGCTGTACACACACCAAAATGTCAACATAATGAGTGGTGACAACAGCTGTATTTTTAGGCTATTTCTGCACTGTAAATTTTCATATGTTGCCATGTTTCTGTTGTCATCTAGAAAATAGTTGTCCATAATTCCAAAAAGAGTCACACAATTTGAAGGAAACAGTAAATGCCAAAGGACATAATTTTCAAATGGAAACAACTGACACGTTTTATACCATGGCAAAATCTGGAATTAAGTCAAAGTAATGTTTGGGGTTTTTTCCTAATGTGAAGCTAAGTAATTTCTTAGGTTACTGCTCTCATTACATACTACTTGATAATTCACCTCTGTAAATATAATCTGGATGAATACAGCACAGTGATATGCTAGTCAAGGTAATTTATATCATAGTCATTTGAATATTGCTAACTGTAAAAATAATTGTTTCTTAGTTGCATTGTAAGACTGTTATACCAGACCACATGAAAAAGAATCACAGCTGCAATAGTTTCTATTAATTATTTTTATTTCCTCTGTGATTTCAAATGAATACTGGAAGTGAAAATATATTTAAATATAGAATCGCAAAAAATACTTTAAAAGTCCTCCATGCCCACAAACATGCATACAAAAATATAAAATCAATTAAACATCTTGAGTGTCCAAAATACAAAGAAATATGAAAAACAAAATTATCTACTACATAAATAATATTACTTGTTATTTAAAGTTAAAGTTTTTTTTCACTAAATCAAAGACTGTGGTAAGTATTACAAAAATGTACTATATTTCCACATATAAATACTGTGGACAAGTCTCCTTATCTGAATGTGTGCTATAAATTCTGAACTTATGGTTATAGGGAAGGAAAAATACTAAAATTTTAAATGGAGATATCTTGCTTTTCTGAAGTTAAAATGAAAAACTATGGATTTGACTATGGTTCTACATGAAAAATAAGTACTGAATGTATTTGTAATTTCCTCTTTTCATAATATTACTTTCACTATCAAACTATATTCTAAATTCTCTATTTATCTCTTATTTCACTCCATTGCACACTCCTCTGAAAAATTGTTTTATCCATTTCTACTCATCCTTTCTAAGGCAGCCTAATTAATTATTGTCACATAATTTTCTTTTTTGACAACCATTTCCCATTTGCAGTTCTATCTGTGAATAATTTTTTAACATTACATTTTTTTCAGGATTTCAAATAAATTACTAAAATTACAAAATTACAAAAATCAGTCAACCTCAAAAACTCTAAACCAGTTTCTCTTTCTTTCATAGTATTTGCACCTGTAATTAGCAATATTCTGTTAGGCTTTCAGCTTTGAGTATATTGAAAGTTGGAATTACATTCAACATGATTCAACAATTTTATGTAGAGGTTTGAAACCTTTTCTCTTGCCCTATGTTTTGGGTGAAGTAGATTTAATCTTTCTGTATCTGAGGTTTTCTTGATGGTTGTCTAAGGAAATTAAGACTTGTTTGTTTGGATCTTTTCCCAGTCTGTTCCTGAACAGCACTAAGTTATCGATCAATTTGCTGTAACACCAGGTTTCATTATTATGCTAATGTGTTCCAGATATATATGGAAGTGGCTCTTAACACTATTTTATGAGGTGCAGCTGTAAGAGATTTTTTTAACTGATATTAAGCCATGAAGAAGTCAAATCAAAAACATGAGTTACTTTTTGAAAAAAATAATTATAATCTTTAGCACACAAACAAATTTATTTACTGTGCTTTCTGTTTGGTTGGGTTTTTTTAGTAAAAAATCTGTTTTCTTAAAAAAAGTGGTTTTTTCAAATCGATATTTAGAGTAGTGGCCAGTTATTCTTGATATTAAATTAAAAGTTAAGATTTCAAGACATGTTCAAAGCAAGACCAACATCGAATGTCCCAAAAAATCCTATTCACCTTATGCCTTGTTAAATGGGATGTATTTGAAGAATCATTTTGAACTGATTTCTCATTTTCTATTATGTGATGCAGTGGTTTGAAGAACTTATATTTAGTACTTTTATAAAGAACATATCCATAAAATAGAAGGGAAATGCGAAAGTTTTAAACTTTCTACATGGGTTTTTATTGTGTTTATCAGTTATAGTACTCAAAAGTAACAACTATAACTCTCTACTTTGGTATGAAATGTGGGTAGCCAACTCATCATTTTCTTTATGAGATACTCTGTTTGCCATAACAATTATTTCCTTTTTAAAAAGTCTTGTTTACTCTACTATCTGATTCTGTTAATACCAGTGAAAATGGCTCTGGTATGGAATCAAGATAACAAAGATAACCTATCTTTTGATGATTGCAAATTAGATCAGTTAAGTGGACTCATTTTTGTATTATAATTGTATTTAAGCCCATTTATTAAAAGACAACTGCTAGTTGCAGACCTGTCAGTCCAATAATTATTTATAGATGTGCATTTTATGTGCCCATAGCTATTATCCAATTCTAAATACAAAAACTAGTTGCATTTTTTATCTGGTTTCAGTAAAAGTAACAGAATATTTTAAAATCTGTTTTCTGAAACTATTGAGATATTTCTTTGCTAATTTTGGAAGTATTTCTTCTTGGTTCGATTGGTTATTAGAAGATGATGAAAAGTGGAGCTTAGAATAAGGCACCTGACACACTTCTGTTATATTATCTATGTTTTCCAAGTCCAAAGTTTTAGTTTAGATTTTTCTCCCTTGGAAGTGGGACATTATCTTCTATTTTAAACTCAAGTATCCTTTTCTTAAAGAATGCTTTTTCATTTTCCTGCTAGACATTTTTCTACGGTATTTAATATATAGTAAGCAATATAGAAATAATAACTTACCTTCTATGAGACTGAAAATTACATGTTTTTATTATGTTTATATAGAATATAAATTGTACCCATGTTATAGATAAATTAATTTAGAATCCTTTCTAATTTATTTCACTCCATTTGTAAAGATCATTATAGAGTCACATTTCTGGTTTGATCTGATAAAAAACACCTCAAATGCCACAACCATTTTTCTTAGACCTGTCATTTCCAGAATTTTAGATGTGTAAATTTAAAATATTTTCCATTTCAAACTGGTTTTCTTATCTTCCACTTTGTGTTTGATTGTCTGTTTTATTATTTTTATACCTACCTCAACTCCAAGGGCATTTCAGAGAAATTCAGAGTTTAATTTCTCACCACAGTGGTCAAAAAGAAAGACTTTATTCATATTTATTTCTTCACTGCAGTGGATTTAGGCTCTGCCTTGAAACACCATATGCTCCAGACCTCTAAGAATAAAGATAGAAATACCCAGTGTTAGAGGAGAGACACCTTTACTCTAGCATCCTTTCTTCCCTCTCTTGCTCTTTCTGGCATACTCTGCTTATATGATCTCCTTTAAAGTGAGCAAGAGCCTGTGAGAAAATTGTTTCTGACTCAGTGAAAGTTTTCTTGAAGAAAATGAATGAAATCCATGGAGTTTTTTGTTTGCTTGGGGTTTTTTTTTAGATATTGAAGCTAATTTAGCTGATTAATTGGTTGGCTTTATTCTAGTTTTTGCCATTACTTGGTTTTAAAAGACTGAATTTTTCATATTAAAAAGCATAGATTCTGAAATATATACATATAGTTTGTCCTCTTTTACATGGCCTGCTAATACAAATTTATCTCTATACCAGAACAGAAATAAAGTGTGTGGTGATAATGTCACAAGCCTTTTGCTCATGGATGAATTTCAAAATGATACAGAATATTTTGTATAAGTTGAAGCTGTTCGGGAAGTTCCTGGCACCTACAATGGTGAGAAGCAAAATATGGCATTTCTCCTTTCCATATTGCGCTATTTTCACACATTAAGGCAAAGTTACAAAAGATAGTCCAACTCATCTAAAAGCTTGTTGTCACTCACAAAAGCAAACCTGTCTCCCATGTTCCTCTGGCTCTGGCTGTGTGATCCTTCTCTTTTTTCCACTGGCTCTGGCACTCTTCAGGCATACCACTTTGAGGCTATAATTCCCTTTGCTAACTGATTTGACTCAGGTTTATTTTTAAAGCAACAGTTCTTCCTCAGGGAGGTTAAATGAATTCAGAGAGAAGGGTGCAAGTGACTAGAACCAGTGTGAAGTCAGTGTTAGAACTCTGGGAAAACTGGAAGGAGCAAGTTCCTCTCCTTTGGTGCTTTGAAAGCTCCAAGATCTGCTAAAATGTACTGCAGATCTTCACCCAGCTTGAAGATGAGGACAATAAACAATGGCTTCTGTTACAATGTTCCAGCTGCTTAAGGTTAAAAATATGTACTGCTTGCTTAATTTATTATTTTCTTTTTTTAATTCTAGTTACTTTAAGGACCTAGGATGCTTTCCAATTCTCTGAAGGTTATTGTTTTGATATGCTTTCTTCTTATCAGTTTGCTGTCCAAGAAGCAGACAAATCCACATCTTACAGACTTTGAAACACTGTTTGTACAGTAGTGCAATGTCTGGTTCTTCTTGCTTGTCATTTGAAGTTCTTGATAGTTTTATGTCTTAAACTGACTGCTTTAGAGAAGATAATTATTTATACAATCTGGTTCATTTCTGATGATAGTAAAAAGTGGAGAGTTGTATAATAAAAGTTTTATACTGATAATGGATGATGGCAGTTTTTAGAAACATGTTATGTACAGAATATAATAATCATACCAGAACCTGATGGGTACTTTATTGTTTAGTTCAAAGCAGCTGTTCAATTAACAATGTCCAGACTTGACCCATGATCATTATTTTAAAATAATAGATTGCATGAGCAGTTTTGAATTTTGACAGGGAAAAGTTATATTTGACAAAAATAAATTAGTTCATAAATCATATGTTAATTTGTTAATGATTTGTTGAACAAAGCATATTTTTGTTACTAATTTCAGTGAGAGTAAAACTTGAATCTAGTTGACCACTTCTGCTCAATCCAGTTTGCTTTGTTTTACAGACTATTAAATTCTGTTTATTTCTTTTAAACCAATTGAATAGATATATAAATTGGAGTTACTCTTGTTCATGTTTTAATTGGAATATTCTTAAGGAAACCTTTACATTTCTTACTTTCATTGGGTAAGTAACTGCTTCTTTAGAAAGCAATTTGAGAGACCAAAAATAAGCTGAATTTTACCAGGATGTTTCAGTTCAATCTTGCAATATTCTCAACTGCAATTCAAAACCTTTATTAACTTCTCAAGATGTACACACGAATGCACACAAGCACATCCAAAAACATAAACCCTAAAGAGAATTGAACTTAATTGTCTATTACTCAGTAGATAAGTGTTATCGTTTTCCAACACACTCCTGAGATTTAAAGGATGTTTGTTCTGAATTGGTGTATAAATAAGAACATTAGAGGTTGTGCTGAGTTGAATTTGGCTGGCTTCCAGATGCCCATCAGCCACTCCATCACTCTCCCTCAACAGCAGGACAGCAAGAGAAAATAAGATGAAAAAACTCCTGAGTCAAGACAAAGATGAGTTTACCTTTACACCAGAACCCAATGTACACATGAAATTTGCACATTAAAGAGCCTCAGTTGAATTCACTGCCTAAAAATTAATTGATTTCTTGAATCATGGGATTTTCATATCCCATTAATTGCTTTAGCAATTCTATCAGTGATATATTGGTAACTCTGAATTTACTTATTAGTTACATGTCCAATCCCTTTCTGAATACCTTTAAACGTTTCAATTAATTGAGCAACTGGTTCAACAAGATAACTGAATTTCCTCTTACCTGTTTTTGTTTGTCACTTTTCAGTTTAATTAATAAGTGTGAGTATATAACAAGTGAGTGATTGATCACCATCATGAGTGATTATGTGATTCAAATAATCAGAATTCTTTTGGAGTTTATTTGATTCTCACTTGGATTAGTAACTAATACTTGCTGACTTTTTAGCCTTTGTGATTATTTGAATTTATTATTAGGATATGGTCTTTTCTGCTCAAAGCTCAAAAAATACGGTCGCATAGGTGGGTGCATAAAACATAGATGTGAGAACAGGCCAAGGCATGGAAGAGTTAATGGGAGATTTGCTCTACTCTGGCAGTTAGAAGAGTCATCAGGAGGCTATAATCATGGAAATACTGTTGATGTTATCCATCAGATTAGATTCAGAATTCTCAAATCTTCTTAAATTCATATGTAAGATACAGTGTTATTTTGCTCTAAGAAATGTTGTGGTGTACTAATATTCAAACATTGTGTTTTTAAAAAATATGTTAAGCTTTTTTTCATTCTTCTATCTAGAAAAGAAAAAAAACAAAACAAACTAAGAAAACCCACCCCAAACATATACTATAAACTAAGAGAAAGTGTGCAAGCAGAATCATGGAATTATTGTGTTCCCTTCAGTCCTGTTGCTGGCCACCAGAGAGAGAAATCAGTGTCTGCCCCTCCTCTTCCCCTCCTGAGGAAGCTGTAACTGCAGTGAGGTCTCCGCTCAGTCTCTTCTCCAGGCTGAACAGACCAAGTGGCCTCTGCTGAACCCCATATGGCTTCTCCTCAAGGCCCTTCAACATCTTTGCTTCCCTCCATTAGATGCTCTCTCCAAAAGCTTTATATCCTTCTTATACTGGGTTCGCCAGAACAGCACATGGTACTCAAGCTGAGGCCACAGCAGTGCAAAATAATGTGGGAAAATCTACTCCTTCAACTGGCAATTAATGCAGTACTTGATGTACTTTGTATACTTACTTGATGTAGAAATACTCTTGTAAAATTTATATAATAAATAAATATTGGTAGTACTAACAAAGATTTGGGTTTTTTTTCCCTCCTTTCAGTTAGAGGTTCCAGGGACACCTTATTGTGATCTTTCAGTACTTAAGGGAGACTTTTAAGAAAGATGGGAGCACACTCCCAGTAGGGCCTGTGGTCATAGGACAAAGGTTAATGGTTTTAAACTGAAAGAGGTTAGATTCCCACTAGATATAATGAAAACATTTTTTACTGTAAGGGTGGTGAAACAGTGGGCCAGATTGCCCAGAGAAGTGGTAGATATCCCATCCTTAGAAATATTGAAGGTTAGGTTGGATAGGGCTCTGAGCAGCATCATCTAGTGGAATTTGTCCCTGCTTATCACAAAGGACTTGGACTAGATGACCCTTGAAGGTGCCTTACAACCCAAAGATTTCTATGCTTCTACAGCTTTATTTATCATAAAGACTGTGAAAAAGAACTCTCTAGGGAGATTAGAGCATTTAAAACAAGCCTGAATCCTGCTATCCAATTCTGTGTACCTGCTCAATCCCTGGAAGAAGAGCACATTCTGACTTGGTATGTGTTATCAGACTAAGCGTGTTAGAATTGTGAGGCTCTCTCCCCTGTGGTATTTGTGATCACTTAGATCTATTACTTATCAGGTGACAGAGGTTGTGATCACACAGAATAATTTGAATCTGATATAGTGTGTCTCTTGAACAGTTAAGGATTGGATCTGACTGCCCAGAAGGCTGAGACACCTTCCTTGCAGATCTTCAGGACTTAACTGTATAAAGCCCTGAACAACCTGTTTAGACCTCAGACCTGCCCCTGCTTTGTTCACTGTTATCTAGTGCTGTGAAATTAATATTTTTTATATCCAAGCAATCTATTTACAGTAAGTTTCACATGTATTGTTCAAATTTTCAGTATGAAAACTTTTCTACTTCTTTATTTGGGATGATTAATGTAATTTTGGTAACCTGCAGGGGAAAACCATAATAAGAGTGAAAAAAATCCCCTTTCTTTTGTGGCATTCATGCTTCTTTACAGTGGATATGGAGACAGTAAAAAAATGCTAAAATCATTAGATCTGCATCTCAAGCACTAGGTAGGCTGTGGAATTTGATAGAAATCCAATAGCATGAGATGCACATCAAACTGAGTGATCTGTATGCCTTTGTGTATGGAATATGGATTCAGTTTCTGAGGAGTAGAAGCATAAGTAAATATGTTCTGGACTGCTTTAAAGGTTTATTCAAAAGCAAAGATATTTGCAGGTAACAGTAGTAGGTGACTTTAAAAAGTAATTTATTTTGTTATTCTTTCATATACATAAAAGCATTGTTGATATTTAAGCAATGCACTTAATGACATAGAAAATATTTTGTTTCATCATTTTTTGATAGTGAAATACATATCTAAAGTTTTAAAAGCATATTACCTTGCTTTTCCTAGCTTTTCTGTTGACTACCATTTATGGCTGACTGCTATTGCTCCTTAAACAGTTTTCAGAGCTTTTCTGCTGGTAGATGCTCAGTTTGATGTTCAGAGATCAGAGTGGCTGTTGCGGTTTAACCCCAGATAGTAACTAAGCACCACACAGCCACTCTCTCACTCCCTCACCAGTGGGAAGAGGAAGGGAAATGGAAGAGTAAAAGTGATAAAACTCATAGACTGAGACAAACACACCTTAATAGGGAAAGCCAGAGCCACACACACAAGCAAAGCAAAACAAG
>VWYI01036069.1:0-57323 GCA_013399455.1 Anthoscopus minutus | reverse complement strand
CCCCCCCCAGCTTCTGTGGAAACCCTTTTGGCTTCTTCAGGGTCCTCAGAAATTAATCATTGCAATCAGAAATATTCTCTCTGCTCCTTCCAAGGCTCACTATAGGCTCAGAGTTTTCTTAAGCAACCTGTCAGAGGGAAGGTAAACCACACACCCTGCATGAGTCCTCTCTGTTGTTGGTCCCTCCTGCTTCACTAAGGTGCCAAGTAAGGAGAAGGTTAAAACTCTCATTACCTAGAAGATGTCTGAAATCGGGAAAGGACTAAAGTCACCAGCATGGGAATTTCACAAGGTAACTGTCAGGTTGACCAAAGCCAGGCTCAAATTAAGTCTGCCTTTTAAAAAGCTTTTAGACACTGAAGTCTTGGGCTGGCAGGAACAAGGCATTGTAAAAATCAAGCACTAATAGAGTTATCTATTTTAAGCTTGTTGTGAATATAGGAAGAGAGAATGATACAGTAGCATTTGAGATATTGATGTGTTTGTAGATGTATTTACTTTAACTGCTGTAACAGCTAGTGATGGATGATGCCATTCTAATGAAGAATGTTCTTCCATAGAAAAGTAGTGATTTTCTTCAGCGTTTATTGTCCTTTGGGTTTTGAATTACTTGTGGTTTACTCTATGTTGCATATTATATTATTTTTCAGTTTGACTGGCATTTTGCTGAGTCACAGCTTGGTTTTCAATTTCCAAGGAATGCAGGAGATGGTGACTGTTGTGTGGGAATATGCACTGCAGTGCTGAGCAGTAATGTAGCTCAAAATACAAGGAACATCACCAAAAATAATAATAATAAAAAAAGAACGGCTTGTGCTTGGCTGTAGTTGGATTTTGCTGCAGTGATCTTCTTGTTCCTGGATTGTAGGGAAAAACAACAGAGGAAAAAAGTCCCCAGCATCAAGCGCCCTCCACCTTATGTTTCAGAGGAATATTTTATCTGTAAAATTCAGGTTTCAATTAGGTGTAACAGATACCTCTGAGGAAAAGAATTTATTGATATACTGTGTGCTTCTGCCAGGAATAGAACAGCTTTTCCAAAAGGCCACTATATCTAAAGCAGGAAGGAAAGGCCTAGATTTGTGCTTTAACTTTAGAGAAAGCAAATCAGATAACTGCTACATCAGCTATGGTCTTTGCTAAGCTGTTTGCTGATAAATGGAGATGTTTGAATACCGTAATTAAATATCTCTCTCAAACATCACGCCATCCATGACTTCTCTTTGGGTGAACAAGTCTGTAGGAAACAGTCACTGCAGACTTGCTGACTCAAACCATGTTCCAGGGTCAAAAGAGAGTTGCTAAATACAATTCTGACTAAGCTATTCAAAGATGTCCCCTTCAGGAACATGTTCTCTAAAATTCTGTCTGTGAAAATACATGACACTCTGTGACTGTGAATGTTGTGGCAGTGAGAATCACTGCTGGCCCACTGGAGGCAATCTTCTAAAGGACAGGTAGAAAGAGCCTGTCATAATAAGATTTGCCTAGGAAAATGTCCTTTTGTCTCTAAAATTCACAGATTAATTAATTCTGTCTGGTAGCAACAAGTAGCGTCCTCTCTTGTGTTTTGTCCAGAAGATGTATAGAGCAGTGTTCATCTCTCATAAGCTTCTGACAAGCACTTCTGACAAGCTTCTTTCCTTTGGAAAGATCACAGTTAAAGAAAAAATTGTGGCAGGAGTCAAGACGTAAAGTTTGCAGAGGGTACAATTTTACTGATTCTTCATGTGTGAGAAAAACATAGGTGCCAGCTGAGCACCCCAAAGCCCACAAATCAGTACCACAGCTGTAATTATAAGTCTGCTGAGCTCTCTTTCAGGTAAACACAGGGCAATATTTTTTACCAGTTCCAGTTACTGGAAACCAGTCATTGCCCAGTACAATGTCTGTACAACCATTGCAGCATTTTCCATTACAAAGCAAGATGTTATTCCACAGGGGTTAGGAGGAAAGTGGAAACATGCCATCTGATGCAGAGAAGATCTGAACAGACAATGAAATAATTCCAAGACAAGAGTTTGCAGCCATCCCAGCATTTCCAAGCCTTGCTGCTGGGTATACTAGGAGAGGAGAAATGGGAAGCATTCACAGCTGAGAGAATATGCTGTTGGTGGAGCCTGTGCAGTTGCAGTCTGTTGTGTGGAGGAAAGGCCATATATCCCAGCCATGGAAAAGGGGTGCCCAGTACTTCTCGGAGAAGAAAGGTGATCACAGCCTGATCCCTTTAAAATGGAAAGGGAATTTCACTTTCCTGCTGTGGGCTGATTGAATTCAGACTATATCTGTTCTGGGTGTTGAGTACAGAAGGTGAAACAGGAACAGGGAAGAGGACAGTCTGTCATGCTGAGTGCACATATTTTATATGTCACTGGTTATAATGTGAATTATTAATTCTTCCATGCTGCCTGTTCTAAAATACATCTTTACCATAGTATAACTTCTGCTCTTCAAAAACGGAAGTTCAGTTATTGTAATTTTCATATTACTATTTAAAATGGTTGATGGATACAAGTGGTGCAAAGGTCTTAAAAGATGCATACACAAACACTACTGTGTTTCTCAGCCTGCAATATTATGGATATAAACAATTGCTACCAAGCCTCATGGCAAGCTTGAAAGATGTTGAAAGGCCAGCATATTTTTTTACAAAATAAAAAATAGAATAGAATAAAGCAAGATTAACTTGTTTCAATTGCTAACTCTGTTCATAAAGTGCTATCAGGCCTGAGATTGGCTGTCTGATGGAGTGAAATCACTTTCCTATTCCCCACTTGATGAGAAGATGTTACCAGACAAATACTTTCTTAACTCTAGAACAAATCAGTGTGCTGAAGCAACCTTTGGGCCCCAATTTCTTCTTCAAGGAATGCATTGTTTGTTTATGTTAATGCATGTAAAATCAATTTTTTCTAATTGACCAGGTATTCAGAAGTAAAATATAATAGCTGATAGACATGCTTAGCCTTTCAGCGGCAGGATGAAGCCATAACTGTGTTGTGAGAGAATGCTTTGGTATTCAGGCATGTTTACATTTGAGAAAATGAATTTTTTATCATTCTGAAACACTTCTGGCAGATGAAAAAAAGTAATTCAGAAAATGTTATAGTCTTTAGGATTAAATTATGACTATCTATAGTGCATTTTGCTGCATAGTTTATCATCTAAATGGAACAATTGTCTAGGAGTAAATTTCACCCTGTTTTTCTGTTAATTTCTAAATAGGTAATGTTTCTCATGCTGTGTTCCAAAATCATCTGCAAAACATAATCTGTTGTCAAGATTCAAGCTGTTTAGCTGTAGCACCCTCTTACAGATAAAAAAGTACACAATGCAGTTCTCCGCAGTCTCAAAGCAGCAATCCTGCTCAAAACAGCAACCCTGAAGCAGCAATCAAAAATCCTACCAAATCCTGGGATTCTTTATTTTTAATTTGGTAATAAAAACCAGATTGGCAAAAATTTGTTTATTTTCAGAGTTTCAGACAAACTGTGCCCTTATATGTAACTGTACACCTGAGACAAGACTCCATTTTATCCTCTGCTAAAAGCAGGAATACTATATTGAGGCAATATGTGAATATTTTATGATCAAAATGAAATACATTGAAATACTATGTGAAAATCTTAAATAAAACTTACTTTACTTATCACCAAGGGTATGAATATGAGTAGCATTATAACCCAGACTTTCTGCTTGAGTCATTTTGCCATCATCTTCTGCATTTTCACTTTTCTTAGCAAGAACCCATTCACAAGCATTGCTAGAAGCTAGGCTGGTATGTCTTATATCATCTGCTCCATTTCCATGGTCCCTTATGGCTGGGAAATTTCCATAAAGCCTTATGGCAGTTATTGTTATCTTCATAGACCTGTGCAGAATCACTTCTCTGCACCTTCTAGCTGCAGAATGTCTTCTTTAAAGAGGCTGGTTTGAACGGATGTGGCAGATTAGTGGCTGTCACACTCAAGATGTACACACTGATTAACTTGATCACTTGAAAATGCATAAATAGAACTTATGTTTAGCATTAGGTCATTCTTACTCTCTGTTCTCCACATTAAGCATACCAGACTGACAGTGGCTTGATGCAAGCAAAAAGTAAATAAAGATAAATGTATGCGATATAACAAGCCCGAGATGCCAAAATGTGGAATTATACATGTTAGTTCTCAGAGATTTATTTTAGTCAGGCAGGAACTGTTTGGAAAATACTTTTCAGATAGTGCTGCATTTTTGCTTTTTAGTTTGGATAGTTTGTTTTTGTGGTGCTTTGGGCTTTTTGGGCCTTTTCTGGGTTTGTTTTGGTTTGGCTTTTTTGCCATTGTTTTGTTTTTGTTTTTAGGTTTTTTTGACGATTGGGTTTTTTGGGAGGTTTTTTTTGAGATTGAAGGTATTTCCATACAAAACAGAAAAAGGTCAAAAAGCCAAAAGTCTGTCCTCAGCTACTAAACCTCACCAGAGACCTCCACACAAATTACAAATCCATCCCCTCTGCTCCAAGTTTGTCTTTGTAGCTCAGCAGTATGACAGTGTAACAGCACAGTGAGGCAATACAGTGAGCCTCTGTGGCTCCAGATTTCTCTTGGTCTCTGGCTGCTGCACCTGTGCAAATACTTGCACCAACCTCTGGAAAGCCTCTCTGGAAGCTTGTGAGCGTGCTGGAGGCAGGTGACTGCAGCAATGGTCACACTCCTGCCTGCCAGCCTTCTCTCTGAGCCATTTCAACTCAGTGCTCATATCCACAGGACCCTGGCACCCACAGTGACCCATTCCATAAGTCTTGTCCTCTGCACACCTTTCCATTATGAGCATTACAGGTGCAAAAGCAGAGGTACAATGCCTCAATAGTTAAAATCTCAAATAGTTTTAATTTCAGATGTGTTCTATAGCTCTGCTTTAAGACTCAGTTTATTGCCAGTGAAGACTTTCTATCGTAAGAAATAAATCAAAGAAATAGGAGACAGTGATCCAAGACAAGGAGTGACTCATTTGTCAATTGAAGCTCAGCTCTAAATACTTCAGGCCAAGAAGAACATGAACTGAGAGAAGTTATATATTTCAATTGTAGCACTAATGTCTTCAAATGGACTTTTGGGGTGGTTTACTTTTTGAAATTCAAAACCAGCTATGTTTAGCATGTAGTAAAATATGTAGGCAAAAATATTTCATGATAATTACGGCTTTACAAAAATAGCATTATGCAGAAGTTAAAAACTATTCTAAATATTTTACATCTGTGAGAATACTAATTATTTCTTTATATGGCAGAAATATTGAACAAAGCACTGAAAAATGTAAATGAAGGAAGGCTTTATACAGAGGCTTTGTAGAGAGAAGCATATATTCAGTTTGAGCATTACTCTGTGGTCAGATGCATTAATAATGGCATTCTCTTTCTTAAAACTTACCTGATAATTAGCCATTTTTGCCAGTAGGGTTGCTAATGTTAAATTCTCAAGTACTGAAGAAAGTGTGATTTTGTCCATGCACATTTTTCAATTCCTGAGAAGCTGAAGATGGATGTACAACAAATACTTTCCCAGTCAGCCTGAATGGCCAAGTCATGCATCTTGTAACAACTACATTGCCAGTAACAGGGATTGCCTCTTGATTACCTAGTCAGGATCCTGAAGTAACTTCAGTTGAAATGGATGTTTCAGTGTTGAGTAATATCTTGAAAACAATGTCCTTGTTAGGGATCTCCATGCTGAGATGGACAAACTTTCAGGACAAAGGAGGAGAATTTATTGGCTGAGTATATAGTTACTATTTGGAGCATGTTAAATATATCAAAAAATCAGACTCTTTTAGATGGTTTTAGAATCTAAGATGGTTTTGCATTCCTTTTTATTGTAGTTTTTTGGAATGGGAGCTTGAAAATTATGATAGTGGATGAATTTCTGATCTAAACTAGTATTCAGCAATGAATGAAGCAGCTTTGAGACACACATGAAAAGTTTCTGATACAGGCAATCATAAATTAACCTTTCCAGAAAAGAAGGTTTTTTTATAATCTCATCTGATGGGAAGCTGGTGTGTGCCCTGAATAATGAAAGCTTATAGCATTGCCAAACTCATGGCATTTTAATTAAATGTTTTACCGTAAAGATAGTTTTTATCTTTCACAATGTAGTTCAGTTATTGTTTTGGATTCTGTGAAGCTCTTTCCCTTTGGGTGGAGGAACATGTAGCTCCTGGATAATGCCTTTTCCCAGTAATTTTCAAAGAAGTTGTAAAGAGGTCACTATAATTAAAATATTCCCTTTTTTATAAAAACTTAAGCTGCATAATGAGTTTTATGAGATAAACTGCTTAAGCAATGGTTTCACAATTTAAAGGATGCCATTCTTTATATATGTACAGGAGAGAAGAAGCAGAAAATCCACCCTGCTTTCTTTCCAGTCTTTATTTGATTCTTTCTATCATCCATCGCTTGTTTTTAGTTATTTTTCATAAAATTTCCCTTGGGATCTTCTACAAAACACAGAGAATGAAGTTACTGCTAGAAGTATTGGAGTCCATGTATTATCAGAAGGTTTGGGTCTCTCTTGTGAACTATCTCATTTTGTATTTGGCCCTCTGATAATCTGAGCTCAGATGAATATTAGCAGTGCTTCACAGTTTCTCAGTCTTGGGACCCCAAGACCCTCTACAGCTCCACTCTGTGGATCTGGCAGGTGTGCCCTGAGCTGAGCATCTGTGCTTTGGGCTTTCCTGTTGTTTGGCAGCAAGGAGCAGAGATGTGTGTTATCCCTCCTTTCCGTGACTGTCTGATAAGCTTTGTGGTGCCTGCACAGGAATTCAGCTGGACAACACACCATGTTACACTGGAAACACCACCTTTCTGCTGTCCAACTCCAGCTGTCCCACTGGTTCATCCAGTGGAGGTCCCCAAGGTGGGGGTTAGTGATAGCCAGGCTGTGGGGCTTGAGATGAGCTGCTGTGGCTTCTGAGTACTAGTTCTGAGCAGCACTGCTTGGCTCTGAAAATGGAGGTTATGCTACACACTGCAGATGTGCAGGGATTATGTCAGTAATTTGCAACAGTGTTGGGAAACTGTTTTTGTATTGAATGGATGAATTAGTTACAGCAATTTGAGTCAAACCCTTGCCATGACCAAAGCAGTGATTTGGGCTCATTAGCTGGATAAAACACAGCAAAACAATTCTGAACAGCAGTTGTTACAAACTATTTGTGAATTATAACTGAATAACATGTATTTTAGATGAATCCTGGATTTCTTGTCAACAGCATTAAAGAAAGGTGGTGGTATTTGTGAGCCAGTTAGCTGTATGACTTATGTGTTTCCAGACTGAAGGTGTTCCCTGCCATGGTTTCTTCCTCCTTTTTCTCCTGGCATGATAAAAAACCTTAATATCAAGTGCCAAACAATTATATATTCCCAGCAAATGTGGTTTTGTGTTTCTCAATTCTTCTCTCTTACTGAGCTGCATATTTAGTTTTTACGTATCTTTCTTTCCCTCAGGGAGCACAAAAGTACCAGAAAATATAAACTCTCATCTTACATTTTTGAATAAATTTCTAATCTGCAGGTGCTGTTATACTTGCACAGATCCATGGCAGGACACCATCAATGAGCAGCAGGAGAGAGGTGTCTTGCATTACTCACACTGGGGAGGCAGCAGCTCCTGTACCCTGGCACAGACTGGCCCATCCCTGAACATTTAGGGTAGGTGTGATTCCCTGGCCAGCACCTGCCCATGGGTGCCACTGGAGAAATGAGCCATGAGCAGCAAGGGTTATTGGGCCATGTGTCACTCCTGTTGAAGTCACCATGCCTGATTATGCAGTGATAGGTGTGCGTTCTCTTCCCCCCACCCCTTTGTCAAAGAAGTGCAAGTTTGTGCATTAAAATAGCAACGATAAGAGACTGTTTCCTACTAACAAAAGTGCTGAATTAGGCAAACTGTGAACAACAGGAACAGTGCTGCAGAGAAAAATATTTTGTGAAATCCATGTTTCTACCCCAACAGTGATCAGATGTTTAGCTTGTGTAATGTTTCATTTTCGAGGCAACATTTCTGCAACACTGTAATTCTGAGTCAATATCTGGTATCTAATTCTTTATTAATTTTTAATTTTCTTTATTTGCTTCAATGGAAATACTCAACTAGCATTGGAGACAAATGGGAAATACTTTCTGTTGCCTCACGCATTTCATTAACCTTCCCACTTCTCTCTCTTCTTCCTTTAAAGAATTTCCTTCTGAGGCTTCACTGTCATGTCAAGAAACTATTATTTCCCTTTTATGGAGACACCAAAGTGTGAGTCCTCAGGCATGTCCAGCCAAGACATGCCAGGCACCACAGCCCCGTGTTAGGACAGTTTGGGAAGTGTTAAGATGTAGTAGCCAAGACAAGCAATTATGTGTGACTGTAGCCTTGTATGTGAGTAGAAGAAATTATTTTTATAGCTGAGCTTAAGGATAAAAATTCTCCCATGAGCCAAATTTCAGGAAGCCAGCCTTTTCCCCTGCTTCTCCTTTCCTTTTTCTTTATCCTTGAGAAAGGAGATATCCTTGCTTAAGGACAGAGATGAAGGGAGGAAAATCAGGACAGGTACTACAATGTCCTCTGAGATGAAGGCCTAATCATATAGTTTCTGTCTGTGTGTTCTCATTATCAATCTGCTGTTGAACATGCAAATCTTAATACAGGCCATTGCACTTGACAGGAGAAAAATACATTGACTTAAGATCTGTGAAAGAATCAATGGAAACCGTAACTAAACAGAACGAACTTGTCAGTGAAAACCTGTTTCTGTCTGCAGTGGGAAGCTTGCCTGTGCCACTGCTCTGGGAAGCTTGTCCAAAATGCAGTGGAATGGATGAGAGGCTGATGGTCCAGGGTTTGGCACCAGAGGAAGCCCATGGAAGAGGGTGGGTATCAGACCTTCAAATTGGCCCAGTATCATGGTTTAGCCCCAGCCAGCAATCAAGCCCCTGCAGCTGCTCACTCCTCTTACCAGCAGGACTGGGGAGAGGATCAGAAGAGTAAAAGCTGGAAAACCCATGGGTTGAGATAAAAGAAATTTAATAGGGAAAACAAAAACTGCACATGCAAGCAGAAAAATCCCAAGGAATTAATTCAGTGCTTCCCATGAGCAGGCCGGTGTTCAGCCATCTCCAGGAGAGCAGGGCCCCATCACACATAATGGTTACTTGGAAAGACAAAAGTCTGTCACCCCAAATGTCCCCTCTGTTCTTATTCTTCTCTCCACTTTATACACTGAGCATGATGCCACATGGTCTGGAATCTCCCTTTGGTCAGTTTGGGTCACCTGTCCTGGCTCTGTCTTCTCCCAGCCTCCCAAGCACCCCCAACCCCCTCACCAGTGTGGCAGCACCAAAAGCAGAAGAGCCTGTTGAACAGGCTGAGCACTACTCAGCAACAACAAAAACATTTCTATATTATCAACCTGTTTTCAAAACAAGACCAAAGCACAGCCTCATACCAAACTCTGTGAAGAAAATTTACAGTGACCACAGTGACCCTTGTGAGTTAACTTCTAACTTAATTCTAAATATTTTGCAGCTGGAATGTTTTATCTCTTTGGGGCTGCAAATACTATGTGATACCTGAGGATAGGGTAAGGAAAGACAGTATGGGAAGCTTGTATGTGAAATTTTACATAGAAGTATTATGAACTATATGGAAAGTAAATTGTATTATAGCTGAGGGATATGACTATTCAGTTTCTTGACTGGGGCAAAGCTTTCCATCTCCCAGAAATTCGCTGTGCCAAAACAGATCCTGCTTGCGAGTACTAAGCACAAAAATGAAGGTGAGTGGTGAAGCAGGGAGTCAATGACAGGATTACAGGGTTCAAGAATATAGAGACAACCACATCAACTCTAAGGTGTTTTAGATGGTTTGAGCTGCTTGATTTTGTTTTGTCTCAGTACAAGCTGGTATTTTACTTTATTTTTCTCCCAGACCTATGCATTCAAGCAAGTGGGAAGCAGTCACTGTTTGGGACCATCTTGTCTAGAAATGACCTCATGTTTCAGCTGCGCTGGGGTCCTCACTCCCTCCAAGTGCAGCGCTTGGCAGACCAGGTCCCTGGTGGAGCCTGGCGAGGAAAACTCTCAGCGCATGGTGTTTGCTTTGGGACTTCTGGGGGCAGGGAAGTGTGTGAGTCTGCAGCTGAAAGCACAGACCACGGGCTCACCAGCAACTAGCAGGGAGCCACGGCTGCTTCACAGTCCCCTGGCACATCTTTCAGTCCAGTTTTAATTGGCTGCAGCTAGAATTTGCATTCTGCATTTTTTGACATTCATCTTGTGGGTAATAGATGCACACACCGGCTGTCCTCATACAGCAAAGAAGGTGCAGAGCTAATTTAAAAGCACTTGTGAAAATTCCAGCTTCAGAGGGCTTATTAAAACAAAAGACCTCAAACTGCTGGAGATACTTCTGTGCAGTGAACTTGGTTATTGCTGAGATTCACCCCACCTTACCGCTGGTTTTTGCCTTTTTCCTTCAACACATATATGTCCGTAAGGGAAATACTACCATAGCATTGCACAAGCACTTTCCAAATGCTATGTTTTCACGAAATAAATGTTTTGTATTTTAGATTTTAATCTATTATTTCATACATTTATTTTTTCAGTTTTTTGATATATTTTCCCCACAGCAACAAATTTGGTTCTTTTTTTCCTCTCAGTTTCTGCATTATTTGTGCCTCTGTTTTTATCTGCAACAGTTAATACAGTGGGCCAACTCAGCTTTGGTGTAAGTATATTGGATTAAATGTGCAGCAGTGACACACTTTTATATTGCGCTTCAATATTAATTATTAATGTGTGTACCTAGTACATCGATTTAAAGGGCACTGCATAAGTTAAATGATCGTCCATAAGATTAAAACCATTCCTGGCCACACTGAGTGACATTGCAGAAGTAGTCTGCTGCTCTCACCAGAATCCTTGGCAATAGCAGCACTGTTTGTCAGACACTGACACAAAAAACCTGCAAAATCATAGTCAACACACAGTAGTGTGAAGAAATGCAGCTTTCCTTGAGTTCTACAACTTGCTATGTGTGTGTAATTGCCACAAACAATGGGGAGGAAATCATATGAGACACATACAGACAGAAATATATCTTTCCATACATAAAGTTACATTCTCCAATGTACATTTTTACTTTGGTTGTACTTGCTGACCCCATCTGATTTTATAATCTTCAGAAAAGCCAATTCATAGAATCATAGAAGGGCTTGGATAGGCAGGGACTTAAAAGATAACCTTGTTCCAATCCCCCACCATAAGCACGGACATCTTACACTGGACCAGGTTTCTCAAATGTCCATTCAGCCCTTGAACAGTCCACTCAGGCCTTGAACACTTCAAGGGATGGAGCATCCACAACTTCTCTGGGTGACCTATTCCAGTGTCTCATCAATCTCACAATAAAGAATTTTTTCCATGGTATCCAATCTAAACCTCCTCTTCTTTCAGTCTGAAACCAGTCTGTCTTTTTCTTTTACTACCTGCCCTTGTAAAAAGTCCCTCTCCAACTCTCTTGTAGCCCTCTTTAGGTACTGGAATGCTATTAGAAGGTCTCCTCAGAACCTGTTCTCCTCAAGGCTGAACAACCCCAATCTCTCAGTCTGTCCTCTTAGGAGAGGTGCTCCATCCCTCTGATCATCTTCATAACCCTCTCTGGACTCACTCCAACAGATCCATAACCTTTTTGCTGGGGCCCCCAGAGCTGATGCAGTGCTGCAGGTGGGGTCTCAGCAGAGCAGAGGGGCAGAATCCCCTCCCTGGCCCTGCTGCCCACGCTGCTCTGGATGCAGCTGAGGATAAATCTGGCTTTCTAGCAAAGACAATCTTTTACAATTCAGAGAGACCTGCATGTTCAGGAGAGGGCCTTTTCCTCACATGTTTCATGAAGGGATGCTTGGCAAATGCTTGAACCCAATCCCTTGCTCCAGCTTCACAGTGTTCTCAGTCAGCCTTGCTCCCCAGGGATCATAGGGGTCCCATGCTAGCCCTCCTGAGGGCTGGTCTGCAAGATGTGGTATTGACTCTCTCTGGGTAACAGACTCTGAGAGCAGGCAATTCTATTTCCTGAAAGTGTAAAAGGCATTAATCCCTCAATCAAAAGGTGTGGTAGAGTTAGCAGCTCTTGGTGCAGCCACTCTGGGGGAGCAACACCTCCACCTCTTCTGTCAGTTCCAGGATCCCAAGTTATATCTTTTAGCAATATGTGTCAATCCTACCAATTTGTTGTCAGCATTATTTATGTCTGAGATGATCATCTGTAGAAGTAGAGGTAGATGTACGGGTAATAGTATCAGTAGTAGTTGCAGTATCAGTTGCACGGGCTTCATCAGGGATTGTGCAGGGTCTCTAACCACGCCAGGCAGCTCAGGGGAAAGATGGTTTATTGTTAACAGGGACAGAGCCCCGTTAAAGGCCGCCAGCCTCAGCCTACAACGTGCTCAGAGACAGAAAGAGCTGAGCATGAGAGCATGGGGATAGAGATGAGGGAGCTAAGAGTTAAGATAGTTAAGAAAGAGCAAAGAGAGCGTAAAGAAAGATTAAGAGTTAAGAGAGCGAAGAATTAAGAGAGTTAAGAGAGTGGGGAATTTAAGAGAGCAAAGAGAGTGAGGTTCTTCTTACATTATATCTTTTTCTATAATGAATATTCTAGTTTACACTAACTAACCAATGTATAACACGAAATCCAAGGGGTTTTACATACAGTTTATAGGGGTGACTCTATAATCCTATCTGAATTCACATTTGTCAGATTCTTCCTTGTTTGGCCAGGCTTTTGCCAATCAACATCAGTTGCAAAATTGACTTTTATTTCTATTTCAACCTTTGGATCCTCTATCAGCAAAAGGGTTTTGTGTAGTTCAGAGGATTCTTCTTCAGCTGTCTAGGCTATTGTTCTTGGCTTATATAGTAACTGACTCAGAATCCTGAGTCTCAAAGCTAACCTTCATTTCTACTTTGCTTATGAGTTTCATATTTTCAGAATCTTTTGCTGAGTATTCATGCTTATAGGATATATCAATCTCAGCTTCTCCAACAATCATCATCTTATTGTTGCTGGCACATGTATTGGTAATAGGGATGTAGTCACTGGCATTAAAGATCAATATTACTGGGGGATTTGTGTTGTGTTTATCAGTGAAATGTCTGGGAATGTCAAGTGCTACATCTTACCCAGCAGTATCAATGCTGTGCTTCTCAGGAACTGCTGGACTGAGAAAATAAGCTATGAATAAAATAAAATTGCAGGTAATTTTTTCTATTTCTAAGCCTAGAAAACCTGTAGGATAAAGAGTTGGTTTAAAACTGTCTTTTAATATTGTTTATAAAACATTATTGAGCAATTCACAGATATAGACCATGGATCACAGAATATTCTGATTTGGAATGGACCAACAACTCTTAAGGGAATGGCCCATATCAAATTTGCAATCTTGGTGCTATCAGCACCATGCTTATTTAAACAACTGAGCTAATCTCTATTCTGCAATTAAAAAAATATCATGCCTGTATTTGTTGGCAAAAGCTTATTTTTCTTCTAAGTGGCACAAGATATGAGTCTCTTTTACACAGCTCAGCTATAGGGAGTGATGTTTTGCCTGGACACTTCAGCCTGTACAGTAACATGTGCAGAGACAAAATCCTGTTCTCATGAGTAGCAGGAGCTAGAACTTGGGCTGTTAAATCTGCATCTGATGGCTTGCGCAGTGTGATGTTGGGAAAAGCCCCTTTTGTGGATCAAAAAGCTATGTGGCAGGCTGGTGTAGGACTCCGTGGAGTTTCTCTATAGTAATTTCTCCCCAGGGTTTTATATGCAGAATATAGTTGTGCTGTTGAGAGAAAATAAATATATTGAATGCCCTCTGGTTGTATGTTGTGTGAGACAGTAGGGGGGAAAAAATACGTTCATGCTTGCTTTTAATGCTGTGCTTTTTCTTTTCCTTTGCTGCATTGCTGTATTTTTTTTCTATGTTGAGTTTTCAAAGAGAAAGAGTATATTTACACTTTCTTCTGCGATGAATAAAAAATACAAAGAGAAAAAGTATATTTACATTTTCCTTTGTGATGAATAAAAAATCTGAAGAGCCAGTACTTCCCTTCACAGAGACTCTAATTTATACCAGATGGATTGATCTACAGGAACACAGGAGATTTGCTGCGCATAAAATATGGGACTGTCACAGCTCGTGCTCCATCAGAAAGGAACTGGTCTACAGATTATATGGTTTATAGCAGAAAATGTTTTTAAAGTTTTGTACAGATGGCTGACCAGTTAAACCAGCTCTGTAGTTCTCTGAGACTGCCAGAGATACCACAGCATGCTTTACTGACCAAATTGCTCGAGATTCCTTAATGTCATTTTCCTCTTTATTATATATCTGTGTATTGTAGCATAGTTATACATAAGATATTTTTCAGTTGTTCCTGCAGAAGAATGTATGGAGCAAAGCTTCTGAAACTGATGAAGACAAGTAAGATAGCTTTTGCATACATGCACACAGATAGTTTGGTCTCCAACCTGTGCTTGGAGGGATGAACCTATACATGCATTTACCTTGTTGCGCCCATGTGCTCTTTAATGCATGTTTAGGTAAGATGTAACAACCACGCAGACACACACATTTTCTGTGTGGATGTGAATATAGGGCAATGTGCCCTTTAACTCCCAGGATATCCTCAACACATTGCCTGATTCATCAGAGTAGGGTATAAATTTCATACTTTTTAATATAGGTTTTCTAAACAGGATGTACAAAAATAAACTCTAGTTAGACTGCTAGGTAGGGGCTTGCTCTTTATAGCATTAATTTTATTTCAGCAGATTTTAGAATGGCAATAACAGCTTTATGTGCCATTAGTGGCTTCATCCAAGAGACTCTGAATTCTTTAAAATCAATTACATTTCTAAACAAGGCATCAAGTACAATACTTGCATTTCACTATAATGTATAAAATATTTTGGACGGGTCAGGCTGAATTTGAAGCTTGATATGTGATCTTCCCTTATAACTGAGGGTCTTCTATGTCTCAGTTTCTGTGGTTTTAGAAGAGGATCAAGTGATGACACAGTATTGCAAATGGCACCAGATGCCAAGATGACAGTGCATGCATCTTAGGTAGGGAACAGACCATGTGTGTGGTTATCCCCAACACAGGGAGCACACGCACTGTTGGAGCAAGTCCAGAGGAGGGCCATCAAGTTGATTAAGGGGATAGAGCACCTGTCCTGTTAGGAAAGGCTGAGAGAATTGGACTTGTTCAGCCTGGAAAAGAGAAGGCTTCAGGGTGGCCTTCTAGTGCCTGAAGAGAGCCTGTAAGGAAGCTGGGGAGAGTTTATTTACAAGGGCAGGTAGTGAAAGAACAAGGCAGAATGGTTTCAGACTGAAAGAAGAGGAAGTTTGGATTGGATATCACGGAGAAAATTCTTTATTGTGGCAAGACACTGGAACAGGTCACCCAGAAAAGTCGTGGATACTCCGCCCCTTC
Source organism: Anthoscopus minutus (assembly GCA_013399455.1). NCBI lineage: Eukaryota > Metazoa > Chordata > Aves > Passeriformes > Paridae > Anthoscopus > Anthoscopus minutus. The sequence goes on along the minus strand of VWYI01036069.1, from coordinate 41,800 downwards.
AGTGTTCAAGGCCAGGTTGGATGGAGGTTTGAGCAACCCGGTCTAGTGGAAAATGTCCCTATCCATGGCAGTAGGATTGAAACAAAATGATCTTTAAGGACTCTTTCATTCTATCATTCTCTGATTCTATGATTCTGTGATTTAGAGGACAAGTAACTGACACACATTATATTTGTCACATTATATTGGCTGTGATGAACCTTCTTGATGAGAATTTCTATTCTGTTGACTTAACAGATAGAAGATCATAAGGTATTTTAATATATACTAACCCAATAGGCTGAGAATTCATCAAAGCAATGGTCTTATCCAAAAAGTAATACTCTCAAATGACCTTCACTTTCACCACAACAGGATAAGTCTTGCAATTTGCCTACTGTCTGGTCCATTGGTATAGCCCATCAACACAAGCGAAAGCAACTGTTTCCTATGCTGAACCTCGGCCCTTCCCGAATCACCAAAAAATTAAATATAACTATTGCCCTTTGCTGCTTCTGCACTGCACAGCATATCTTCTGAAGGGCATAGAAATTTTTGAATTATCTACCTTTAATGCAGAATGATTCCCATGATACTGTTTTTCTAAGGCATGTGCTTGAACAAGGGCATCCAGTCTAGGATTTCACTTGTAATGAGAGTGGGGCACGTTGTGTACATCCACAAAGATCTAAGACATCACTGCCCAGTTCCCAGGTGACACATGGAATTTTTTGGATAACATAAAGAAGTTAAATGTGCTCAGAAATCTTCTGTGTGCTTGAGTCTTACATTGAATAGGGAAATCTGTGCTTTGGCATGCTTGGGCATTAGCCTTATCCATTTTCTCTTTTCCAACCTAATACTAACAGCAACTCCCCTCCTATGAAAATGCTCACTTATTCTTACAGAAAAGCAGCGCAAAGACAATTGGGTCTATGTTTATGATCCATACTGGCGAGACACACACGGAGCTGTGCAGACACCAGGGTAATATTCACAGTGAATGCTACAGTGGAGTTACTGTGAATGAGGAATGGGGACCTGAGCTCCCCACAAGTTTAGCCCAGAGTCTGATGAATAGAACTGCAGGGAAGCAGCTGGAACTCTGCCTTGGGTAGGATGATGAGCAAGGTGGCATTTTATGTATTAGGATTAAAGGGCAGGCTAACAAAGGTGACACTGCAGTGAGTTTTTGCTACAGGCCCTCTGTAGAGGATGATGAAGTAGATGAGCTCTTTTGCAGACATCTGGAAGTAGCCTCACAGTCATGAGTCCTGGTTCTTGTGAGGAACTTCAGCCACCCTGATGTCAGTTGAAGGAACAACACAGCAAGGCTGTGATAACCTGAAAGGAACCTCAGGTCCAACCTGCAGGGACCATTGATTGTGGAGTTCAGTATCCTGCAAGGATGAAGAACATCAGATTGCAGCCCTAGACTTCAGGAGAATTAATTTTGGCCTCTTCAGGGAACTTCATGGAAGAATATCTTGGGAGTGGCCCTGCAGGAAAGCGAGTCCAACAAGCTGGCCAGTATCTGAAGATTCCTTCCTTGAGGTTCAAGGAAGGTGTATCCATCCCCGTGGGCTAGTGATAAAAAGGGACAGGAGACCTGCATGGATGAACAAGGAACGAGGAAAACGTTCCCACTGTAAGCAGTTTTCTGCCCTAAGAACAAAACGTAGTCTTTGGATTTCACTAATTTTCAAAAGCTCAGTGTGCTTTATTACATTGTCTGAATCTGCAGAATGATGAAATGGCAGCAATATGTTTGGAGGTGAGTTTGGCTCCTGCATACTGTTTTGGATGAGAGGTTCCAATGACAGGAAGCCTAGACATTTGCCTTGAAGAGTTAAGCTTTTAGGAGAGATGTAATGTATGCTTTAGTGTCCCACTGTAAATAATTCACATAATGTCAGCTGATGTCAAGAAATGGAAACTTCTGAATGCAACTGAGATGATCAGTCTTGTCTTTGCTTCTAAAGCAAGGCTGTAATTATGCAGGAACAACGCAAAGTACTTTAAATATGCAGACCTTATAAACTGCTCATCATGGACATTAAGTTGAAGAACACTCTCTTCTTTCTTCCTCTACCTTCAAGCAAATCCTTTGGCAGAACTTCCTGCCTTGGTATCACATAGAGTTGGAAAAATCCTGGTGCTGTAAAAATTTAATAATGCAGGGGAAAAAAATCTAAGGCCGTAAAACACATAAAAGTCTGTTTTAAGAACACTGTCAGGCATTGATTCACACATCTGCCTTTCACCCAAGTGAAGAAGTTGTTTGGTTTTTGTTTTGTTTTGTTTTGTTTTGGTTTATTTGTTTTGTTTTGTTTTGTTTTGTTTTTAAACCCGGGAGAAGAAATCAGTTCCCAGATTTCAGGCCTCTGCTTTCTTTCTTGGGTATCATACAGCTGGCTCCTCTAGATGACTTGGGCCTGCAGCAGCAAGAGCCAAGGCTCAGTGGTCAAAAACCATGGGGAATGATTCTGCAGTCAGCATAAATGCAGAATTGATCTGTTTTGTAATATAGCTACTTAGACTCCAGGCATATTTTACCAATCATGTCCACACCAATTATTAACTCTGAAGCTTTGTATTCTCTGCATTTCTCTGCCCCTGAAAACTGTCAGCCCTTCAAATGGCTGGAACTATAGGGGCTGGGCAGCAGATCATTCTGTCTCTTCATATCCCTTAGATAACAAAGTAAAAATACGTTTCAAAAGATAACAAAGTAAAAATACATTTCAAAAATATGTTACTTTCTCCCTTTCAGTATCAGAAGACAGTGGATATCCTGTGAAGCAAGGATCATAAAGTAAGGGTATTATAAAATACTGTAGCAAGAACCAGTACTTTCAGTCAATCCTGCAATACCAATATAGAAGTGGGTTTTGTCAAATCTGTGTTGTGTGTCTTCCACCTGCTTTGATAATCCACTGCGGTATCTATGCATTTACTTTCTGTAAGAATTTAAACTCTGCCAGTAAATTCTGCAGGAGTCTTTTATACAACTGCAGTTGAGTGCTCATTGACCAAAAGGGCAAAACTGAACCCATTCCTGGCCTCAGCTTTGTCTCAGCTTCTGCAGCATGCTCCATGCCAGCTGCTGTGAGATGAGGCCAAGGCCGTGCCACTCCCTCTGTGGGAGTCTGCTCCCACTCCTGCCCTACCTGCCTTCCCCCAGGAATGGTGGCACTGTCTTTGTCCTCTTCCTCTCGAAGAACAGGCATGCATGGGCTTCCCAGCCAGTAGAATAGCTGTGAGAGCCTTTGCCCCATCCTGCCCCTTGTGTTCTAAATGACTAATTGTAAATAATTGTAAATAAGCTGCCTGGGAGGAAAAAATGACAACTCACTTACTGACCACACAAACAGTGTTAGCAAACACTTGCCTTGTGGGCAATGCATGGAGTTGTGATTGCCCTGAGAAAATGGGCCAGTTCTGCTTGTCTGAAGATGAGCGTGTTTGAGGTGAGGACCCTTATGTAGGCTGTGCTGTCAGCACTCAGGAAGCAGCCACAGACTGGAGGGTTTGTGTGTCCCTCATCCTGACAGGCTGGAGGTGATGCAGGCTAACAGTGTGGAGGATTGGCTCTAAAGCCTTCTCCAGGAGCCCTGGGGCAAAAAGGGAGCAATTGATGCAGAAACAAAACTCTTCTGGTGGCTGCTAATGTGACTTGAAAGGTGCTATTTCTCAGAAGGTAGTGATTCATAAAACTCCCTGTAGCATTCTAGTGCTGAGGGAGGATGATGGTAGCACTGGAAGCCTTGTGAGAACTCAGGGGGCCAGAGAAGGCTATCTGGAACTCACTGTCTACCCCAGGCAGGGAGCAAGAATCTTGCTGTCAGCACACACCCTCTCAGCTTTTTAAGAAAGGCTTGTTTGCTTTAGAGTGCATAAGCTGCATCTGCAGCAGCAGCTGCAGGCAAATTGAGTTACTGCACCAGATGATGTTGCTCAATGATACATAGCATTTTTTATCACTCTGATCGGTGGGTATCAAGAGAAACTGCAGAAGCTCTTTGAAGGAGTGAAGAAAAAAACCAAAGAATCTATATAAAAACATATAAATAAGAATGACTGGCCTGACAGTAAATCCAGTAGAGTTTCTGAGAAACTCAATGCTACTGGATTATGTTCTTATTATAGTCTTGCAGGGACTGCCAGAGCCAAACCTGACTTCAGAAAATATTTAAAATGTTAAAGTTGTGTATGGATTTGATAGTAATAAAGGAGTAGGGAAACAGGTTTTCATTGTGCCCTTTTTTTCTACTTATCAGAAAAGCACCAAATCCCTAAGAGCTGAAGTCTTTGTAAGATCAGTTGCATTTCTGTATCTATGTGATACATAATTGCCATCTGGAAGACAAATTACTTGCTCTGTAGGCACTGTCAAGATAACTGTACAAAAATCAGCAATGTAATTGTTCTGTATTTTTTTTTAAATGACCTTTTGATATCACTTGAAAATTTGGCTCATTATGTTTAAAATGGAAAATATGAAATGATATTATGTTTGGATGTTTGGTATAATAGAAGAAAGAATACAATACATTTCATGGACTTGCATTAACAGCATAATAATCTTCCATTTGCAAGGATACATTAGAGCAAAGTAACACTTAGATCACATTTCAACTGTTTGTGGTTTAGGAGGTTGAATAGCTGTTGTGATTTAACATTTGCTTCTAAAACTCTTTACACTAATTTGCTCTTTGTGCTCTACCAGTGTCTTTTCATAAACCAGTGATTGGTCTGCAATCTCAAGGTATTGGTCTCAAGGACTAGTATTAAATCCATTATACATCACCTACCCTTCCCAATTTTCACAGGAGTAAATGCTAATTAATACTGGTTGTAGGCTCGTGGAAAGGTGCATCACATTGCAGTGATGAACAAGCTGGCGCTGAAGAGCACTGGGATACTCTTCAGTGCCATATATCGTCTCACCCTTGGGAAGGTACAGAGAAGGCCTTGGAGATTACTCTACCACCATTCCTTAGGCTTAGTGCTGTGCATTTACTAACTTAACATATAATCTTTACAAAAATTCAAGCTTTTAAGATTCCCACTTGTCTCAAAGGCTGAAAACACAAAACCAAGGAAAATTTCTGCCATGCTAAAATTGGAGCAATTGGCAATACACTATGGTGTCACAAAATCCTTCTCCTGCTTTGCTCTCTCCCTGCTCTGCTTTCCTGCTTTCCTCTCTCCCATCTGACCAAACAGGTTTCTTCCCCCCAGCCCTCTGGCAGCACTGTCTTATTTTCACCTTGACTTAAGTCCATAATCACCTTTTTTGTTTTCCATTATGGTGCAGCTTGCCATATTTGACCTTCTCTGGTGTATCTCTTGCTTTCTTCTTGCTGTGGTTCTGCTAGGGACTGGGCTGTCTTGTTTTATCACCTTTATCACCACTATACCTGTGGGCAGCCTTCATTGTGTGTTACAGTTGGAGTATGCTGTGGGATGCTTAGCTCTTCCTTATAAAAGCACTGCAAGCTTATCTGAAGGAGCAGAGTCTTGGGATACATAAACTGATGGAGTGCATAGCAGTGTGTGCCTTCTGGAGGATAAATATTTTAATGAATAAGTGAGATAAATGAGTGCTCATGAAGCATGTATTCCTGTCTGTGGCTTTCTCTGACTGTTTTAGGCTTTTTATTTGAATTCTGTTCATTTATCCTAACCTAAATCTGTGCATTAGGTTCAATGGCAAGAATAGCAATGATAATAAATGTTGGCCTTACAGCTAAGTTTTTGTCCCAGATTTTAACTGGCTTTTGCTTGATTTCCCACTCAATTACTCTCTCCCTCTCACTGTTACCCATCTGCCCTGCAACCCTATGCAGAAAGCAAGTTAGGGGTTGTTGAGTGGAACAGGCTATGTTCATGGCCAGCACTGACCATAGCTATATGGGCTATCTGTCCAGATAGCCAAGTCATAGGATCATGCCACAGGAATCAGCCTGGTAGAGAGCTGGCCTGCAAAGACTGATGTGGCAAGGCAGAGGATTATGGGCTCATAAAATCAGTTTAGAAGCCAAAAGGTAAACACTTGCTTACAAACAGTTAAAAAAATTGGCAGACTTGTGATGATGAAGATAGTCATAAATGCAAGTCAGAAATGGGTCTTAGCTCTCCTCCACCCTTTTACAGTGGGGTGTAACACTGGCCATCTGTGGAGATCACAGATGATTTCTGAGGTACCCTTAAAATAGCCTTAGGACTGAAAATGCTCTGTCTGCTGTCAGTGTGTTGATGCTATGGCTGTAGTCCTGGGGCTTGGTCCAAGAACCAGTGTTTTATCAGCACTAAGCAGCAACAGCAGAGATCTAGAAGGAGGACTCTGCATTTGCTTACTGTATTCTTCCAAGGACGATCATTCCAAGATGATGATAATTTATCACTTTCTTTACCTTCTTGATACACTAATAGAAGGGACATCAATATTCTATTACTTTTTCCAACAATGTCATTGTTTTGAATCAATTTCAGTAAATATTGTAGCTGGCTGGCCTTTGAAGCCTTTTTCTGTCAGTTAGATGTAGAATTTTGGAGCTGCAGTCAGTTTTACATATGGCTGTGTTTTTTGTGCAAAGGACAAAATATGGAAGTAAGAGAAAAAGGTATTTCTCTGCCTGAATTATTTTTTTAAATATTTCGATTTAAAGACCTGTAATGCAAGATTTCTAATGCAGATCCTTGTAAAACTAATCCCCTTTCAGAAACAAAGAAATTTTCAATTACTGTGATACCTTGATTAATGAAAACCTAACAGGAAGCTCAAGTTCATGAGGAACATGCTCTGTATAGTACAGATCATCTACCATGGTAAAGCATCACCAGAGACAGTTGGAAATTTCTACCCTTGGATTTCTATTTCTGCTTAATAGGGTTATAGTTAAATGTTTTTAGTTTGAATGGTGGGGTTTATAATTTTTAAGGAAGATACCATTTTAGGACAATAAAATAATATTGAAATATCACTTGATACTTTGTCATCATTCACCATTTTTCATCTATTGCTATTAAAATTTATTAATAAACGAAAAATAGAATTTTAGAAATGCAACAAAAGTGGAAAAAAGATGCAGACTCTGCATGTAGCTTGTATGTGGACTGGATTGATTGTCAGTGATTGTTTTAATTTCTTTGGTTCTCATAATGTAGACTCATTATTTATGTGCATATCTAATTTAGAAAAATGAATAATTTAATTTAGAGGACTACTCACGCATTTCAAGTTAGTCTTGTGACAGGGTATCATTTAGAACCAAAGAAGTAAATCTAAATGTGTGATCCAATATTTTCTCTCATTAATAAAATATTTTCAGTGGGGGATAAAAAGTACTTCTTTACTTCTATCATTTGAATGACACAAAAACTTTGAAATAGAATGGCTGTTTTTATTTATGAAATTATTTTCCAATAATTTGTTCTCATTGCATCTTAATACAATGTACGGTGGCTAGAATATACCGGTATGTCTGTATTTTCATAAATAAATAAAATTAGATGTTTGATTAAAAGAAAAAGTCGAATTTTTGATCAGTGGTAGACAGAAGGTTTTCATAAGTATACAAACTGACCATCCAAAGTACCTGAGAAAGTAATTCAATGGAACATGTAGAAGTTCCATTATTAAGCAAATTAATTATTTTCCTTTGCCTGGTTTCTAAGGGTGTTGAAAGGACAGAACCTAGACCTGGGTCCATAGCATGCTGTTCTATTCATTTCCTGGATTACATCCATAATAAATCAAATAATGATTTTGTTAGCTATGTTTTTTTAAATCACAAAAATTAGCACTTTAGTAATCTATTTCATTAGTCCCATACTGTATAGGGTATAGGTTAATATCTACATTTACAGCCATGAGACTTAGAAATGGATGTTTTTCTACCACCTGCTCAGTTGGCACAGAAACACCATCTGCATGTGTCATGCCTAGGCACAAGGTATATTTTGAATATACTACTCATACAATATTTTGAATAAACTACTTCAAAAACATGGTGACATTGTATTGATGAATTATTCCAAACTAAATGACCACATGACCATGACCTTGCAGTATTTTCCATATTAAAATAACTGCTATTGCTCACAAAATTGTATTTTGAAATATTTCTTCATTATCTGCAGATGCTGACAGATGTCTTCAGGCTGATCTTGAAGCACTCTTCCAAGCTCCTAGCAATTGAGGAAATATGTGGGATTAGATATAACGTGATGTGTTCAAAGTGGAATGACTACCCTTTAGCAACACTGGAACTGCAGAACTACAAGTTACAGAGATGCGAATGCATTTATCACAAAATCTCTGTTCAGCAAAACCATCTCGTTTTCTCCAAAATTTTATGCCCAAGATCCTACAACTTGTATTAATACATTAATTGAAATTAAATACTGTACATTAATTGAAATTAAATGCTATCAGATGCTAAGACTTCTGCCCTGGTTTTGATGTTGCCTGCAGTTCTTCCTTGCTCAGTTGGTTTTGCTTTGTCTGCTTTCACAAATTCAAACAGTTGTTTTTAGCTTTATCCCCTTCAGCTCATGTTTGCAGAAAATTATATGGTACATTGACTTATCCTGACTCCCTGACATACTTAAATTACCGTTCCTTTGATTTTTCAAATAATGTTTTAATAGTCCCAGTTGCAGGAGGAAATAGAAACAGTACTGTGAAGTTCTGCCTGGATCACCTCCCACAGAGCATTTCAGACACTCAGATGCATCTTTGAGAAATGACTGCTCTTTATACATGTTTGGTTTGTGTGGCAAGGGGTTAGTAGTAGGAGGAGGCTAAGAGGGGTGGCTTCTGTGAGAAGATGCCAGAAGTATTTCCCATGTCCAACAAAGCCAGTGCCAGCTGACTCTCTGATGGACCTGCGTCTGGCCAAAGAAGAGCACATCAGCCACGGTGGTAGAACCTCCAAAATAATCTATCTGAGGAGGGTAAACCTTGAGTGACAGGCAGAGAGAGGAGTGAGAGCAGAGAAACAGCTCTGCAGACCCTGAGGTTAGTAAAGTAGGAGGGGGCAGGAGATGCTCCAGGAACCAGAGCTGAGATTCCACTGCAGCCCCAGGTGCAGATCATGGTGAGGCAGCTGTGCCCCTGATGCCCATGGAGGTCCACAGTGGAGCAGAGATCCACCTGCAGCCCATGGATGAATGCATACCAAAGCCAGTTGATGGTGGACTGTGACCCCTTGGGAATTGTGGGATGGTGTCCAAGGAGCCAGGCAAGGGCTAAGACATCCTATCTATGGCCTACACTATGTACCCTCTATCTTTGAAGATGGAGATTTGCATAGTTTGCATCAAGAACTATCCAACTGAAAGGAATTTCTGTTTCTGATAGTGCTGCATTTTTTCACAGCAGTTTGAAGTGACTGCTCTATGCTGATGTTAATGGTGAGTTTTTGTGCCATCACATGTAAGTATTTGCTTTCAGTATTTGCTTCTTTTTAAGGAAGAACAAAAAAACCACAATTCAATGTAGGACTGCTGTCCTCTTTCTTGGTATGGATCCTGACTTCATGTAGTCTTTTTCGGTTGGCAGTCAGTTAAAAGGGAAAAATATGATGAATTGTTTTTTAATAGATTGAGTGTATTCTCTCTTTTAAACCAGAAAAATGCATTGCCTGCTTTTCCTTCTTAAAAAATAAGATAGTAACATGGATCTGGTAGATAATAACTGTGTTATTACTAGAATTTCATATGGTGCCCTGGAAGTTCTGATGGCAGGAACACTCTTCAAGGATCAGCAGCTGCTCCTTTGTCTTTGCCCCCTGCAATCCCTGCTCCTCCCAAGCAGCCAACATCCCAGTGCTTGGTGGGGGCTCCCCATCTGGCATTCCTGCTGAGCATCTGGGCACCTTCAGCAATGGCTCAGCAGCTCTGACAGGATGCAGAAACTAGGAGGAACTGGCAGTAGAAGTATTGCTGATCTTCAAAAAGTAGATGGCGAGCTCTGCAATTGCCCTTTCCAGGCTGGGATGCACTTATGAACCAGGAACACAGCAGAGGATGGGAACATGCAGGAAGTGCCCACATCTTTTCCCTTGTGTCCATTGCATTGTGAAATATCATCACATTTGGCAAGAACAGTAAAGCCCAGCAGAGCTTTGGGTTTGCCTTTGGGGTCTGTCCTTTTGATATTTGAGCTTACTATCAGCCTTTTTTTTTGGCTACACTTTTAATAACTGAATGACATTAGAACTTCAAAAATCAGTTTGTGTTTATCATAGTTTTACGTTGCATCTCCAGACTGAAGCATGCACTTACTGTAAGCAGTCTCACCCTACATCATCTACATGCCAGGCTTCCAGGCTTGCTTGCTTTATAACTTGGATGGACACCTAATTGTCAGAGTGGAAATCAATCCTTCATTAGTTTTGTGCCTTTTGGGATTTGTGCCAATCTTCTGTGTGAAATAAATCTAGGCAGGGTAAACAAAACACTACAGAGATTGAGCAGTGCAGTTACACTGATGAGTATTTGAACAAATTAATTGTCAATACTGAACAAATAAATGAGGGGGTAGCAAGGAAAGTTGTTAGAAGGTGAAGGCATTAAGATATCAGTGATACCTGTACAAAAAACCCAGCCTGCTAGAATTATAAAGGCTTCTGAAAAACTGCATTCAATAGTTTACCACAGGAAACATGTATGGGAGTGGTTGAGCTTCTGCCCACATCTCTTTTTTCTGTCTCAATGCAGATACTGTGCAGGCAAATGAGTCAGCACTACTATAAACTCTGACAAAGGGTTTGTGAGTTTGGGTGCTTCAAGATGTCCGTCTCCATAGATTGCAGAGATCTGATTTTGCATAGGATAGTAATGACTCATTTTTGAGGGAGGAACCCAAAATGATGGGTCTCCTAGAAGACCAAGGTGAGCATTCTGTGTTAGCTCAGAGGGATCAGATGTGGACTTGATGGTCCCACAAGACAAGATCCACCCAATGTCAGTACCACAAAGATTCACACAGCTAGGCAACTGGGCTCCTGATACCCTGCCAGGCAGCATCATCCTTCCAAAGCACCAAGCCAAAAAACTACTGCAGGGTAAGCTGAGTGAGGGCAGTTGGATTTCGTAAGACCACAGATGCAAAAGCCAAAAAGCCAGACATTTTCCTGCTGAACCACAATGTATGTCTTATCCTGGGAGCTCTATGCACCCATGTGATTAATAGGGGAATGTTACAGCTAGTATGCTGATTACTTGCATTCCTTCTGTATTGCCATGTAAGAGTTCAGAGTGACAGACCTTTGGCACTGGCATATGACCTGGTGTCTGGACAGCTGCTGAGTCAGACAGTCCTGAGTCACATCTGATTGTGCCTGGTCAGTGAGCCTGTGGTGAGCACAGCAGAGATACTACACTTTCTGAGGAAGCAAATGATGCATCACTGCCATGATACAGCACTGCATTTTTTGCCCCCAGGCTGTACACATGTCAATATCTTGATAGCATGATTTTGAAGATTAATATCTGCAGCAGCTCCGGGCTCTTTCTGTTCAGGCACTGGAAACCTCCTCTGTTAGAGAAAATGTGCTATGATGTAGCATCTGAAGTTGGTGAGGATTCCCTCTAGAACAGCACGTTGTTGGCTGCCAGTGCACAGCTGATTGTCCTGAGTGTCAGGGTACATGGCTTTCAGTGCATGTAGTACAATCATGTAGTGTTGGAGCTTACAGCACATCCCCCCTCTTTCTAGTGTACCTACTGCATCCAGCCTAGCTTGGCAATAGCCTTCTAGTTGAAACCGTCTGAAAAATGAGGTGTTTAAATAATAATAGCAGTACTCAGTTCTAAGAGAGGCAGCAGAGTGATTGCATGTCCTCATGTGAGAGATTCAATCTCCTTTTCTCAATGCTCTGCTTGCAAATCAAAGCCCAATATGTTACTGTACCCTAAGAGGATTAAAAGGGTGCATGGAAGCTATTGTCTTAAAAAACACCAAACAACAACAACAAACCACTTCCAGCAGCCCATCTGATGTGCTAGGCCTTACTGACTTAGAGATGAGGATGCATGAAGGGTGTGGCAATGATTTCCTGGTGGGATCAGATTTGCAGATCATGCCCTGAAGTCTGTGTCCCACCACAGTGATAGGAGAAGTTTATGGGGCACAAATGTAAGCATTAGCCCTCCCTGTCTTCTCCTTCTGTGACTGGTATGAGGTGTTGCTGAAGACATGGCTGAGCCATTCTGTCTGTATCTTGCAGGACTGTAGTCTGTCTGTCCATCTAAAACATTTCCCACCATGCTGACCATCTATCCCAGACCCCTGTGGCAGCAAATAACAGAAATTATTAATTATTTGGTGTACTGGTAAGGAAGGACTGTATTTCATGTGGTTTAGGTTTACCTCCTACTGATTTTACTGCATGTTTTGCAATTGTCTGACTGCCTGACATTCACAGGGAAGGGTATGACCTGACCACCAGAAAATCAGGTATCACAAATCACGTACCTCCCAGCAAAGGGACCTCTGGCAACCTGAGTGTGGTCGAGATCTTGTTGCCTGTAAACACCCTCTGACTGTTCTGCAGGTGGGCTCAGGCGCCTTTCAGAAGATCCAGCAGCTGTCTTATCTTCTTGGGGTCTCTCAGATAGTATTTTTGTGCTTAGAACTCTCCTGATGATGCCTGAGTGAGTAGAAAGCACAGAGTAAAGGTTTTCCACAGGCAAGGTGGTTTGGCTGTCTCATATCTCACATGGAAGAACTGGGAAGGTTAGTGAACTCTCCATGATCAAGACCCAGCTAGGAAATGCTAGTCAACACTTTCATTTTGGGGCTGTCATTCTGAGTGGTCTTTTTATTTCACCTAGAAGAGAGGGGATACCTTTAAATTGTTCTCTCTATTTTCTCTTTTGTTTTTATTTTCTTATTTCTTCTTAATTTTTTCTCTTTTTTTCTTCTTTCTTCTTTTTTCTTTCTTTTTTTATTTTTTCCTTTTCAAATTTTTTTCTTTTTTCTTTTTTTATTTTTTCAGATGCTTAGTCTTACTGAAGCACATAACGGAAGGGCTTGGCAAGATTTTCTAACCTGCTCATTTAGTGTCTTAGCCAGTACAAAAAACACAGTTTCTTTAAAGTTCTAGACCATTCCTTGGGCATAGGTCAAATATGTCTAAGGTGTATTCAGTGCTTTCCAGAGGACTTTTTTTCTGCTCTGCCTAATACATCTTGTTCATTCCTGAAAACACAACTCTCCTTCTAATCAAATAAATTGTTTTTCAGTCACTGGTCCCCTCCATAATGTAATTCTGCTTGTCAGATGATCTGGTTCTTCTTCGCTGCCCCTGGAGTTTTGGAGCAAGGAGTCTGCTTTGTGCATCACTGCCATAGGAAACTGGAAGTACATCAAACCCAGCATACTGTAGGAGAAGCAGATCTGCAATTTGAAAAGCACAACATCTGTGCTCCCAGTGCTCAGCTAGGAGGTAGGCCAAGAATCACCAGGTCACCCCTCTTCTTCCCTCATCTAATCTGAGCAAATGAAAGGAAACATGAAAGCAAATTTGTCAAGCAGCACTGCATGTATTCTGCAAGCTTTGCAGATACTTGTTCTCACTTCAGTTAAGTCATTTGAGGAAAACCACCTGAACTCAGAACAGAGACTTGCACAAAGTGTTGGAATTAGTCCAGCTGTCATGGAATTTTGCTGACTCCATAGTCCTGGTGACACCAGGGGTTTAATTACTGCAGTCCAGGAGGGGTTTCCTTGTGTTTTCATATTGTTATACATTTGGCACTGTTTAAGCATGTACTTTTACTTGAAACAGATGTTTTCATTCTGCTTTGCAAAGAACTCATAGCTGTAGCCATGGTTTTCTGACTTGTCTTTGCTGCTACAGCACAAGCTGTACAAGCTATGGCTTGTGGTGACGCTTCCAAATGAGACCAGCAAGCACTCTAGCCATGCAATCAACTTATTATTGGCACTGGAAAAATGCATTTGAAGTACAATAAATTAGTGTAATGTTTTGCAGTACTAAACTCATTAGAAGTCTGAAAAGAAAGCCTTGCTATCCTTGTTTCAGAATCAAGGGTACTCATTTGCAAATGTGATGTCTTCTGTTATGGAAGGAGGTTAAATTTCATGTGCTGATTCATAGGAAAACAACTTCTATTCCTGACTGGGCTTTTACTAGTATCCTGGTGACTTGGAGTCACCATGAGTCAGTTTCAGCTGGACTCACACCTGAAGAAAACGTTTATTTGAAGACGAGGGGCATAAGCGTGCTTTTAGAGGGCTGCTTTTCTCACTGACATTGATTCTGTGATGTTCCCCCATTCTGCAGTAAAAGCATTGGTGTGCCTGTTGCAAGCAGCTGTAGCTGCAGCAGGAGATGTCTGTACACTGCAGGAAAAAAGTCCTTGAAACAGACTGTTGCAATGAGCTCTGAACCCTCTAAAGAGAGGTCAGCAGGGAAGCAAAAAGTTTATAAGAATTCAACAGGTAGTCCTGTTACCAGTGTTTAATCTCTGACTGTTAAGGCTGAGACTCTTTATACTCCTCAATCCTTATGGGTTTCAAGGAAATAATTCTGCTACACTAAGGACAACAGAGTAAGAACTGCTATTTCAAAGAAGTTTCCTTTATTGTGAATTGAATAGTGCATGTGCAAATTCCTCAGTTGTGAAAGATTTGCTCCCTTGCATCCCAGAGGGCAGCAGCCCAATCTGCCTGATCCTTGACTCATGCACATAGATGATCAGTGGATTCTTCAAATTCTGCTTCTCCTGTAGTGCAACTGCATCAGCAACAGCTAGATCACATATTAATAGAAAGCAATGTGCAGAAATCTGATCCAATGAAGGCTACAGTCATTTTGGCTGGACTAAGAAATGAACATTAAGCATAATTGCAGAGCAAACTCTAGCTGTTTTAAAAGATACCGAATTGTGTGAAATGCCTGACATGGAACAGATGAATAAGGCAATCACAGTAGATGAGGAATGAATGAAACTACAGACAGTAGTGGCAGCAGGGCTTTTGCAAAGAACTACAGTAGTATCTTTTAAACTCTTTTCTCAGCTTAAAACAAGCAGAGCAATAGCCCTGAATGTCTACAGCAATGAAATTTGCATGAAAAATTTCAGCCACTCAGTAACTGTACCATGCAGACTTCCCATTATATTCAGGTTAGAAACTCTCTCACACAACACTGAAGGTTACTGGGTGTCTCAAAGATGTTCATGCACCCTTGCGTCTCACCATCAGGCAAATGGCAAAGCCTAGGCAAGAATGTCAGCTATCAGGACTTTTCCTGGGGACTACCAGGACTGAATCCACTTGGATAAAATATATGAGAGCTATTGTGGCAACCACATCTGTGCTGACACACAGTGGTGTCAGGGCTAGGCAGCACATGGAGAGGGCAGATGTGCTTTTGTTTCTGCCACTTCTGAACTTCAGCAAGTTTTAAACTTTCCACTCCAGCTCAGAAGCAGGTAATACTTCCATCTGTGCTGATCCGGGGATGAACCAAATTGGGATGTCTGATTCCTTTCTATGTGGAGGGCACTGGTGCTGGCTGTGGACACAGATGTCTCAGATTTAAGTGCTGCTGCTTGCCCACTCCTTCACGTCAGATGTTAAACAATAAAATGTAATTCAAGCTTGAAGCCACAGATGACCAATATGATAAGGAAAATGAAAGCCACCCTTAATTAGCCAAATCTAAGCTGGGACTATTAATTCAAATAGGGTAAAATGGTATCCCCAAAGTGTTCTGGAAGTGGTCTTGACTGCTTTGTGTGTGATTACCATAAGCACAATAGGCCGAGATGCTGTATTAATAGCCATATATGCAGAACTGAGAAATGTTACAAGACAAAGCATCAGTGACATCCATTTGAAAATTCATACTCAAACATTCCATATTTCCAGTTCCAGACTTACTGATTAGTTAATAACTGTTCTAAAGTTTACTGTTCTGCCAGAGAAAGGGAAACCAGGTCGTGTGCCAATCAAGATCAATCACATCATGAGAAATGAATGGCTTGACATTGACTGACCTTATATCCAGTACCAGAAGTTATCTCTGGGACTTCAGAGAAGCAGGATTTGTTGGGGGAGGACAGCTGGATATTACAGCTGGATATACAGGACTGCAACATGTTAATGACCTTCACTGGTGCTTTGGGGAGACATCACAGAAAGGAGATCTCTGGGCTGTTTTCTCCTTTAGAAACAGTGTTTATCATCAATTTTTCAAGTGAATTTTTTTTTTTTTATTTTGAAGCACAGTCTCATTTGTTTAATCGCAGTAAAAAAGGTAAAAAACAAATGGAAATGAACATACAATGTCAGAAAAGGAAAATTTTCAGTTGACCTAGATATAATCTTTATCTGGAGTTGCAGTTTGGGGAAGGTCATGTGATTTTAACTTTTGTCTTGGAGAAATCATCATTAAAAGTTTGAAACTGGAGGAATATTCCTTGTCCCATTGTTCTAGCATCCCATCCACCAAAGGACAAAGATGGCTGTGGTACCAAGCAGTGTGTCATGTTCCAAACCTCCTCCTCCACCGAACAGGAGAGAGAATCAGCTCAGCCTGCCCTGCCAGCACTCCCCGTGTTGGTGACCTGTGGGTGACCTGTTTGGCAATAACAACAGTACACAGACAAGAAAGAAGGGTTGTGCTCGTCTTACCTTTTTCTGCAGAAACTCAGAGCAGGATCTAAGTTATGTATGAAAGCCTCTTACGACAACATATTTGATAGGAAGGCAGCTCTCATTACTAGCTTTTACAGGACAGAAGAGAAATTAACTGAAATACAGTTTCTTTCTTGTTTGTCACAGGTGACAGGATTTGTGTTATGTGGGAATGATGAGAACCAGAACTGTTCCTTTGTATGGTAGATCAACTTCATGTGGGAAGTGGATTTTTTCTGCACTCAGTTCAACACTGGCAGAACAACAGGGTGTTTGTTTAACAAGACTAAACCCATGTCTGTTCTCCTGCCCAAAAATATCTCTCACAACTTATCTTGTGACTGAGGTCAGCCTCAGATAACTGAATCCTTGTCTGTGCCTCATTATGGTGTGAATGAGCAGGCAGGGAGGAAGGTTTGCCATTTATTCTCTAAGTTCCCACTGGGGTCCCTGTGGCTTATGCAAAGTAAATGTGTCATGTGCCCCTAAGCCTCAGGGTAAAATTCTTTACTATTCTTATTTATCTAAGACCCCACTTCATTTCAAACATCACTCCCACTAAATTCAATAAAAAACAAACACGAGAAGCCTCTACCTCTTGCTTTTAACAGTGCTGCAGTACTGCTGGGGTGTTGACTGCATGACAAAAAAAAAAGGCTTAAGGAAAATACATCAGCTGCTTTAGCGGATAATTTTCAAGAAATTTCACCTTTGAATTTTTACATCAGCTTTTTTGTAGTTATACTGAGCAAAAAACTCCAGAGCTCATGCCGCAAAGATGTAAAAGCATAATTTCTTTTTGAACACAACCCTTTAAGCAGAACACATATGTGGATAGAGCTCCCTAATAAAATTCCTCCACTGAGTTACATAAGTAGATAGTAATTGTACAGTTCTCAAGCTACTATAACCAGAATGGTGATTATCTTTTTTCATTTTGCAATAACAACAGCAGTTGTTAGTAGAATAAGTCAATGTATAGGTCTTGGCTCCTGTTTGAAGAAATCATGTTGCAGATAGCATGCTGTGCCTCACCACAAAAAGTTTGCCCACTTAGAGAGCGATTGTAAGTTATTTGGTAGAGGGTTATTGTTGCAGCATGTGTTTTAATAGTTTGTTAAGTGAATACTTTGCTCTTATGTTCCCCCAGGTTTTCCCTGGAGTTGGTTTACCCCAATTTATACGTCCCCTAAATTGAATCCTCCCTTATGTTGCCCATCATTGTAACTTAACCCCCTCCTCCAGTGCCTTCCCGATCAATCATTGTAAACCCTACCCCTTGTTCCAGACCCTTCCCTGTCAATCATATGTTGGCCCAACCTCTCGCTGTACCTCCTGCTTAGAAATCCCCTGATCCGTGACACCCTAGTGGATCGTTTCCCTGCCTGTCAATCTGTGTCCCCTCCCTGTGTTTCCCCATTTGTTGAAGTGTTGTAAGCCCAACCCCCTGTACCTCCCCTGGTTCTCCCTGATTGGCCAAAACCTGTAACCTCCCCCTGGCGCCCCCCAGATATAAGCTCTCACAGACCTTTGTTCTGAGATTCTCTACCCCTGGCTCGTTTTGCATCAATAAACCCTTTTCTGCTGGATCTGCATATAGAGCGCCTCCTCCTTTCCCCTTTGCCCAATCCCAGATGCCATCCTGCACCACAGAGTGAGTGGCTTTAAAGGTTCTGCCTCGGGTGATTCCAGTACCGAGGCAGTTCCCCACACCTGGTGCAGCACCGGTGTGACTCATCTGAGCTAGCCTGGGCCCCAGTAACCTCTGTCAGGTTGTAAGTCCTTGGAAGCTTGAAAATAGGATGAAAGACCACAGAAGTTTTGGAACTCCATGCCTTTCTCTTCCTTAATATCATACCCATTCATGTATGATGGCAATGACATGTTTGTTATGCCTTTGAGACAGTCAACTATGACACTGCCTTATATGCTTCCTTGCCTGTACATTTTTGCTGGAGGTGACTGGAGAGAAGACATCTTGAGGATGGATCAATAAATAGGAAGTAAGAAAATCACATCTTTGCATGTGGCCCTCAGCAGCAGTGGCTGGAGAGGTCTTTGCCTCAATTACTAGCCCTTCCTATATGCAGAGCAATGTCAAATAATTGCAACAGAGGTGCCCTGACACAATTTAGGCTCCTCTCCTCATTCACTTCTACACGTAGTTTACTGAATCTGCCTTTTGTTCACAGTGAAGGAAATACAACTGCAGCTTGGCACCATCATAAACTGGTACAGCATCCTCAGCTAGGATGCAGTCCTCGGGACCTGGACAGTCTGATTTTTCAGTTGAATGTCATCGAAACCCAATTAGTGATTTCACGTTGTCTGAAAAACTGGTACAGTGCTGAGCTGGGTTCAGTGCTTGATAACAAAAAGTGTGGGGCAGTTCCTATGAATAGCATGCATGCTGATTTTCTGCTAACTAGCACACATGTTCAGGCAATATGTTTGTCATACTGTACGGATCAGTTTGGTCCGGCTTCTGATGTGCTCGTTTCTTTGATAATATTACATGCACTGGTACAAGGATGGAAATTTCTCTGAGGAGATGGGATTTATCAAAGACTACAAGGTTATTCTTAGGATTTAGAGGGAGATCCAGAGTTCAAGCAACTCCCTTTCATTTCAGGAAAAGAAAACCAATTATTGACTCTTATGAAGTTGTTTCTACCTTCTTTTTTAATCAATATATTGTTTGCACAGCAAAATTTTATGTTGAACACATTTAATTCTGGAGAAGATGGATATAGCTCTGAAATTCTTTGAATACCTCGACACCAGAATGCTCTTTATCAAAAGTCTGCTGAAAATGCTGTGAAGGCCTCAGGTTTTAAGCCCTCATTTCTTAATGCACTGGAAGTGATCAGCAGTGGATCTTTTAATGGACAAGAGGGAATGTTTCAAACCTCCTCACAGACTATTTTTTAAGATAAGTATGTAGTGGCTTGTTATCCAGAAGGGCACATGCCCTTATTCTCTTGAAAATATGCCCAGGGAGCATTTCAAAGGACACCAGCCTGAATTATATGGCTCCTTACAGTGATGTCAGAATGAGCAAATACTGAGGTCATCGACAAGAAATGCTGTCAGCATGGCACAGCAGTATTCAGCTTGTAGAGCCATGCTTTCCTTGTCTTAAGAAACAATAAAGACAGCAGAAAAATTGCCTTTCAGCTTCACAATGTAATTGCGTGAGCCTTTGCCTCTGGCTGCAAACAGGCAGGAATCCCTGGATGCCTGCCTGGGCCTGGAGCTGCTTCCTCCTCTTGCTGCCTAAGGAGTCAGATGCCTGTGGGGACAAATTACAGGGGTGGGGACAAATGATAGGGGTGTGGGCAGCCTATGACCCCTGGCAAGGCTGGCTGCAGCCCTGCTGCCTGCTCTGCCTTTCTGTGGGGGGTTTCTTCCTGATACTGTTTGTATCTTATGTCTGCAGGAATCGAACCTACAGTGACTTGCTATAGCATTTTCTGTGTTTCCGATGTATTTTTGTTCCCCTGAATTTCAAAGAAATTGAAAAACAACCTTCTCTGATTTCTCTTTGACATGGGATGCTGCTGTGTAAGTGGCCATTGATAAAGGTGAAGTTTGCTCTCCAGGATAAAACTCAGTGGTTTTAAAACCTCTTTGCCACAGCACCATACTCTGATGCCTTGGGCTTTTGCATTTTCTTTTCTGCATTGATGTGTGGCTTTTGTTCAGGGTTACCAAGATCCTTTCATAAGGTGATAAACACACAACAATCCTACTCCAACTGGGGACTCAAGGACATTTTTTCCCAAACTTCAAGCTCAAAGGAAGAGGGCAGGCAAGTGGGACTCCTGTATGCAAATGGAACCAAACGTATAAAAAGAGTGAGATCTCAGGACTGGCTCCCACTCCCTTTCCCTCGATTCTGGAGCCATGCAGGCAGAGTTCTGATTTGTAACGCTGGTGCTCTCCAAGTGTGGCCTTTGAAGGCCTCAATAAATATCCTTCATTCTCCTCAACTCCATCTAGCCTCTCTTCCAGCACTTCCAAGCATCAACTACATCAAGTACAGCTAGTGGCAAACAGCTTCCAAACAGCACACATTCAGATGTTGTGGGGAAGCCTGGCATTGCAATATTCTGAGTCTGTGGGAGCCCAGGACGTCCCTCTGACAGTCCTGGGTGATCTGAGCCCAGGCCAGGGGTGTTTGAAGCCCTGGCAGGGGGGTCAGAGACCCTGGCATGCAGTCAGAGACCCTTGTAGCTTTGAATTTGATCCATGGAAAAATTACCATCACTGCATGAAGAAGTAAAGGCCACAAAAGTGTAGAGTTACAATTCTTACTATAGTGAGCTGGGGGGCAAGATGGAGGGAACTGGGCATTGTCCTGTACTCCTTCCTTCTTCTTCCTAGCCTCCATCTTTTGGGTGATGGTGGCACTTTAATATTGGTGTAAAGTAAAAGGACACAATCTAACATAGGTGATAGCTATTGGAAAGTAACTATAAATAAGGCATATGTAGTTTATAGTATAAAAGAGAGCACAAGCCCTGTGGGAGGGGAGAGTGCCTTGGTCTGGTCTGCTGAACAGACCTCCACAGGCCAGGCTGAAAATGTTTTCTGACAACCAACAATAAACAACCTTGAAACTGAAAACTGAAGACTTCAGACTCGTTCTCGGACAGTTGGGTTGGAGAGCAGAGACTTTTTACACATCTCAGGGTCATCTTGACCACAGGAAACCCTGAGAAGAGTGCAGTGAAGCAAAAGCTAGGTGAGGCTGACCATCTCAGTGGAGAGGTATGGTCATGGGCATGGAGCAGGGTGCAGGCTGATGGGCTCCCATGAAGCGATGGCTGTGCTAAAGAGCAGGGTGCCTTGGCTTAGAGAGAAGTGATTTCCCTGAGGCAAGACATGCCTGCAGGAGGAGCAGGAGCTCAAATGGTGTTCTCCTGTCAGCTTCGAGGACAGCAGAGCAATGGAGGGCAGGCACCATGCAAGAAGAAAGGAATGGGTTTCATTTCCTGTCTTCCCTGCCTCTGCCCAGTTTCATTCACAAACAGAGCAAGCATGTTTTCTGCACAGAGCTGGCCTGCCAGTGACAGGTGGATGTGTCTGCTAAATTTGGTTTGGGGTTTCGATCATTATCCCAAAAGGGAGAGGAATTTTCATCCTAACTGCAAAGCTCAACCCTCTACTGCAAATCAGAGAGAGAAGGATCAGTGGACTTTGTGGAAAGTGCATGGTAAACACTGCTGACAGCTGATAACTGGTGGAAATCCTCAGCCTCTCCAACTGAGCTGCTTTGCATATTTGAGGTTGTATGTCACAAAACCTGAAACATGGAAATTTCAACTACCCACTGCAATGAACCCAGTTATACTGTTTCCAATACTTTTTCAGAGCTCTTTTTTATACTGTAGTGATCTAGCCGATCTCTTGTTGTTCTTTGCTTTCCAACCTTTCCAGCATTTCCTTGCTGCTTTTGTGCCATGAGGGTACAGAATTATTTCCCCTAATGCAAAGGTGGTCCCTGAGCACCCCTGTGTCTGTCCCTTCTTCTGCTGTGTTGTCCTGCTTCACAGCAGGATAGCACTGTTTCCATATAGAGGAAAGCCTCCCTGATGAGTCTGGCATGGCCTATTTTGAGATTGAACTAGGAATGCTCTGAAGGGACAACTCCTTCAGGTAATAAAAATTTGCCCATAAAAATGGGTAAATTTACAGGTAATAAATTACCCTTAGGGAAAATAATTGCTGGAATCTGTAGAAGAAACAAGAGTGGATATATTGCAAGGTTTGTTCATGTTCTCAGAGGAGCAGGGGCAAACATGGTTCTAGAGACCAAAGCTTACTCTGGCCTGATGAGATTAGGCATCCCTTACAGAAAAGGGGGAGCAGCACTTAGTTCAGAACATGCTGCCTGCAGGACTCTGCAGACTCTGCAGTTGAGAATGGGTTTTGGTACTTAACGCTAAGAAGCACAGTGCTGTGACCACTTTAGTAAAAGTTCCAAAATTAAACAATTTATGTGTGTCTATACGAAAGCATTCCTTATGTAGTGGTGGGATTTGCTTTTTTGGTGCTCCAAACTGGACTGCCACCAGCTATCCCACTAGTGTACTCTGCCAGAAGCCACTCAGTACCTTTGTCCTTAGGTGAATTAACAAACACAGGCATGGCAGTATTCTGTTTTACATGGGGTTTTTTTTCCTGCCTTTGACAAGAAAACAACATTACATTATTGAATATCCTCTCTAAATTTAGCACAGGCACCTGGAGTGCTTTACATTTCTTTGAACTGAGACAAATCATGTAACTGAGGAGTCATCCCAAGCCAAATCTGCTGTTGAAGCAGAAGAATTGGGTGTAACAAATACCCACATACACTGGAGAAGCCAAGTCCACTGTCTTCCATTCTCCATGTTAGACATAAATTTGGAAAGTCATAGAGAAAAACATATCATCCATGCATATCTGAAGTGTTGTTGAACTGTTTTGTATACTGTTTCAAATTCTTTAGTGTAGAGGTTGAGACAAGAGAAAGATTAGCATTATTTTTGTTTCTGTTGAAAAGATACATCCTGCCATTTCTGACAACATGGTGGGACACCTGTGACCTCCAGCCAAGGTCAGGATCTCTGATTCCTACCTGTTGTAGAAAAACAGAGTGAGTAACAGTGTCTGTTCTGATTAGTATATAGTGTAAATAAACAAGGTCAGTGAAAAATTTAGAATGAGAGCACAATTTTATGGCCAGCTATCTGAGGCACAGATGAGTTACTTGCCCAAGATCGCATTGGAAGTCATCTGGACGGTGAGGACAAGTGCAGCTTTCTACAGTACACATCCAGATCCTCTGGGGAGTACCCGGTGTAGGCAAGTGGCCTGTTTTGCCACAGTCCTGTAGTCCTGACTGTAATTTGTGATTCTACTTGTGGAAACTGTTTATCAAATATATAAGTACTGTGAACAGTATATCTTCGGTTCTTTGTGTATTCTTGATTAGTTCAAGGGTTGTTTTTTTGTATTTTCATTCTGAACTGCATGATATGCAAACAAAATTCTTAGTTTTGCTTTTAAAGCCCAGAGATCATTAGCAATGTAAAATTAGGTTTTACTTCTGTTAGGCAACAGCAATGAGTTTGTGGCTGTGGGTGAACCTCAAGATCTCATTACAGTCTTGGTATTCAATGCTAGCATCTCCCAGTCAGGGCCTTTCAGGTTAGCAGACAACTACCCTTAGTGTTGCTAAATTGCCCTAATCTGCAGAGAGTGCACAGCACTTCACAAGCCAGTCCACCTCTTCCTGCCATGTTTGATGCCTTCCGAGTAGGAGCAGTCTGGATTCAGCTTTTGGAGTCGAATGAAAGTAAATACAAAGTATGCTATTTTCTGTCAAAAAGGGTCAAATATTATGCTGGCAATTACAGCGAACGGTATGAAACCAGAAAACCATCAGTTCTGTTCTTACCAAGAAGGGTCTTTCCCACCACCTTATTTTACCCAAACTGATAAAGTGACTCCCAGCCAGAGGAAGTTCAGGGGGCTGGCATATCCAGGAAGAGGGCTGGCAGGGGTAACCCAACATCATTCATCCTGTGTTGCTTCCAAACAAGCTCCCTTCACTCAAAACAGCATTTCTCATTCCCATTTTCCTCTTCACTGGTTGTGCTCTCTGGATGCTGGTACAGGCATTTCTGTTTCTTATCTCTATATTTGATTAGTGAATACATCTACTGCTGTGTTTACATGTTTTGTTTCTCTCTGGCCTCTCCTAGCACTATGATGTGATGGTAGAAGTCCCATTTGTACATTTAATAATTTCTTTTATAAATCCTGTAAGGTTTCATTCTTATACAGACTTCACATAAACATGTAATGTGAAATACATGATGGTGAGTTTGGATAGCTGCTGTATGCAAGGTGCTTATCTTAACTGGGAGGCTTCCTCTGGGGCCTTCTGCCAGAGCACTGGGAAGAAGCTTTTTAAGGAATCATTTCTCTTCAGTGTGGAAGACAACTTCTGAAGCATACCTAAAGTGTGCTGACTGCAAACCATGCCCATGAAGTTAATACCCCTTTCCCTCCTCACCAAGCCTGAAGACCTGATGCCACTAATGAGTCTGTTTGTCAACAGTGCAGTGAAACTTGGACTGATGATGGCACAGCTTGGTGATTTTTTCCAAGATGGCATAAATTCACAGCCAACACTGCCAAAGGACCTCAGTCATCTGGGTAATGAGGTAGGTTGCTAGCATAATTGCTTTCTCTCTCTCTTCTTGATGACGTCTCCTAAAAATTAACTGCTTTGTTCTTGATGTTCAACAGGGGAGGCTGAGAGCAATCCTTTTTGCTCATGTTATGCTATAAGTCAATGCCATTGGTTACACAAAAAGCAGAATCAAGTACTGCTCTCCCTTCCATCATGTGCTGCTTAAAGAAAGGGGGGGTAAATGATCTGATTCCATCTGGTGTGCGTGTTGCTTACATTTTTTACTGAGGTTCACCATGTAAAACCAAGAGAAATTATTTCTACATTAAGTGCAAAAAAAGAGATCATTTCAACATCATTTTGCATTTCATATTGGCTCTGTAGAGGACTACATGACACGCGAACAAGTTCCTTTGGATCCAAGAAGACATTTTTTATAAAATTTTCACAGTGTCAGGCCCTGTTTCAATGTTATGTGTACAGATTTTCTTCATCCTCTTCACCATTACTGCTTTGTCTTGCCTGATCTTTTGTACTAATACATGTCAGGAAGCATTTTGCTTAGTGATGTTACTATTACTAGTTTATAGAAACAGTAGGCATTTCCAGAAATCTACCTGGAGCCACCTCATACATAGAAAATCTGCCAGGCTAAGGAAATAAAGTCAATTCTATGTGAATGATGTCCTTACTGAGCAGATCATATATGTGTTTAAGCTGGCACATTTCATGAGTGTGCTCAGCTGTACAGCAATACCTGTGTGTGCTGAATAACATATACCCACTGGTACAGGCACATCAGCTAGCACTACCAGAGTGCACATTTCCAGGTGTTAGAATTCACAATCAGGGACAACTTACTGAGAACTTACTGTGCATTTTAGTCTGTGTTCAGTAAATAAAGTATCAGTTTGGAAGAAATTTAGCAAAGATGAATGGACTTCCTGTTCTACCCATAAATAGGTATGTATGCAGTGAAATATATATTAAACATACCATTTTTCAGGATAAATACTGCAATATCAATCCTTTGGCTCCAAAAAGGTAATGAAAGAAAAATATTGCTGGCTGTCTTAGTTGATTCATTTAGACAAAGGTGACAAATGAGAGAAAGCATAGGTGTCAGAAACATATGTACAACAAATGTTTGTAAGAATAGGTAGAATTTTTTATTTAATTGGCTTGGTATGTACTTTCTTGATAAACCATGTCTATTGTATCTCATGTGCTAGACTTCAGAATTGTATTTAGACATGTAAAGTACCTGTATAAGCAGGATCACACTCATGCACATCAATATAAGCACATACACAGATCTAGGTAGATAAATACAATATATTATTTATATTATTAGAAATTATTACCAAATGTAATAAGGCAGAACGATCGCAATGGCAAACTACAACAGAAATATCCAATGCATGTTGTGGAACACAGCAAAAATGTAAATGAGACATTATGGGAAAATCATTAATGCTTTCTATTTCTGTTTTTGGAATATGAATCCTGCCTTGCTCTGGGTCTGTTTTTCCCAAAGGTTGGTGAAGTGCTAATTACCAAGTGTGAGGAGCAATCAATTTCCTAACAGATTTTATTTTGAAACCATTTTTACTCTGAGCCTCCTATCTACTGTCTCCACAATTTACCCTTTTCAGTATTGTTCCTTCATGTTTTTTGAGAACAGTCTTTTAAGATTAAGAAAGCTTCAGCAAAAAAAACCCATTCTGAAGTACCAAAGTAACATAACATTTCTATCCAAAGAAACACAAAACGGAATCAATTAATGGGCATAGAAAACATAGTAAAAATAGCCTAAAACAATAAAAGTGTTTCAAATGAAACTTTCAGGGATTGAGGCTATCATGATTTGTTTAGGCAGTAGATTTGGTGACTGAAGTAAGAGCAGAAACAGGCATAGAAATCAAATCATAAAGATGAATAAAGTAAATATGTATTTCTACAGACCAAAAATGAGACATTTTTAGCCAGAAATTAGTTTTCTAGCCTAGAAAAGCTCTGTCACAAAATCTCCCAGTTTAAAAACTGATAACATTTTACAAGCAGAACAATAAACCTTTTCAAACTTTGGGGGGCTGGAGGGTGGGGCATTTTGTGGTGTAGTTTTTTGATTTTGTTTTGTTTTTAATAGGTCATAGAGTATGCAGTGAGGTTAACAAATTGGGGTGGCCTGGTCCAATGAAGGATGTTACCTATGTCATATGTGAGCATCAGGGAAACGATGCTCTGCTGCACGCAGAGGGGCAGGCTGAATACTCCCGAGACAGGAAAAACACACAGTAAGAAGAAGGAAGAAACAGCAGGTCTTGAGTCTTAATCCCACTTAAAAGGCTAAATGCTGTAATGGTGTTTCCTGTTGTTGCTAACAGTGGCTACTAGAGGCAGAAGAGGTGACGATTCACATGTGATGTAGAAAATGATGAGTATGGGAGAGGAGTACTAACAGTAATGCAACAGAAAATGCATGTATAGAGTAAATCATGCTATCCCAAGGCTAGTCAAGAAAACTGTGGAAATGACTGAAGATATGTAACAAAACACTTCAGAGAAAAGAAAATGGAATTATTGAAGACATGTTCTAAAAGAAGGCAGGATAATATCAAAAAGCTTTTGATTATTTACACTTAATTGCACTGACTCTATAAGAGATGTGTCATGCTTTGTCTCCTACCTGGGCTATGTCGAGAGAGCAACCACCAAAATAACACCCCCTGCAATTTGTCTCCCATCAAATGTAGGGCTATATAGAACCCATTCCTCATTTACGAGTGACATTTCACAGAGAAGTGACTTACTGAAAAGTCACCTCCTGGGAAAATAGCTTCATGATCACTGATCTGCATAGGCACAGCAGGCAGCTAAAAGGGTGTTATTCAGAAATACATCCTTTTATTTAAAACAAATGAGCTTTTTACCATCTTTTTCATTGTGAAATACAGCACTATTTCTCTGACTTTTGTTTTCAAGTAGTATTCTGATAGCTAGTTAGGCATGTTCCATTCTGTGGTATTAGGCTATGATTCATTTGACTCAGACAAAATGTTTAATTTTTTTTTGCGAGCGGCTCTCACATGTGCTCTCCCACCTCAACCCCCACCAGCTGTGAGGTAAATCTTACATAACTGCAGCATGGCAGCAACGTTTGGCTTTGCACCGAGAATGGCAGCTCTCATTCACATTGAGGAGACTACATCCACTTCAATCTTCTGCATTTTACTGATATACTTATGTGTATGTTTAGATTAGACCAGAGAGCATATTTTATTCATTATGAAGAAATTAGAACCCAGGTGTGCTATTTCAGTTCTTGCCTGGAGTTACAGCGTGTCTCTTTGCTATTTGCTTCCAGTAAGGTGGATTCCCCTTGTCTGGGGGAAATCCTGCTGAACAGTCAGGACCTGCAGATATTCTGCCTCCAGGCCTTTGCTCCCTTCCATTCCCTGAAAGCACTTTGGGGATCATGTAGCTTCACTGCCCTGATGGAGGCAGAGTACATAGAGTGTGCTCCTTGCACCTTGATACACCTTTTTCCAGGAACCCCAGATGGGAGTGTTGGTTCTTCCCTTGATGAAACAAAAATTGAAGTTTTTAGTTGAACATTGAGTGACAAAAACATACCCATAAAATAAAATTTAAATCACAATTCTAGCTAAAATTTAAATCTATTAAATAATGCTTGGCAATGCATGGGGTGCTGGATCTTATAGCTGTCTGAGACCACATATTGTTGCTCTCTTATGAGTTCTCAGCAAGCTGCTCCCTGGGCTGACAACAATTATACCTGTCAGAGGAGCTAAAGGCTGCAATTATCCACATAGATTAGTAAAGACATGATTTCTGAGAGGTAACCTGTGTGCTATAGAGTCCACAGCTGATACATAAATGATGATAAGGACAGACTGGTTGGCAGTGTATTTTGCACTAGCATGTTGCATCTTCTAAGTTCAAAATATTTTGAATTCAGGATGAAGGTTTCACACAAATAATGTATGGCTACATGGAATGCTATTTTCAAAAAGCAAAAATGTTATCATTCCTTTTTTAAAAATTTACCCTATCAGAATCACAAAATCTACAGTGTACTTACATATTTCTCTTGAACCATGAAAATCCCAGCCTAAAACTTTTTTTTAAACCCCTGGGATAGTCTACTCTAATTGTGCACTTCTTTCAAGCAAAACATCACTTTAACACACCTCTAAATGTGTCTACAGAGAGGCCAGCACCTGCTGCCATCCCATGTTCCTAATTTCCCACAGCAGGTGACAGTGGAAGTTCCTGAGCACTAGCCATGACTTGTGGATGTCCTTTCCTCATTGCTGCCCCTATTTTCTTTTTCTTTATTTCATGTTCTTCAGTGTCCTTTCCTGAGGGACAAATGCGTTTCTTTAATAAGCACTGAATTTAGGGAATCTGTTGTAGCCTCCTCAAAGGGGCTGGAGCCCTGATGTATAGAAGCATTGATAAGCCCTAATATATAGCCAATGACAAAGGTACATTAATCTCTTAGAAAGGAAATTACAATCTAAATTTAATTGAAGTCAACAGTAAAAATCATCTGAAGAGACTATTTACGTGTTGCAAGCTCATTTTCTGAACTGTGTGGAATCTTACTAACGTGTAGGGGAAAGAAAACCACTGATAGGAGATTCTGACCATGAAATATTCACAAACTTACATTTCATTCAGAAAGATGAGAGCACAAAAAGATAAGTGTTTCAAGTGAAAGTGTCTTGCTTTCTTTCTGCCCTGGAAACACTTCTGGTGGACTTACAAACTTGATGTGTGCATGTATTGAGCTGAAGTTTGCATATGTGTGCATATGCACACTGCACACACTCAAACATACCTGCTTAAATGAGTACCTGGCAGACTCTGACAGACAGTATCAAACTGATACAGAACAGTTGTGACATCTGACATGCAAATCCAGGCAACTGACATGATATTCACATTCAGCTAGAATAAGGAATGAAGTGATTTTTTTTGTCTTGAGGAACTGATGTTTTATAGGAAGGCTTTTCTTCACTGGGATTTTATGTGAACATTTAGCATTAATTCATACCTGAAAACTACTGCATTTAGTATCTTGCTGCTGATGCTCAGGTTTTCCATAAACACAAATACTGTGGTTACCTTTCATTTGAACAGCACCTTTACTTCAGTCGGGGCTGCAGTTTCTGCCAAGCAAACACAAAGATCAATCAGCAGTGAACAGGAATTGCGCAATTGTTACAGAAAACTTCATGAAAGACAAAGAAACGCCATGATCTTTTCCTGTGATTAGTTTCCTATAATATTAGTTGGAAAGATACTGAGATTTCACAAAGTTTTAAGCATGTCCAATGCATGCAATAGCCCAGTTCTGCCTTTGGGAACAGCATTCTACACCTTCAGCAGCCTTGTGACTATGCATTTCAAACAGTACTTTCCAAGCTCTTTCTATTCTTCTCCAAAGCTCCCAGTTTCTGAAACTGAAGTAGTTAATCAGGGATCACTCACTAGTAAAATTTTATCAATGCCTTCTCCTACCAAATCTTCAAAATCAGTTGTAGATAATAGCCTTGCTTCAGCTGTGGCTCTTGAAATTTCCATGTCCTTGAAATTTTGGTTTTCAGAAGTCGTGTCAAGACATGCTCCATGTTGACTTAAAAATACAAGAGAAAGATCACTGTGAATGGTTTTATATATGTTCGTAACAAGTTTTAGAGGACTGTATACTATCCCACACTCCCAATCATTTCTGCAAAAGCAATTTTTTGTGGTTTTGTGTCTGATGAACTTTAGGAAGAAAGTAACTGACACGGTGTCAGAGCAAAGGTGTGGCTGGCCCAGCAGATGAAGTCTCCAGCACTCAGGCCAGGAGTGGGACAGCCTTGGGCAGAGCTCTGGACCCAAGTGCTGGCTCAGAGCCACGCTCTGAGAACACCCAAACACAGGGCAGGAGCAAGAATGAGAGAGAGGCCTCTCATGGGATTTCCAAACAGGTTTATTCTCTTTAAAGTTCTCCCACAAGAGAGCCCAGATCTCAGATTACAGCCACTGATCTATGGGGGAGAAGGGAAGGGGATGAATGAGCCTATGAGGGAAACTCAGGGGAGGAGAACAAGGAGGGATTTACAAAATATAAACCAATAAAGGATCACAGTGAGAGGGAAAAGGTTACATAAACCAATGAGGAACTGAGTAACAGGAAATGGACAGGGAACATTCGGGAACGAAGGGCAGTTTCCAGAGTGGATTGGGTCCAGTTTCCAGAGTGGAGCTGAGGGAGGAAGATGGACCTGCGATAAACTATTAACATAATGGGGGGGGGAGGGGGTGTGTTTACAATTTTACAATATAGAAAGTAATCAAATCAAATATAGTAAGGAAAAAACATGCTGCAACAAGTAACAGGAGTGGCAAATATATTTGTCAGCAAGTATTGCTTGCATGAAAATAACTCATTTTTATTATAGCCACAGCACTGTAGGGAGTTAAGAAATCTATTTATATGGCCCACAGTGAGGGTTCACTCAGGGTGCTGTTCAAGGAGAACAAGAGGCACCTGAGGGTCTGGCTGGAACTTATGTCATAAGGCACATGGAAAGACAGAAGGAGATGAGGTGGCTTAGTCTGCAAAGAGGAGTCTGCACTTCCATCTAAGAATTGCCTGCAGTTGTGTGAAGGGTGACTGCCAAGGCGCTGGGGCGCAAGAACCAGTGAGATGAGGCCCCGGTGTTGCAGCCTGCACACTCAGGACGGGCATCCTACTCCCTAGGAGGCAACCAGCGCTTCACAGAGGGGTCTCCAGCCTTACAGGCTTTAAAGGCTTGGCTAGGCAAAGCCTCACCAACCTTGCTCACCTTTTAAGGCTGCCTGTCTCTCTCTGATCTGTCAGGTCATTGTTGTGGAGCTGGGTTTTAACACTCTGAATGCAGCTGAAGACAAATCATGATACAGCACAGGTGTGGTTTTTCTTCAGAGCAGTGAGGTATCTGCAGCTAGATGTCTCAGCAGCAGAATTCAGTCTGTATTCATCAGGCTGTGACTCAAGTTTCTCAAGCAAGAATAAATCTTGTGTGTGTACTGGGGAAGAAGAGAGTAAGGAAAGAGGACATTATGAAATAGTGGAGAAGTGTGTCTCTAACTTCTCACAAGCCAGTTTGCACAAGATTTCTGAGATGCAGAAATTATTCTACAGGGAAAGTGATGAAGCAGTATCATACCAAGCCACAGGTGGAAATACCATAAATATGAGCACAGAGAGAGTATCTATACATCTATTTATAGCTATCTGTCAATCAAGTCACCATGATACTTTCAAAGCAACCCCAGAATTACAGTCCATCTAATGCCTGCACTCTGACTGCTAAAAATCACTCTTACTTTAGTTAATCAGCAACCACCACCAGCGTGAACCTCTTTAATATAAACAAGCCATGACAGATAGACACATATGAATTTCTATGTCTGCCTGCTTGTTCATTTACTTTTATAATTTTCATTGGTTTTCTTTCTATAGGAGAGTCCTCTGTGAAGACATGTTAGCTAAGTTTACAGTGTAGAGAAAATGAGAATAATCACTAGTAAGCAGTATTTCACTTTCTACTGTTAAAGGGGATTATTAAATTACATTAAATATATGGCATACAAGAATAGCAGTCAGGGTCAGTGACAGGAACAAAGTGATGGGAGATGGTCTCTCATCAGCAAAGCAGTGGTGAGAGAAAGGAGGAGAACATAGTGGCAAAGATATAGGAAATAAAAAGCATCCCTTCAGAGTAGTGCATGGGTGTAACCTGCCTATAAGATTGTCACTGTGCAACTTCCTAAGCTCATTTATTATCAGTTAAGAATCCCTAATCTTCCTTGGA
Source organism: Anthoscopus minutus (assembly GCA_013399455.1). Lineage (NCBI taxonomy): Eukaryota > Metazoa > Chordata > Aves > Passeriformes > Paridae > Anthoscopus > Anthoscopus minutus. The sequence continues at coordinate 9,072 of VWYI01036069.1, read as the reverse complement.
TTCTATTTCTGATGATGTTTTTCAGTTACCTCCCAAACTGATGTGGTTGTATTTTGCTCCTTGTTTTCTAGTGTTTCCCATTTATATCTTTATCATACTTTGTTTTTTAAAATAATTTTCAATAAACACAAAGTTTTCAAATTAAATCCAGGTAACCTATTGCTTTTCATCCTTTCCAGTAGGAGTGCATTCAAATCCAATACATTTTCTCTAGGACTTCACCTAAAAGCAGCAGCCGCCTCACAATAGAAGGTAACAATAACCAATCATGATTAATATCTAAGCATTTTTCATGCATAACATGTAAGCTTTTTCAACTCCAGATGCATTTAAACATGTAACTGTCATCACAAATATCACCCAGTTCCAAAGGAAATTTCAGAAGAAAGGAAAAGAATTCCTTTTTTTCTATGCTTTATCTCTGAAAAAAAGGTTCTGTCTTTTTCCTCCTTATTATTAGCTCTGAAACAAAATAAATAATTCTAGACTGATGTTTAGACCTCACACCTAGAAAAGTTGTCCTATTACCTTTCACAGATTGATTCACACATGTGTTCACAGCATCAGGCTTTTTGTACAAAATTTACTGCAATTTGTTCCTAAGTAAAAGTACCCTGGATGTGACACAAGGACACCTTAGCTTTAACCTTGTTTTCACCCTAAGTTATTCTATACCACTACATAATTTTCTCTTTGGCTTGTGGTTACACTTCTTGTGTACCCCTACCTTCACAGCAGGAGCCTGCACAGCTTTTACAGGGGTGTGATTGCAATGAGGCACCTGCGTTTTCTGCATAGTGTGTGCTCTTAAGATGGAATTTCAATATGTGCAAAAAAACACCATCTCAGTTGAAGGTATGGAAAAAAACTCTCTTACTTTATAAGTGGATGGCTATTTTAGCTCTGGCTGCTGTCACTAAAAGGGTCCAGCAAATGTGTCTCTAAAAATACAGAGATTATTTTTCACCTATAAATAGATGCTTTGAGAAATTAATACAAACCTCAGAGAGATTTTAACAGTCACAGGCACAAGTAATGGCTTGCCTGTGGTAGTTGTAAGCCACCTTGCACTTAGAGCAAGCAGTAAAAATGTGCAGCTGGGTGATGGATAACCACTGGTGAGCTGCATGCTCGGCCCTTTTGCTCAGTATCATTTATCTGTGTATCTGGCCTGAGCCTTTGGAGCAAAATAGAGCTACAAGCTTCAGTCAAAGACAGTATGTCAGCCCAGTCAGTGAAATTGTGGGGCTTAACTCCACCAGGCCAAGAAGGTTCAGGCCCATTGTATACTCAGTCTTTCAAAACCTACATGAAAGTCTGGAATAAGCACAAGGCCAGGGCTTATCTGCTGGTCTATGATATCTCCTTCACAGAAAAGGTCAAATAAATCAACCAGTCATAACATGAACTGTATTTTCATCTCCTGCTGTGGTTTAGAAATATTCACAAATTTTCATAAGCATATATCTCCAAGGTAATGAGCAGTGTTTCTCCTGAGCAAGATGCAGACTCCATATGGCAGATTAGTCTTTGAGAATTTCCTTTTTAGTTCCCAAACAACAACAAAACTGCCAAGGAACTAAAAATGCTGCTCATTACAGGAACTGAAATAACCAAAATCCAGAAAGTGTCCGTGCTTGCTATTTTTACACAAAAATTCAGATATGCCAGGAACTTCTAAAAGTGTATAAGGGATTTTGCTAAAACTTGTTGATTTATGTGGAAATAAATGAAATGGTAGAGCCTTACAAATGCTTCAGATCGATACCGAGCTTGGCTTGCTGAGGACCACAAAGGGAGGTGGGGTTAGAAAAAACAGGAGTTGCTGCGTCCTCTTCTCTGTTGCTAAAGTGCTAGCTCATGTGTTTCTATTAACATCAGTAGTATTTTTAGAAACGTTCCATGTTACTTTTTCACTTACACTTTCAAACTTATTCATTTTTTCTTGACCTACTGGATGAACTGTAGCTTACAGAAGAAGTTACTGGCTTGTGGAGATACTGCAGCTTTGTTTTGATATCTCCTGACTATAAGCTCAGGGCAGCCTATCATTAAAACAGAGTCTGCTGTCCTTTCTTCTGCTTAGCACTGTTTTAGTCCTAAACTTTTACTAGGCCAATTAATTTTCAGTGTCTTGTCTGGTGCAGTGTGCTCAGAAAGGTTGTTTTGTGCTTATAAATATTTTAATTAAAGGTTAACTCAAATATCAGGGTTTAACAGCCTCTAGAACTCATTTTACAATATGCCTGACCCTACTAATCATGCTGTGGGCTAATTAGCAACATGACAGACACAGTGCTAGCTGGGGGAATGATGGAAGAGGCAGGAGCAGTGCCCTGTGTAGGGAACCCTGTTTGCTCAGTGATGCTGAGAGAAGCACAGCTTTGCTTGGGGTAGAAGTCAGGATTGTGAAAGATAGGGTGCAATGAACCTTACAGTTTAGCCTAGTGTCTATGAAAGTTTCCTTTCTGAACCAGCTGGGATTTTCTTCCAGCAATGCCTTCCCTTCTTTATAAACGTCTTCTGGATTGATGAAATCTGAACTTTTTATAGGGAAGAGTCAGATTCCCTTAGTTTCTGGGCTAAAGAGGCTATTGTATATTCACTTGGAAATCAGATGGTGATTTTGGATTAGATCTTTGAAAGCATAGAAAACCAGCAGTCCAGAAAATGTAAATTCACTGGGGACTGAAAATAGAATTACTAGGAAGGAGGATAGGACATACCTGCTTGTGATGCTGTGTAATTCCTGATGTCCCCACATGCTGGTTGTTCTGTGGAAATCTGTTTCTATGTCTCAACAGGAATGTGGCAGAAATTAGAAATGCCCAACCATAGGCAAGGGATGACCAGAGGAAAGGCAGCCACTGCCCAAGGAATGAGAGGGTTTTACCTTGGAGATGAGCTGACGGTGTTTTGTTGAGGGGACTCTGTAGACACAGAAAAACACAGGTGTGTGAGCAGAGGAAAAACGGCTGAATGCATTTTTCATCACATGCTCTGTGCCATGGGATGTGGATTTTCATGTGACCTGTGTGGGAATGCCTGGGCACAGGAGTAGTAGCAGGTAGTTGCTAAATTCCCACTGTAATGTAAAAGGCACTGAGCTTCTCAAAGTGAAAGGTACTGGCTGAGCTGCTAATAACAAGCCCAGCTGCCCTGGCTGATAGCATCATCTGCTACCAGTTTCTCCCAGGACAGCATTCAGGGGCAGCTTCTCAACACAACACACTCTGCCCTGCCCTGAGCACTGGGTCTTGTTGTCTGCCAATGATGGGACACAAGATGAGATGATTTAGTCTAGCCTGGTACACCACTTGCTATGCAATAACTTCATGAAATTCTTTACCTGCTTTGTTTTGGTCTTTCTCAGCAGAAAATGTGCTTTCCAGAGAAAGATTTTGTTTCAAAAAAATAAGGTTGCTTCAAAGGACAAAAAGAAATAATAGGTGAAACCAAAGTAAAATGTTTAGAATTTACTCTCAACATATTTTTTCCCCAGCATCAGGGAGATGCTTTGTAACCCAGTTGAATGGGGCAGTCATTGGAAGAGCCCTCATGGCCTGCTTAGTCAGGCAAGTGGGAGGTTTCTCAGCTTCTAAACACTTACGTTGTAAAAGCCTATTAAAAACAGTTCTAAGACTTCTTGGTAAGAAGGGTTTCTCCACAAAGGACTACAGTTTTTTTCAATGGGAAATGGGGAAATCATTCTCCCTTTAAAGAGCTTTTTCAATGCACATACCTTTTTTTCTGCGTGCACAGTACTAGGCTGCTACCATTTGAACTGCCCTTCGGCCATGCAAGTGTGAACCAAACAGCATTATACCAACAGCTGCGTGAAATATAGAATACAAGGTCTGCATTTTTCTCAAAAAATTGAACTTACAGGACAGCCTGTCAAGAATTTTGCATTGATGGAAAAAGGGAAAATAAATCTGTCAAGATGGAAATTCTTGTGATTCTCTGGTTCCTCATGGAATCAAAACTGTTTTGGAACTTGTATACAGAGAAGGTAAGGCTCTAACTCCTGCTACACTGGAGTGAGGACAATTTACCATAAAAAATACTAATGAAGCTATCAAAGTTGCAGTGTTATAGAACCATATCAGGCTACCTTTGTGGCAACGGGAACGGGATCTGACACGAAGTGCAGTCAGGGAAGCTGTTGGCATTAGCTGTAAATTCTCAAAAACTGTAACTTCCCTGTCACTCTCCTCCCAAAAAACATGTGACTCCCGGACTTAGCTAAAACTACTCTCAAATTAATAAGAGACAATAAATAGGATCAGGTGCTCATATCCTCATCACCATGTTTTCTATAGGCCTGGTTCAAGGAGGCTGCTATTTTCCTTTTGGAAAATTCCTGAGGGAGGGTGAGAATGGTAAACAGCACCTGTTTCAGCAGGGGGACAGGCAGGGCAATCCCTGAGGAGTACAATCTGCAATTAAAAGTCTCTGTGGCTGTTGAAGGGGAACTGAAATGGCTCTATAACCTCCCTCCTGTCATCTGATTCTCCTGCTTTCCTACAGTACCCTGCTTTCACAGGTTATAAGAAACTGGGCCACATATCTTTTAATGGCTGAAGAATATTGCAAAGCTTTTAACTGCAGGCATGCAAATGGTTGAAGCTCTTGTTTCTTACTCGTGTGAGACAGGCTCTGGTGGGAGTGCATCCTGTGCTGAGAGCAGCAAATGTCACTTGAGCAGGCCCAGCTTGAGCTGACCAAGGAGTCCAATTCTTCTGAGATTTGCTGCAAGTGATTTGCCTGTGGATAAGTCTTCTGCAAACGTCATCAAGTTTGAATGCACAGATCGATGATGAAAATCTTGTTGGTGCATGACAAAATTCACTGCTACTGTGAGGGCAGGTGGCCAGCTGGCTATAGCCTTGTCACTGAGATTTATGGTCTAAACATGATGTACTTCTGAACCAAAAATAGATGGCTGCCAGTTGCAAAGGGGAGTGAAAAGCTTTCCTTCCTAATCCTAGAATTTTCTTCCTGGAACATTTTTGCAAAAATTAATGATAGTTTTCTAGACAAGCCTCTGGTGCAGTTACCAGCTCTTTTGGGAGCCATGCAGAGCATTTTGTTACTCTGCTTAATGTTACTCTACTCAGTCTGAGTACTGAGGGTGTTTTATATTTACATGCATGTAGTCTTTGCTCTAAAGAGGTGATGGGTTTATATGTGAGGAGTGCAAACTTTTAGTTTTCCTAGTGAAGAAGCACATTCAGTTATAAAGTTTCCCAGGTGTTCACATGACCAGGTCTGTAGTTCTAATAACTCCTACAGTCCTCTGGCTACCTACAATATCTGTTTTTCTTTTATTGTAAATCCCTCTTTCCCCTTTTGGTGCATTGTTGAACTTTATATTTTTCTTTCTAGCATAGTACTTGCTTTGAAATCCTTTTTCTCCCCTAAGCTTGTCGTTTTTTACAGCACTGGATAATTTCTAGTTTCTTATCCCTGGCATTGACTACACTTTACTTTTTAAATATTTCCAAGACATTTTTACATTAGGTTTTTGGAAGCTCTGTGCTAGATTTTCACCTTAGCAAAAAGCCCCTGTTGAGAAGAGTCTGTTTGGAGACTTCAGTTCCTTGAAAGAATGTGGCTTTTCCAACAACTGTCTTATCTGTTCCTGGTGGCCACACAACAGGGACAAAATGTGCTTAAGGATTTGTATGCTGGACTCTTTATCACACTGCAAAATGCTCATTGCCAAGAGATGTGGGGGAAGGAGGAGAACTGGGAAGATAGTGATAATGAGCAGGAGGAGGCCTGATGAAGGAGAGCTGACAGGTGATAATGACTAGTATCATTAGAGTATGGATGAGGGAAGAGGACAGAAACAAGGGTGCATCTGGAGAAGTCTGACACTTCTGCAGCAGTTGGGTGTCTGCATCGATGCTTGTGTTTGTTGCCTGTAAACAAAGAGGTCCCAAGGGACCACAGGAGCCATTGCTGGCCTTGAGGGCAGGTGGCCTCAGGGGAGGAAGAAAATGGCAATCCAAATGCTATGCCCTTGGCCCTAGGTGCTAGTAGGGAGGGTTCTCTTTCCCAGACTTTTCACTGTCTTCTGAGCTTTCCTTAGGTTGCTGGTTTGACCTTTCTCCTGGTGGTATTTCTGTTCACCATCTGTGCTTGTTTCTAGCAAGCTGAGCCTTGTGCCTCTTCCTGTGGTGCATGGGTGCTAGCAGCCTGCTCCAGGAATCCAGCTCTCTTCAGGCTGGTTCCTGGCGCTGCCAGCAGAGGAGACCGGCGGGGCTGTCATGTGTGAGCGCTGTGCTGTGCCCAGCCTCTCTCGCAGCCTTTCCAGGCACCCAATCTGGCCTCTCTAAGAGGTGTGTTACATGGACCTGGAAGTCAGATCTGCAGCTGCCGTTGTCATGATTAAGTAGGCCATAGAAATTAACTGAGTTATTCCTACCTCAAGAGCTTGACTCCTGACACATCTTTAAAGGAAAAAACAAAGGGGAGGTTTGATATAAAACACTGAAGTGAGAACACTGGCCTAGAAAATTGCTCTTTTGGTTACTGTTTTTTAAACAGGACAGGTTTTTTACTGTGAATTCAGCTGGCTTCTGCTCCTAGCCATTTGATCTTGTTAAGCCCCTGCCTGCTGCTTACTCTCTGCTCGTAAGTAATTACCTGCCCATGCCGCAATTCCTGGACAGGGAGCAAGTCACCTCTCAACCTGTCCTTGGCTAAATTGACTAGACTGTGCTTCTTCAGTAAATAGGTTCTCCTGGACTTTCTGTCATTCTCCTTGTTTTCCTCTGAGCTCTTTTCAATGCTGCAATGCTGTGTCCATCACAGTGGTTCCCAGGAGAGGTGTGGGATTCCATTATTTCTGTACAAACGCCACATATAGCTTTGAAGTAACACAGCCCTACTTCTTCTGCTGTGCTTGTTGCTTGTTTTCCTAGGTATGTTGGAAGGGCAGGGTCAATGGGTTAGCCTGCCTGACTCTGAACCTTTTTGAATCCTGTGTTCCCAAACCATTCCTGTATTTGTGTGTCCTATAGCCTTAAATCCTAGATGTTATCTATGGATACAATTCAATAGGTTAGTATAGAATTGTCTTACCACTGGAATACAGATCTGACAGTAGTCATAATTTCATCTGTTCACCAGCCCACTCATTCTGCTTCAACTTCCAACCTTTCCAGCTATATGTTTGTCATCATCTAAATGAAAATACATCAAATAGCATCAGACTATGAAAAGACTCTTTTGGCCCATCAGAAATGCCTCTGCTTATCATCTGTCTTTGTAACTTCAAGGTCTAACAGCAGGCAGAGATCTGAATATGAATCTGCCAAGCTGATACACAAAGGCATCTAGGGACCAAGTTTATATTGGCGGGTAAGGATTATCCAGTACCTCATTCAAAACTGGCCTGAAAACTCTGCTGAAGTAATGCTTGGTAGAGATCCAGGACCTGCATGCTTCTTAACTCATTCCAGTCTTCAGGTCATGGCCAGTCGGCTATGGTTGATTAACAGTCATTTTTCAGTAGTTAAACAATGAAGTATGTCATAAAGGCATTATTTAAAAAATAAAAATAAAAAGCCCCCATTCTGGGTTTGGTGAAAACAGAGTAAGAGCTGTGGAGTCTCTAAGAAAGATGTGAAGACAGAAATGCTAGCTTCCTAGGCTTGCATTTCTGTGCAAGACAGAGACACACTTTGGCCAGTTGGTCAGGTGCCTTGCTGATCTGAGCTCCTTGTCTAGCTCCTGGGACAGCTTGCACCCAGATATCAGAGACCAACAGTGTGGTTTGTTCTGTCCCCTCTGCCCTCCAGCTCCATCTTATGGCCCCAGGAATGTTGCTTCCTCTGCCTGCCATTTTCTGCACCATGCACAGAGTGTGCAGAGGGCATCCTGCAATTTTGGGTGAAAGTAAAGGCTTAGTGGCTCTTGCAGAACTATGTAGGTAAAAGCTAGCTTTGATGCAAGAAGGGCAGCTGTCATACTGAAGAGTCTGAGGATGGAGAGGGGCTCTAAAAGATAAACAAGCAGCAATACACATGGTGACAGTATCATTTGAGGATCAGCAAGGATGCTTGAGCTTCTGTGGTGGAGCACGAGTACATGAGGCTGAGGAAGCAGGCTGTATTGGTGGAAGAGGTTGTTTTGAGCTAGAAGCTGTATTGAAGGAGTGGAGAACATCCAGAAAATCTCATTAAATAAACCTGTACTGCTGAATACGTAATTCTTTATTCGTGCAGATGTCCCAAGAAACCCGGGACAAAAAGAAAGGCTTTCACTGTGGGAAAAGAGGAAGCCCAGAGAGCATATCAGAAACTTCTGACAAAAGTCCTCCATTGCTTTCAGTGGAGAGAAATAAAAGAAAAACCAGATTCAGGAACTGAGAGGTGAAAATGTGAACAACGTTGAAATTCAATGGGTTTATGCCATTGACTGATTTATATCTTCTCAGCTCTGTCATGATGGAGATAATAAAATAGAAATAGGTCACCATGGATTACAGGGAAATGATCACTGGAAGGTTACATGCAGTGTGTTTTACTTGATGTATTTACTGAGAACTTCACTGACTCAAGGGATTTAGCACACATCAGTACTTTTTTTGATGTTTTACCTCTTACGTGACAGCTCAATTATCTATAAAGTCAATGCAAACAGCTAGTGCTTTTTTTCCTCAGTAGACACTGAATTTTGAATTACTGGCCATCAAACAGGGACCTGCTGGACTTTTCATGCATGTGATCTCTTCACCTCTCCTTCCCAATGAGCTGTGGATTGACAGCTATTTTTGTACTCAGTTTTACTATACCTATATCTTTCAGTGTGGGTTCTTTCACAGTGGTAAGATTTTGCTGCTAAAAATGAAGCTCAAACAGACTGAAATTACTGGTAATTTCTCCTTGTGGAAATCAGTTTCCAAATAAACACTCCCCTTGTTCTCCATTCAATGGTGCAAAAGCAAACCTGAAGAAATAGTAATAATAATTAAAAAATAAATAAAACAGAACAGAACAACAACCCCAAGCAAAAAAACAAACAAAAAAATCCCCTGTGCTGGTTTGACCTTGGTTGGTA